>CM039721.1:9650793-9979658 GCA_022539455.1 Dendrobium nobile | reverse complement strand
AGGGGATGGGGATTATTTTGTTTTGGGAAGAGTAGATATATATTAATATGTTGTGAATTTGTGTTGTGGTTTTGGAGTAGAGGTTTGGAAGTGTATGTAATGTAGATTTTGGTTGGCAGTGGGGGAGTTGATGTAAGATGTTTGTATGGAGTAGGAGTTAGTTTGGGTGGAGTTGGAAAGGGGGTAAGTTATAAAGGTGGAATGGGGGGTGGAAGAGAAGGTGTATGTTTGATTGGGAGTGTGATATATTGGAGATGGGTAATGTTGGTAATGATTGTGTTGTGTAAAGATAGGGTTGAGGTGGTATTAAACTGGATAAGATAGTTTATAATTTGGTGGAAATGGTTATTTGGGTGATTAATGAATTAATTGGTGTTGGATGGAAAGGGAAGGAAGAGTATAAATGGATGGTTGGGTGAGGGTTTGGATGTGGTGGTGGAGTGGGGGTTGGTTGGGTAGAGGGGATAGGTTGGTGATTATATGGTAAGACGAGAATGGGGTATATGGGAATTGGGGTGATACAAGTTGGGGATTAGAAATGTTGTGTGGAGTGGTGAAGAAATTATTTTGTAAATAGGATGAGAGTTGGTTAAATTGGTGGTATTGTGTGATTTTGTGGGTTGTGTTGGTTTTGTATTTAGGGATTTAATAATGTTGTTTGATGAGTGGTGGAGAGGGGTTGATTTTTATGTGAGGGTGGGTGGTTTGTAAAAGGTTTGGTTGTAAGTAGAGTATTTGTTTTGTTTGGGTGGTTGTTTATTTTAAGATTTTTTTATAAGGTTTGAAGAATTTGTAAGTGGAAGTGGTTTTAATTTTGGATGGTGGTTGAATTGGATTTAGAATGGAGGTGGGTGGATGATGGTTATTTTGGTGGGATGGGGGGGGAGGGTGGAAGATTATGTGGGGAAATATGGGGAAGAAGTTTTTAGTGTTTGTGTGTTTTTGTGTGTTTGAGTTTTTTGTGTGATTGTTTTTGTATGTGTGTGTGTGTGTTTTTGTTTGTTTGAAAGAAGAGAGAGAGAGAGAGAAAGATAGATTTTTTTTTAAATTAAAACCCATCAAAGGCCTATGCATAATATAAGGAAAATAATAAAAGTCCTTAAAAGGGATAAATAGCTCACTACCACTCTAAAGAGCTACAATCAAAACAAAAGAAAAACCTAAGAGCCATAAATCTCTATCTAAATGCAATCCAAAAAAAAAAAAAACCTAAAAATTTACTAGAGGATAGGAACCATCACCCTAAAATTGGAGAGCAAAAAGATTTGAGAGACTAAAAGGAACAAAATCACCTGCAACAAAAGCGAATCACCTGAACCTAGAGTAAACATAGAAGCAGGGAGAGAGAGCAAGGTGATAAACAAGGATAACCCAGAGTAACATATGAGCAGCCAAATCATCCAAGCATAAAAAGCTAAAAACCTGACAAAACCACTAAAAGAATAGTTATATTTAGTACTAAAAAACTCTAAAGCGACACAACAACCGACGAACAAACAACAATGAACAAAGAAGATTCCTGTCACCAAATAATTCAATCATATTTCATAGATCAACCAAATGAAAAGCTTAACAAGAGAGCCACCAACAAAGAAAATTCTTTCCCCAATCAAAAGGAGCCAAAACTCAGCCCAAAACCAACTGAGCAGCCAAATAACAACTACAAAACCAACTTCAATAAAAGGCAATCAGTATACACCAAAAGAACTCAAGAAAACTTACAATCAATGATCTAGACTCATGGATAAAGCACATCAAGGATAAGCATCAACCAGGACCCAAACCTACCGGAAGCAAAGATAATTTCTATACAGGCCCCAAAAGGCCAAAATAGAAAAAACCATATCAATTAGCCAACCTTTCTAAAGTATGACAACCCCATTATATCAACCCTCAACATACCCTTAACTAGAGGAAGCTCAGAACAACTTTGAAATATGATAGAATTAGTAATAGTAGAACCTTTCTTAGCAAGACAATTAGTAGTACAATTCCCTTCCCTCCAAATATGAGTGATTTTATAACACATTGTCTCAAACAATCACTACAGGAAAAATGCCAAAAACCGGCGGTACTATGGATAAACCGGCGGTTTTCCTTTTTACCGGCGGCTGGCGCGGCATCAGGCCACCGGTAAAAATGGCGTAGGAACTAATACCGGCGGTCATTTACCGGCGGTTTTCTGGCGGCTTATACCGCCGGTGACAACCGGATTTTTAACCGGTGGTTTTCCGGCCGTCACGCCGCCGGTTAGTTGACTGACGGTTAACCGACGGTCATATTATCGACGGTCCTTTGGCAGTTAAAGCGGGCGTCGTGTGTTCGCTAAATCGCCGGCAAGCACCGGTAGACCGCCGGTTAAATTACCGGTGGTACCCGGCGGTTGCAGCCATCGGTATTACTGACGGTGTACACCGCCGGACGACCACGGTAACACCGCCGGGGGCCGTCGGTAATCGCCGGTTAAATACCGGCGGTGTAATGACATTACCGACGACATAGGAAAAGCCGTCTGGTATCGTAGTTTCTGGCGGCCAAACCGCCGGTTAGCCGCCAGAAACCTGTAGCACCTACAAAAAAAAATTTGACAGCATTTCGTCTATTTGAGGGAGGTTCACCCTAAAGTCTAAACCTGCAGAAAAAGCAATACATTTTGGGCAACACGCCGCTATATTCATCAGAACCATAAATTCTAAATACAATCACAAGTTTCAAGTTCACAAGATTACAATCATCAAACTTAAAGGTTACAATCACAAGTTCACAAGTTTGTTCATCATAAGGTTACAATCACAAGTTCACAAGTTCTAAATACAATCATCAAACATAAAAAATATCAAATCCTCAGCTGTATCCTCACTGTTTGCAGATGGCTGCTCCTTTTGCTCCTTCTTCCTCTGATTTTCAGCTCTGTAGGATTGCAACTCTGCTTGCATTTCATTCTGAACCCTTCTCATCTCTTCAATTTCTCTAGTCAGCGCTGCAACCCTCTCGCTTATAGATTCTTCAGCTCCACTTGGATCATGAAATGCAGAGATGGATGAACTTCCCTCAATAGCAAAAGCCTGTGAACCCATGCCATATACCCTTCCCCTCTATCTTCCACCAACAACTTCTGACCATGTATGATACTCAGAAATGTGGGTCGATCCTGAAGATGATCCCTCGCCAGTGGACTGCCGACTTTCTCTAGCTCGTATGAAATCATCCTGCGAGTTACAATTAATTTATGATATTTCAAAATAAGTAAAAAAAAGAGAGGCCACATTATATAACTAATTATAATAAATGATATTCAGTAAAACCTTGAAATCAGATTCAATCCAAACATTAGTAATATGAAAATCTAAACATATCTTAATAACTTGCTAAAGAGCTTCCATTTCCTCCTTAAGAATACCACAATTAAGAATTTTAGAGCAGAAAACTATCACAAAGTTGCCATGATAATCACAAATGATGCCCCCACATCCAACATGTTAATGGAGACAGAGCCATCAATATTTAATTTAAACTGATCAAAATAGAACGTACGCTGGAGAAAAGATTTAAAAAGCTCACAATTAATATCAGGCAACACAATATTAAAGAAAAGCAGAATTTTCATATTACCCCTACAAAATTTTGTCTTAAGCACCTTAGCCTGAAAAAGTTGAGAAATTTTGTTCTTAAGGAGGAGAATAATCCTCTCAGCATTCATTTTAATCCCATCATGTTTGTAGTTAATTCTTTCCTACCAAAGGATCCAAAACACCAACATAGGGATAAGGGTAATTAAATGACCTTTAGGCTTCCTAAAAAACCAATCTTGTAGCATACAATAACAATTGGTATATCTAGCTCTTAAACTAATGTTCAAAGAGGACTGTAGAATCTGCCAAACTTTGAAAGCAATAAGCCCATTCAAAAAGACATGGTTAATTAATGGTCTCCATATGAAAACAACACTAAAACTTAGATGTGATATAAATACATTTAGCTTTAAGCTCCTCATCCATAGGAATGAAACCTTTAAGAAGTCACAAAGTGAAAATGGATATACGTTAGCAGGAGCAGAGGAGTTCCAAGTTTTACTAAAAACCACATCAACACCTTTTTTAATCATTAAGTCCTTCCAAACAAATCTCACATTAAAGTATCTATTGGATGAAAAATAGCAAATAGGATGATCAAAAATTTGAACATTGATGGAAATAACATGAATTAAATTAATTAGATTATAGGGATTATGCTCGACAACCTCAATGATGAAGGTAGTAATGTCCAAAGAAATACAAAGTTTAATACCATGAAGCATAGCAGAAAGCTCAGTAAAAGTCTTATCCCGCAAGGTTATGGGACTACCAAAAGCAGAAATGGTATTACCAAGGTGATCCCTAAGAATCTCACCACAACCTGTACAATTTCCACTGATAATGCCCTTCACATTCAGTTTGAAAGAATTAATGGGGGGCTTAATCCAGTAAACCATTCTAGAACTACCCGGATGGCAAGTGCCATCAAGCCTAATGCCAAGATCATTAGCAACAAAACAACAATTTTCAAAATTCTTAATAGAAAGAAGGTTAATAGATAATAACTTTAGGATTTTGTCTTCCACATTATTAAAATTTCTATTATGGTTCATGCTCACAGCATTAAAGTAAGAGTTGTTTCAGTCTAACCATAAATACTAAAGAATAAGAGAAGGAATCTCATTCATAATATGCCCTTTGGACTTGACAAACCAAGACCCCATAAAAGCATTAATGGAAAGGTTAGTATTAAAACATCATCAAAATAAATCCAAGGTTTAATAGCAACAGGACCAGAAGAAAAAAAATATGATGCATATTCTCAACATGGTAGCAACATTGACATTTGGAAGGCAAAATGAAACCTCTTTTAATTAAATTATCCTCAGTAGGAATGAGTTTATGCAAAATTCTCCACATGAAAATAGCGATAGAAGAAGGAATTGTTTTATGCCAAATCAAAGAAAAAAATATACGAACACTCTTTAGATCTGAAAGAGTTCCAAGCTTCCTTAAGCCTAAAAGTACCATCTTTGGACAAGTTACACAATAGCTGATCATCAAAATTGGTGTTTAGGGGAAGATTCAAAATTTGATGAGTAATAGAATCAGGGATCACATTCACAAGTTTATCATAATTCCAAAAATTATCGGTAATGAAAGCACTCGCCTTAATTGTCCAAATAGAAGAGTTGTTAGTGATAGAGTTGATAGAATGTTGGTCAATCCAATGATCCCGCCAAAAGAAAACATCACCGTGAACAAGACTCCAAGAGAGATATGGTTCACCTCTACATTTTACCTTACAAATTAGTCTTTTCCAAACATTGGAATCCCCTTGTTGAAAAAACAAATAGAAGGATGCTTACCCCACACAATACTTAGCCATTATAAAATTAGACCAAAGACTTTTATTAGCATGTAAAGTATACCACAATTTAAAAGAAAAGGAATAGGAAAGATCACACATGCTTTTACAACCCAAAGCGCCCTTCTTTAACACGCCACAACATTTATCCCAAGAGGCCCAGATAATTTTGGTGTTAGAATTGGCCCCTTTCCAGAAGAATTTATTGATAATCTTATCAATTCTATTGCAAATCATTTTAGTAGATTGAAGAGTTTGGAAACTATAAACTGGAAGCGAACTAAAAACACTATGAATAAGCATAATCCTATCACCAAAACTCAAAAAGTTAGAGTCCCAAGATAAGAGCCTATTATGAATGGAGGAGATTAAAACAGGAAACAAAAAAGACTTCTTACGACCTTTAAAGAGAGGGACCCCAATGTATTTAATAGTTAAATAAGATTGCATAAAACTAGAGAAAGTTTTGATAGCCCCTATACGATCATTGAACATCTTTGAAGGAGCAATAAAATAATATTTATTTTTGTTTAAGGAAAGCCCGCTAATAATCTCAAAGTAATTAAAGAAGTCTAATAGCTTATTAATCCGATTAAAAGTGTCATTGGAGAAAATGTTAAAATCATCAGCAAAACATAAATGTGATATAGGAAATCACCCAAGGTTCTAAAATAGAGGCTAGGATTATGCTGAAAGAGGTTGGACAAACCTCTAAAAAAGTAATCCACCACAATAATAAAAAGAGCAAGGGATAAGGGATCACCCAGTCTGAGTCCATGAAAGGATTTAAAAAAACCTTTTCTCTTTCCATTAATAATAATAGGAAAAAAAAGAAACTTTCAATGCAATTATTAATAATATTAATAAAAATATAATTAAAATCAAATAACTGTAAAATCTTGTAAAGAAAGCTCCAGTCAATGTTATCATAAGCCTTAGTAATATCAAGCTTCCAAATAATGTTGTTGCCTCTCACCCTAACATCTAGGTCATGACAAAATTCTTGCGTCAAAAGAATATTATCAACAATGGCTCAGCCTTGAACAAAACCCATTTTGAAAGGGGAAATAATTTTAGGTAAAATGGAAATTGACCTACTTATGAAAATTTTAGAAATCAGCTTACTAAAAAAATTACAAAGGCTAATAGGTTTCAAATCATTCCAGGTGGAAATAGTGGTGGATTTGGGAATAAGGACCAAAAATGTGGAGGTAAAAAATTGGGAATCGAATTCCCCTCAAAGAAATCCAAAATAGCTGTAAAGAGATCATTGCAAATGATATTCCAAGTATGTTGAAAGAACTTAGTAGTAAACCCATCAGGCCCAGCAACCGAATCACCATTCATGTTACAGATAATATTCTTTTCATCCATAGAGGGAGGATTTACAAGCAATTCATTATCCTCCTTAGAAATAATGTTAGGAATAATACCCTAATCAATAATATTAGAAGAGGTAAAAACTTTATTAAGCTGATTTTGAAAATGTTGAACAACTAAAGTAGCAATTTCCTCCCTCACTTTCGTGAATGAACCATCATCATACATGATTTTAGAAATAGAATTTTTTGCCCTTTTCCTATTAACCAAAGCATGGAAATACTTGGTATTATTATCACCATCAACCAAGTGTTTAGCAGAAGTTTTTTTCTTCCAAAAGGCTTCCTCTTGAGCTTGTAACTTAAACAAGCTAGCTTTAGCCTCCTGAAGCTGGTTAAAATTAGTATTATTAGGACAGACTTGATAGATATTTTCCAAAGACATAACCTTATCTTCATTAACAAGGATATTAGTAAAAATATTTTTGAAAATTTTACAATTCCACCAATTGAGGACTTGTTTCAATCTTTTAAGCTTGAGCCAAAACCTCTTTATGCCAATCACAGAATTATCAAGAAAAATAGGAGCATTCCAATTTTTCTGAACTAGTCCAATAAAAGAATCATGAAGCATCTATATATTTTGAAATCTAAATTAAGGAATATAATTCAAATGTCCAGCTTTAATAGTAATAAGTAAAGGCGAGTGATCAGAAAGGGTTCTACTGAGATGCTCAACCGAGATAGTATCAAAAGAATTAAGCTAATTGTTATTAAACAAGACACGATCCAAACATTGTCATAAATGAGCACGATTCCAAGTAAATTGATTACCAGTAAAGCCAATGTTAATCAAATTACAATCCATAATCATATTGTTAAACTCCTCTATAGCAAGAGAATTAGGAGGAGAACCCCCAACCGCTCAGAAGGATTAGATATCGTGTTAAAATCACCACCAACAAGCCAGAATAAGTTGCAAAAACTATTGAAATTGTTTAGTTGTTCCCATAAAATCCGTCTAGTAGTACGGGCAGAAGTAGCATAAATAAAAGAGGCAAACCAATTCAAATTCAAAAATTATATACTACAATGCAAAACCTGAGTAATGTCACCAATAACATCAATTCTAATAGGATCCTTCCAAAAAACCTAAATTTTATTGGTAGAATTTGAAACAAAATGCTTAAAACCCAAAATTCTAGCAGTAGAGGGTAATTTGGAGCTATTAATTAACGGCTCAAGCAAAACAATAATAGAAATATTATAGATACGGCATAAATTCTTAACTCTAACTCTAGAGGAGGGACAACCAATACCCCTCACATTCCAAATAATAGCTTTAAACATAAAAAATAAGTTAAGAAGAAGTATTCGAGCGACAAGTATTTCTAGAAGGCTGTATGATAATATTTTTGCTTTTCCTACCTCTCCTATTATGAGGTTTGGAAAAACTAATGTCATAGTCATCTTTGGTATAAGATTTAGCAACAATGTACATATCGTCGGTGTCAGCAAAATCATCACTATTATAATTAGAGGCAGCGAGATGCTTATAGTCATGTTTGGGTTCTAGTTGAGGACATTCATCCTCCATAAGGAGATCTTCCATATATAAGATAAGCTTACCATCATCAACCACATTTAAATGATTCTCCTCCTCCCTTGCCAATTCACCTTCCTCCAATTGAAACCCAATCATATCAGTATTCTCTTTTTCAAGCAAGTCTTTCTCCACCTGAATAACTTTAGCATTTTCATGCTCATTCAAATTGGAGCCATTAATAGAGATATTAGCTAAAACTATTTCATTAATTTCAAGACAATTTTTGTTAATATAACAAGTTGCAGTAAAATCAACTCTAGGCTTATTATGGTTAGCTCAAACCACCAAAATCGGAACTTCCATATTAGATAAATCAGATGAAGGTTTAACAAGGACTTCTTGCTCATTAGGGACATCAGCCACATTAGTAATCGTAGGTTCCACACAAGCTAGATGCATATTAGCCTCACAATTTTCAATCGGTTTCAATTCAAATCCCTCCAATTACACAAGGCTTTCAACAAGAATGAAATCCACATCAGTTACCGTAGGAACACAAGAAGCTTGATTAATATTAGCCTCACAATTTTCGTTTGGTTTCAAATCAGATCCCTCCAAACGCTCGACATTTTCAACATGAATCAAATTCACATCGGTCCTTTGTGGTTTGTTAGAAGAATCATTCTCCTTACGAATATGAGGATGCTTCTTAAAACATTCATTAATACTATGACCCTGCATTTTGCAATAAGAACAAAAAAATAGGAAGGTTTTCAAATTCAACTTTTTGGAAATATCCCTTCAATTCCGACCCAATCCAAATATCTGTGGGATATTTTTTTGGAGATGTCCATCTCAACCAAAACCCGAGTTATAGAAGGTCGAGAAACAGCTGATGTAGGCTGGTCGGTTTGTAACGGTCTTCCAAAAATAGAAGCCAAACCGTATAAAACTTGAGAATTAAAGAAATGAAGTCAGAGATTCGGAAAAGAAAATCTTGAAAGAAAGTCCATCTATCAAGAATGTATCTATCAAATTATATTAAGTAGATATTAAATTATCTATGTAATATGTTATAAAAAAATAGAACATATGGCTTAATCAAAATAATTTATATAATTAAGTTTTAAAGTCAAATTTTATTATTTGAGACACGTTATAGCAGCTTTAATTTTATGGATTTTCTATTCATTTTAAGAAAATCTTGAAAGAAAGTCCATCTATCAAGAATGTATCTATAAAATCAAAGAGTTCCCAATCTTAAGAGACCTCCTACAGCCCAACTGTTAAAAAGTTCATTGTCTCCTGTTGACTTTCAACTAAAGCTTATTGATAAGAATTATAAAAAGATTTTTTTTATAAAACGAAAAAAAGTTCCATGTAAGCTTGTCGGAGTTGAAGTTCAGATTGACCTCTTGCATGGTAGATCATAATCCTCGTACAGACTAAAAAAAAAAAAATAGAAAGATGTAAAACGTGTTTCTCATGGAATAAAGAAAATTAACTTAAACAAGCTAATGGAAACAGCACTTGGATTTAACTTGTAAGATAAAGATGCGACTATTTTTACAATAATAACTGTTATGGCATCATTTGTTACTTAATTTGGACATTGCATCAAAATTAAAGAGTTTTTTTTTTTTGGTTAAAACCCACAGAGGGGCCTACGTGTTAATTTCAAAAATCGGTTACAAAGTCCTTAAAAGGACCAACCAGCTTAATTACTACTGCTCCGAAGAGCTACAATCCAAAAAAGAGAGAAAAAACCTAGAAGCCGGTCGGTCCTTATCCTATGATTACAAAATTGATAGTAAATATCTATCGGGCTGTGAGACGACAGCACCCAAAAAAGGAAGATCCAATAAATAGCTTCCGGAACGAACTTCCTGCAAAAACTCAAAAGGAAATAGAAAACGAAGAGAAAGAGAGGAAAGAGAAGAACCTTGCAAACATTAAAGCTCCCAAGACAGCAATTACTAACGTGCCTGCAAGGAATACTCCAAAATGAAACATTAGAATCACTCACAAACGGAATATTGGTAAAAACTTCCAGAATATGATTCCCATCCAAAACAGGAAAATCCAACTGGCAGAGAATGGAAAATTTAATAGTACTCATCCTTTTAACATGCTTCCCTCTACCAAAGCAAAACCTGATAGTCTTAGAATGCCAGAATAAATCAGAAAAACAAATCAAGCGCCCCGGACTCTCAATCCCCAGAATGAACTTAAAAAAATTAATGATAGTATGGAGTAAATAATGATAATAACTAGAATTCTGGGTGATAATACCGAAAAGTAAAGTATATATGTTCCCCGGTTTAGCCATAATCTCCAGATTACCAACTAATTGAAACTTGCATTCATTTAAGCTCTCAAGATAACAATTGCTAGGTAACCTGCAAGAAATACTCAATGAAGGAGAATAAATACAACCATATTTAAACCAGTTAATAGAGATTTCCAGAAATCTATATGGGGTAGTAATGCCAAAATAGAAAGAAGAAAATGAACGAAGCCAGTAGTAAAAATCAGAGATCCAGTCATCAATACATAACTTCCGGCCATGCCAACCCTCCAACCAGTCAGCCATCAAGAAATAAAGGCAATGAACGCAAGATAACCCACTAAGCCCAGAATTCGCCTTAGTGGGCGTAAATAGGAAATCTAAAATCAAAATAGGAATCGTAGAAATCAAATAGGTAGCTGACATAAACCAAATCATTCTAACCTCAACCAGCTTTGTAGCAGGCATATACAAAGCTTGAAAGCCGAAAATAGGATCTCCAAGAAAAAGCTTAATGGACCTAATACCCAAAATAACAGAGAAGCCAAGCCTGGCAACAGTAGAATCATCTAAAAGACCTTTTAAAACAAAGATAGTCTGAACAATATAGATAACGAATTTATGGTTCCAAGTAGACAAAATCCCATGATGTCTAATGCCAGGAGCAATAAAACAACAAACCAGCCAAATAGAAATAAACATTCTATCAAAATAAACTTTACTAAAGTAGCAATCAGCAAAATCCCTGAAATATCGGTTAGCAGCAGTAAAAAGAAACCCCCCACAAAACCAAAATAATAAGAACTTAACCATGTCTAATGTAAGGAAGGCCAGTTTTATCAAGGGTGATCATACCTTTCAAAAGAGAATTTAAATTGCAAATATTCAAATCTTGATAACACTCAAGCTGACAGCCGAAATTAGCCAACCAGTCAGCACAAGCATTAGCTTCATGGAAAATATGAGAAATATTAAAATTGAGAGAAGACAGAGAATTTTTAATTTTCCTAATAAGATAAAAATTTTGAGGGTTTCCCTGAGCATGGTTATTAATAATCTGAATCACAAGATCAGCATCGACCTCAATCCAGACATTTAAAAAACCCATCTTAATGCATATATCAATACCAAGAGAAACCCTAGTGAGTTCAGCAATAATGACAGAGTAAGTGTGCAAAGGGCTGGCAAAGGCAGCTATCACATTTCCCTCATGATCACGAATAATACCACCCGTGCCAGCAACAGTGTTTCTAACGGAACCATCGGTATTCAATTTCACAAAAGGAAGAGAGGGCTTCCTCCAAACAACAAGTTTGGGAGAAGATATGTAAACATTCTCACCCACTTTGATACCAAGAGAATCAGCCAAATAATGAAAATTTTTACAATTTTTAAAAGTAAATAAATTACAGGAGGACAGATGCAGAATTTTATGATGGATATTAGAGATAATAACATTAGCATCCATCTTAATATCACAATGTTTGGATTCATTTCTCGCTTTCCAAATGAACCATAAAATAAGAACAGGTATCAAGTTTAAGATGTGACCCTTAGAGTTGATCCTCCACTCTTTCAATAACGAGAGAAGATCATTGTAAGTATCAGCGTGACTCAGTTTAGCCAAAGCAAAGAAGTGATTCCAAATCTGCTTTGCTAAAGTCCCATTTACAAAGACATGATTAACACTTTCAATGTTATAACAACATTGGCATTTAGAAGGGAAACTAAAACCTTTTTTCTGAATTAAAGTATCAACAGGGACAAAGCCTTTAAGACATCTCCATGCTAAAATAGAATAAGATGTAGGAATAATGTTATGCCATAGTGAGGAGTAAATAAGAGAATAGTTGTTCCTATACCTGAAGGAATCCCACACTTTAGTCATCTGGAAAATACCCGAAGAAGACAGCTTAAATAGAATTTTATCCTTGCAAAACAAATCTAAGTGAATCGGCAGAATCATATCAACAATAAAAGGAGGAATAACCTCCACAAGTTTATTAACATTCCAGCTCCCATTAGCAATAAAATTAGAAACCTTAATTTTATCTATAGAAGAGGTATTTAAAAGATTATCAATCGAAAAAGGACCAATCCAATTATCTTGCCAAAAGAAAACATTACCGTTACCAATTCCCCATTGAATGAAACGTTCGACAGTCCCCTTGATTTTACAAAGTCTTTTCCAGGTCAAAGAATCAGTAGCTTTATAAACACCAAGCAGAGGGTGAGAATCTTTACAATATTTAGCGTTCATAAAACGGGCCCATAAACTCTAGTTAGATCTGAAAGAGAACCAAAGTTTATGAGAAAAAGCTTGAACCATATCAGAAAGATTTTTGCAACCTAAACCACCTTCGTTATAGATGCCACAAATGTTGTTCCAAGAAGCCCAACGAATGCCATTGCTATTAAGTTTGGAAAATTAAAGAGTTCTTTGTAAAATTCTTCAATTAAATTTAGTAAGACATTATCTACTACTTCACGTTCGTAAATCAAATAATGTAAAAAAATTACATGCTAAATTTCTGAATTCCTAAACCCTAAATTTAGTAAGACATTATCTACTTCTCATTTTTAAATCAAATAATGTAAAAAAAATTAACATGCTAAATTTTCTTGAAGTTTGAGCATTCCTCATCCATTTTTATGATGAAACAGCTGAAGTCAAATTGAATTGTTATTACTACAACTCAAGACATTAAATACTTGAAGCTAAGAAATGGTTCGACTCTCAGTTCATTTTCATAAGTAACCTGAGGAAAAAAATTAGCCTTAAACAAAGAATAAAATCATATGTAATATCCAAAACGCATTATATCTTATATAAGGTGGATATTAGACAAGTTAAAAAATTTAAATATACGTAGACAAATAGATATTACTAAATCGCAAATCCTCATTTGCGGTTCAATGTTCAATCTTAAAATTGGATTTCCTTTATCTTAAAAAAAAGGATTATTATTTATTATTAAATATGACAATGAGTATTAATAATTATAAGATTACTATCATTAATTTCATCAACTATAAATTTTTTTAAACAAAAAAATCACTTCTTATAAATATTTTTATCATTTAAAGTATTACCAAAAAAATCTTACTATTATAAATAAAGTTTGAAATTCTATAATTTTAAATAATTATCCACATTTTTAAAAGATTAAAATTTGCTCAAAGACTTTCAAAACAATATCATTTTTCTTTAAAATATGGAGCATTTTGTGCCTTAACAAAAAAAAAATAAATATTTTCTAGCTTTGCCCAGCCCACTTTTGCTCAAAATAATATACTATTTGCCCAGCCCACTTTTTTTGCTAATCAAGTAATATACTACTTGAATTAAAGTTTTTTTATGATAAATGAATCTAAGTTATATGAAAATAAAGTTAAATAAAATACTTAAAATCTTAATGGTATGACTTAATTATAAAAACATCATTGATCATTAATTTTAATGCAAATGATTATGATGCATCATATTATGTCAATGATCTTGTATTTAATTTTTGTATATGACCACAAATAAATTTCTCTAAAATAAGCATCTATACTGATATAGCACAAATTAGTAAAATTTTATTGAGTTTCATAGAATGTTATATATATTATAATTCTATGATTGAATTGTTGGAATTTGGTCTCATGGGATGAGGTTGTTGATAAGGGTTTTCTCATCAATTTAGATGCACAAGAAAGCAATAAATGAATTGAGAGAGGAGGTGGCTTTAAATAAATATTTTTATATTTTATTTAGAAAGAGAATAAACCGATTTTCATATATATATATCTGTTCTGTAGTTACAAAAAACGATTTTCTTACAAAAATTTAGTTACACTTTTTGCTGAAAATTTTACAGAATTTCATTAAGAATTCTCTATATAATTTTTTGTCAACATAAACAGTTACCTGCACAGTGTTCCTGTTTAGCTTATCCTATAACGAGATTATTTTGGAAAGAATTAAACAGTTTAAACATCTTGAAAGTTATGGAGAAAAATAAATAAGACACATGGCAAAAAAACTGATGTGATGCAAAGGAAGGGCTGATCTGAGACCCTCACGTATCAATCTCTTTGATACCTATTCTCTTTCTAAATTTGTTTCCTCGGATTTTGATAAGGACAATCTCGGATCTGAACTTACTATATATAACACCGATTTCTATGCGTATTCTCTTCAGACATAACACCGATTTCAATAGCTATTCTCATCTACATTTATCGTTTCTTTTATCTATCTCAATATAGCTTAAAAATGATTCTCTTCTTCTCTCTCTTCATTTTATCCTTGGAGAGCTTTTCCTGCGTAGTCTACTCTAATCAAGCTGTGGCCGGCTCCTTAAAAACTTTCTCTTTGCGTGGTTTGAGGGCAAAACCTGCTTATTATGAGGAGCTGCAGCAAATAGCTAACTTTAAGAGATCCAACGAGAAGGTATTGACTGTAGAGGACTATGGTGCAAAAGGTGGTGGAGTTGATGATACTATGGTAAGGATAAATTTGTCCTTTTGGTCATGTTGGCTTGTTTTTCTTTCTTTATGTTATTAGAAAAATTGAACATGGTGCAAAGTATATGTATCTTAAATTTTATTATATTTATTATAATTATAAATTTATTTAAATATTTTTCAAATGTTATATCTTCTAAAACTATCATTTAACATGAATGCATATTTTAATGCAAAAATGTACATTATATTTATCCTATTTGAAAATTTTATAAATATTCTTTTAGTTGCAAAATTTTACAAGTGCTTTTGTAAGAAAATTAAAAATGAGGCAAAATATAAATAAAAAATTAATTTTTAATAAAAAAATTTAAATAAAACATAGTAAAAATATCAAAAAAAAATTTGAGTTAAAATAAAAAAATTAGTTAATATATATTCAATTTGGTCAATTTATTTTGTTATGAAATAAGCACATAGATATATATTGAATTAATAATTCAAATGAAGACATGTGACTTCTTTTTAAAAAAATGCTTTAATTTGTAAGATAAGGTATCTTTGCTTGATTATATTTACAACATAAATAGAAGCTTCATAAATATTTGCATGCAAAATGAATTTAAGTGTATAACAATTTTGACATTATTTTATTTTGTCAGGCCTGTGGAAAGGCATGGAATGCAGCTTGCTCCTCTAATACTCCAATCTCTCTTTTGATACCCAAGGGTAACATATACCAATTAAAGCCCATCACATTTTCTGGACCTTGCTTATCAGATATTTCAGTGATGGTGAGATTTGAGTATTCATCATAAATCAAATTATGAAAATTATATTATTAAGTACTTGATCTATATATAACTTTTTACTATAAATATTCTATCACTCATTTAAGTATGTATAAATGTAATTATTAGATCATGGGGACAATTGAAGCTTCTTCAAACCCATCAAATTGGAATGGAAAGAATCAAAGGACCTGGATTCTCTTCAACAATGTAAACAATCTTCTTGTTTTAGGCGGGGGAACCATCAATGGCAATGGAAACATTTGGTGGCAAAAATCATGCAAAGTAGATAAATCGCAAGCTAGTAAGAATTTATTCTATTTTGGCTTTCATAATTTAATCCACATGTATGTATATTAATTAAAGGTATACATACGAATTTAGCTTGTTTCTTCTTTTTTTTGTATAAAATTACCTTTCAGCCATGCAAAGATGCACCTACGGTATGTATCATCATCCAATACATTTATTTTTTTCTAAATATAAAAAATTTTATCAAACTAATATTCTTGGAAAATATATATTGCGTTTTGATGTAGGCCTTAACTTTTAATGCATGCAATGGATTGACGATAGAGAGCTTAAATGTGATAAATAGCCAACAGATCCACATTATGTTCGAGAATAGCAAGAATGTCATTGCTTCAAGCCTTAGTATAGTTGCACCCAGCAATAGCCCTAACACAGATGGAATTCATATTGCAAGAACACAAAATATTACTATTAACCAATGCACCATTGCCACTGGTATGTTTTACATTAATGTCTACAGTCACTGGTATATATATATATATACATGCAAATTGATTTGGGTGAATATTTACTTCAATTTGATTTAAAAGGTTCAAATGATGATCAGTATTAAAAAAAATGATTTAAAAGGTACAATAAGGTTTGATATATTATTGTAATTTACAGGAGATGATTGTATATCAATAGTGAGTGGATCTCAAGATGTGCATGCTACTAACATAACTTGTGGCCCAGGTCATGGAATTAGGTATATAAATAAAATCTACATTTACCTTGACCTTGTTGATTTAAATGAAATAATAATGTTTTATCGACATGTAATCAAAGCTAAGACTTGTTTTTTAAGCTATGATTAATGACATTAGTAAATGTGTTTTAACATATCTTAACTTTTAATTTGTTACCTAGTATTGGAAGCCTTGGAGCAGAGGGCTCCACTGATCAAGTCTTAGGTGTGACTATAGACACTGCACATTTGATTGGTACTTCAAATGGGGTTCGTATCAAGACATGGCAGGTATTCAAATAAATTAAGAAATATAAATTTTACATAAATATATTCAAATTTAAATTTAAATTAAATTAATTTTATGATCTTTAAATTTATTTTGACATAATCATAATTTAAATTATCATTGATTAATTATAATTGATACTTCTTTTAAAAATATTTAATGATTATAAATTTATTGTATTATATTTAAATATGTAAATCTTCTTTTTATTTTGCAAAATTTTCTTTATTTTTAATTATGTGAATTAGTAATTAATATCGATCAATAGTTCATTTGTAGCCTTATTATATATACATAAGAACACTCTTTTGCATTTAAAAAAGTAGCGATAAAAGAAGAAGTTGATGTTTCTATGTAAACTAATAATAGGCTAAATATGTATAAATGTGAATACATATAAAGTTATATATCTTTTCAATCCTTAGGCATATACTTCTAACTCAATACAAGCAAATGATTTCATTTTCTTATGCTTTTTTATTTTTTATTTTTTTTCTTTTTCTTTTTATTCATTTCCTTATGCTTACTTTAGCAATGGATTTTTTGTAGGGTGGAAGTGGTTATGCAAAGAACATACTATTCAAAAACATAAAAATGAGCAATGTTGAAAATCCAATAATCATTGATCAAAACTACTGTGACTCCACCAAGCCATGCGCTCAACAGGTATATCAATAAGTTATCACAAATCAAAATATAAGCACATAATCTTACAATTCATTTGATATTATTTTTTAACTATTTCTGTGATAGCAATAACATTCATAAAAAAAATTATGAAGGTTTACATAAAACAATTGTACAAAGCTTAATTTAAAAGTTTCTTTTAAATGAACAAAATTGAAATTATGATTGAAAAATGCTACTTTTGAAAAATTATGTCAAAAAAGTAAAAATATTCATTCAAAGATAATATTAGTAATATTCATATTTCAAATTAATAGGTTCTTTATCGATAAATTTGTAGATAATAATTTTATTATTCTATGCAGAAATCCGCAGTGCAAGTGAGTAATGTACAATACAACAATATCATGGGTACAAGTGCATCAATTTTTGCAATAAATTTCAACTGCAGCAAAAGCTTTCCATGTAGTGGTATAATATTACAAGATATCAACTTGATTAAAAATGGTGGTGGTTCTGCTAAAAGCTTCTTTGCAAATGCTATGTTGACCAATATCGGGACTGTCATCCCAACATCTTGAACTTAATGTTCAATGGATAATATCACATTTCATTTAGATATATAGAATAAAATAAGGGTTGCATAAACATGCTCCTTGAAATAAATGATATGTTGTTGTTGAATACTTTTACATAAACTATAGTTTCATTTATTGTATACATATTTGATTGATTAAAAAAATTTCATGTACATGTAAATTTCCTTATATATTAAACTTTATATTTGTGAATAGAGTGCCACTTTGCTGAAATTTTAAGTTTTTATGACTGCTTCTCTTTTGCCATTATCTTGTAGCCTCTCTCTCTCTCTCTCTCTCTCTCTCTCTCTCTCTCTCTCTCTCTCTCTCTCTCTCTCTCTCTCTCTCTCTCTCTCTCTCTCTCTCTATATATATATATATATATATATATATATATATATATATATATATTTATATATATATATATATATATATATATATATATATATATATATATATGATTGATGTGGAGTTCGAATGATTTTGCTTAACATTTTCTTCTTCTCTGCTATTTGCATTGGAGAGCTATTACCTTTTTTTTAGTTAAAACTCACTGAGGGGCCTACTCATTAATGCCAAAAATGGGTTACAAGGTCCTTAAAAGGAACCTCCAGCTTGCTCAAAAGAGATACAAGAGAAAGCAAAATAAATCCTAAGAGCCGGTGGTTCCTTATACTATGAATAAAAAAAACTAAGTATATTCTAGGGCTGCAAGAAGACAGCACCCAAAAAAGGAAGAACGATATAATAGCATTCAACACAATCTTCCTGCAAAACAAATAGGCTAACCTCCAATAACTCAAAAAGCTAGAGCTCGCAATATCCCTGCATAAATTATAAAGCCATGTTTGTGGGCACCAGATCTGCACAAAGAAGACAATCCAACACAAAACGATAATTTGGCAAGTATAATGGGATGAGAAGATAATTAAGCATTGACATATAAAAGAAGAAGTGAAGTGTCAAACCCATCCAGGAGAGCAAACACAACAGCCACAGTGTGCAGAAGACAAAGTAGAGATAGGGAAAACAAAATTCTCAGTAATGTATCACCCATAACATAAACAATTAAAACCTGGATGAGAGCAGCATACTTAATAGGGATAGGGCAATGAATAATCTCAATAAACCTCATAGCCATAGAGGCACCAACAAAAATAGGAAGCAGATCAAAAGCACCCACTAAATTAAGGGACAGAGTAATCAACGATAAGCCACAAGGATCACCAATAAAAAAGTGACTAAAAGAGAAGCAATAAGATGAATTCAGGCAACTCACAGACCAACCAAACATCCCAATCTCCTAGAGCAGATATAACTCCATAAAATAACTCCCAACATAACACAAAGAATCCAGAACTAGAGGACTCCTAAACACAATATACAGCCTGTCAAAAACCAGTAATAATATGACCAGCCACATAAAAACCAAGTAATAGCAACCCACCAACATCAATAGAAGAAACCTCAGAGCCCTCCAAAAATAACAACCACCAGCAAACCAACCACAGAAACCCACAAAGGCATAATGAACAAAAGCAGAGGCTGAAACAGAAACAAAACCCGCCAGAAAATAATAGAAAATCTAGAACAGGGCAATCAAGCATTACACAGATAAGAAAGCCCACATTTGTTCAGGTTAATAAAACATCTTAATAAATAAGGAAGATTAGACACATTAAATTCCTATAAAGTATCGATCAATGTGACAACCATATTTGGCCAACAATTCCGCGCAGGCATTTCCTTCATGATAAATATGAGAAATGGAGTAATTAAGATAAGAGAGTGAAAATTTTATTTTTCTAATGGTATAAAAGTCATGAGGATTTCCAGACACTTTATTTTAAATGATGTAAATTAAAAGTTTAGCATCAACCTCAATAGTTTCACATGCTCAATGCCCAATCTTTGACAAATATTCAAATCAGGAGATAAACCCATAAGTTCAGCAGTAATGATAGAACAAAAATTAAGAGGACCAGTGAAAATAGCAATAACCTCACCATTGTGGTTACGAATGATAACACCCATACCAGCAACAAGAGTACCAACTGATCCATTCGAGTTGAGTTTAGCATAAGGGGAAGATGGTTTGAACCACCTCACAATATGCTCAATTTTATCAATCGATCCACCATCAATAGGAATGCAAAAATGAGCAGCTAACCTATGACAATTTTTAAAGTTTTTAACCAAAATAAGATTGACAGACTAAAAATACATAATTTTATTTCTAACATTGGTAATGATTTGGTTAGCATCCATCTTGATCTCATTATGCTTAAAATCATTCCTAGCCTTTCAAAGTTACCACATAATCAGAATAGGGAGTAAATTATAGATGTGATCACCTTTGGTGTTAGTAAACCAGTGTTTAAGAATGTCAGCAACATCGCAATTTGTATTCATAATACCTTTATCGTCAAGATTAAAGGAATAGAACCAAAATTTTTGAGCAATCACACCATTAATAAAAACATGCTTAATACTTTCAATATTAAAGTAACATTGACACTTAGAAGTAAAAATAAAACCTTTTTTCCCACAATAAGTTATCCACAGGAAGGTAACCTTTAAGACATCTTCAAACCAAGATAGAATAAGATAAAGGAATATTATTATGCCAAAGAGAAGCAAAAATTTGAGAAACATCACCTTTAAATCTATTAGCATCCCAATCTTTTTTTCAAATTGAATTTACTAGAAGAGGATAAATTAAAAAGAATTATATCCTTGCATTGTAATTGTAAAGGGATTTGCAAAATTTTATCAATCATGTCATACGTGACAACCTCCAAAAGTTTACTACCATTCTAATCACCATTCTGAATAAAAGAGTGAACCTTAGTATTAACAATAGTATGGGTATAAAGATAGCTATCAATAGAAAATGTACCCAAACAATTATCTTTCCAAAAGGCCAGAAACATCACCTTTCCAAGGCCCCATTGAATATATTGTTTAGCCTCCCATTTAATGTTGCAAATCCTTTTCCAAATAGAAGAATCAGAAGATTTATAGTGGCAAACCAAAGGATTATGATCTTTGCAGTATTTAACATTCATAAATTGAGCCCACGAGCAGTTCTTAGTTCTAAAAGCAAACCATAATTTATGAGAGAAAGCATGCACATTATCAAGAATATTCTTGCAACCCAAAGAACCCTCATTAAAAACCCTACAAATCTTGTTCCATGTAGCCCAATTAATACAAGACTTATTATTTTTAGATCCCAAAAAATATTTATTAAGCATTCTCTCCATTCTAATACAAATCGTGGAGGAAGGTTGCAAAGTATGAAAGATAAATATAGGAATTGAATTTAAAACACTTTTAATCAAAACCAATCTACCCTCAAAAGAAAGAAAATTAGAAGATCAGTTAAGGAGTTTCCTTTGGAACATAGTAAAAATATTATCAAACAGATGCTTTCTATTTCTCCCTTTAAAAAGAGAGGTGCCTAAATATTTAATAGGAAGCAAGGTAGAATTAAAACCACAAACTCTTTTAATCACATTAATTCTACTACGATTCACCAACTTACCAGAAATGAAATTACTCTTATCCTTGTTAATGGACAAACCACTCATATTTTGGAATTGAGACATAAATTAAACTAACATTTTAACATTATTACTAGAAGCATTCGAGAAAATAATAAAGTCATCAGCAAAATTGAGATGTGTAATAGGTATGCCATCAACAGTATGGAAAAAGAGAGTAGGATGCCTTCTATAAAGATCCTCAAGACCTCTGGAGAGGTATTCCATAGCAATAATTCAAAGAGAAGGCAATAATGGTTCCCCTTGTCTTATCCCATGCTCGAATTTAAAGAAACCATGGTTATGACCATTGATGATCATAGAAAAATAGCAATTTTTTATACTATTCTTAATAAGCATGATGAATGATTAACTAAAGCCAAAAAGAGAAAGCACATTGTAAAGAAAATGCCAGTTCAAATTATCATAAGCCTTAGTAATATCAAGTTTAAAAATGAGATTCCCTATAGTGACTTTAGAATTAATATCATGAACCATTTCTTAGGCCAAAATAATATTATAAAAAATGCTCTTACCTTTCACAAAGCCAGTTTGGTTGAAAGAGATGATTCTCAACAGGATGTACATTAACCTAGAAGCAATGATTTTAGCTACAACTTTATTAAAGAAAGTACAAACACTAATAGGTCTAAAATCATTCCAGTTGATAGTAGAGTCTTTTTTGGGAATAAACACAATATTAGTGGAAGAGAAAAATTTAGAATAAGGATTGCCATTAAAAAAATCATTTACAGACTCCACTACATCTAACTTAATAATATCCCATGTTTTAATAAAACATTTTGTAGTGAAACCATCCGGACCGGTAACAGAATCACCATTCATGTCTTTAACCGTGTTCCAAATTTCATCTTCCATAAGGGCTTGAGTGAGTAAAAGATTGTCTTCCTCACCAATAGAGCAAGGAATCACATCAGGGTTGGTAATAGGGGAGGTCAAAGTAATGCTATTAAAAACATATTTAAAATGATCCACTCTATAATTAATAATTAACTCATCCGTATCATAAACACACCCTTGATTGATAACAATTTTGTGGATATAACTCTTGATTCTATTCTTGTTAGCCAAAGCATAAAAAAAGGAAGTGTTCATATCCCCCTCCAAAACCATTTTAGTCAAAGCCTTCTGTCTCCAGAAGATCTCTTCTTGATTTTGTAATTAGAAAAGGTAAACTTTAGCATTATCAAGATTGAAAAGATTGTCACAAATGAGATTCTCCAAAAACAACTTAGCCAACTCCAAAACCTTATATTCTACTTCCTTAATGTTAGAAAAAATATTTTTGAAAACATTTTTGTTCCACCATCTAAGGACTTGTTTCAATCTACTCAACTTGGCCCAGAGATGAGACATGCCCTTAATATTATTTTCAAGAGAAATAATGGCTTGCCAATTATTAAAAACCACATTTAAAAAATTTGAATGAGTAAGCCACATGTTTTGAAACCTAAAAGCTGAAGGAACATTAATTTTATTAGCATATATGGTCAAAAGTAAAGAAGCAAGATCATATAAAGTTCTACTCATGTGTTGAACATGAGTCGTAGGAAAATCTCTTATCCAATCATTATTAAAGAGAATCCTATCAAGTTTTTGCCACATAAAAGTTCTACTCCAAGTAAAAGCACCACCAGTAAAACCAATATCATATAAGTTGCAATTAGAAATCATGCCATTGAAATCAGCCATAGCATTGATATTAGGACGATTACCCCCTATTCTTTCACTAAAGTTAGAAATAATATTGAAATCAGTACCCACACACCAAGGACCATTTGAATTAAGAGCAAAATCTGATAAATGATCCCATAGAGGAAGTCGACCCAATCTAGTACAAGCAGTATACACAAAGGAAGCATTATAATTAACATTGGAATAAGAAATTTGCACAACACTACAGGAAAACCCGTCATTACCGGCGGACTAAATCCGCCGGAACACAAAGATATCCGACGGAAATCTAAGTTTCTGGCGCACGTTCCGGCGTAAATTTCTGCGCCGGTTTCGGTCGTGTCGATAAATTGTTTCCGACGTATCTATTGCGCTGGAAAACTTTCCGGCGCACCTTCCGACGTATTACCGTCGCAAAAATCAGGTGGGTGTCGACGACTTCCAAAAGATAAATTCCGGCTCCATATGCGCCGGTAAGGTTCCGTCGTATATGTCGCCAGTAATCAACGGTGGATAAAACGTCGCAAGTTTGCCGTAGACAACCCACGGTTTTGTTTGCGACGCAAAATAGTCGCCAAAAATTAGCGGCGGACAGAGCGCCGAAACGTACGCCGGTAGTTTCCGACGGAACGTAGGTGTCGGTAAGTTCGATACAATTCGTTGTATCGTCTTTTCCGGCGAAGTTCCGGCGCAAGAACAACTTGGGCAAAATCAAAAATAATATTGATGTTGAAATGGCTCTTCCACAAAATCCAAATTTTTTTAGAACAATTAGCAAACATCATGTTAATACCCAAATGAGTAGTAATAGCAATTTTATCAGTATAAATAAAAGGTTTAAGTAAAAGTAACAGTTGAATGTTGTGCATACGGCATAAATTCCTAACGCGAGTCCTAGAATCAGACCTCCCAATACCCCTCACATTCCAAATAAGGGATTTAATCATTAGAACTTTTAGTAAAAGTTTGAGCCTTAAAACGAGGTGTATCAGGTAAAGGAGCTTTACCATTTTTCTTTTTCTTCTTATTCACCTTAAAGGCTCCTTCATCATCAATACTTTTAGAGCCACTATCAAAGAGATCATAAGAAGACAAAGTATTAGGAACTCCCTCTTTATCATTATTATTAACATGAACCACAAAAATCGGGCCAAAATTGTTTCTAGGGATAAATTCACCTTCTTTACATTCACATTCTCCTTTTCAGTAATATCCACATTAAGCAATAAAGAGGGATTCTCTTTATTTTGTAGCATAGAATCAATATAGACAAAAAAAATTAGGAAGCTTATCACCTTCTTCGATACATTTATCATTAGGAGAAACTCTCTCAGGTGAAAGATTAAGACTATTATCCAAAACCGTCAAATTATATGAAACATTAAGATTTTCATTTCCAACCTTCTCAATAGGGGATTGGGTCTCAACCTGATTCAAAAGAATATGGTCATGAACAATCTCATTTGTAGTATCTATAGTATTAGTGACCACCTTCCCCATCGAGTTGTTGGAATTTTTTTTAAGCTCTGGATGTAATTTGAAGCAATCAGAAACTGCATGACCATGAGTTTTATAATGATTACAAAAATCAAGAACTTTTTCAAACTCCACTTTTTGTAAGTAACCAAAAGCTTTAGAGCCGACCCAAACTTATTTAGCACATTTCTTACTGATATTAACTTCAAATAAAACCCTTGCCACTGATGGATGGGTTCTAGATATAGTAGCTTGATCAGTTTGCAAGTGGTGGCCAAAAACAGATCCAAGCGCATGTAAAACTTTAGCATTGAAAAAATGAAGTCTAAGGTTAGGAAAAGAGATCCAAATAGGCACAATGGGGGATTCTTCTCTAACATAAAAGAAAGGCATCCATTTCAAGATACACATTTGGCATTTAAGAATAAAATAAGATATACAGGAAAACACACGAATGTAATCTAAATCATTCGAGAGCTAGATCGCAACATGTTTCAAATCCATAAGACCAACCAAATAAAAACCCGAGAGTTTAAGGCTACTGAAAAAAGCATGAATGAATCCAAATTTGGCCTTCGCAACCCAAATTTTCCAACCAATATAAATTGAAAAGGAGAAGCTAGCTTTAGAACTTTTTCATCTGAAAGCAAAATAGCGAGCACGCCATTAAATTAAAGAGGGTAGGGTATCACCTGCCAAAGAACCAGAGAGATCTTCCTTAAAAGAACACAACTGAGGAGGAGAAGGAACACCTGAATCCAAGCTAAAGAAACCTTTGTTTGTATCTTGAACCTGGGAGGTAACATTCTCCCAAGGCACAGAGGATGAAGCCCTCGCCATAACTTCAAATCCTTAATAGGGCCAACCGAAAAAAGACAAACACCGGCACAAGAAGAGTAAGAGGAAAATAAGATTGCTCCGATGAAGAGGACATGAAGGCAAAGAGATCACAAGAGAAGAAAGGGAACCCTAAAATCGCCCGAGAAGGCGCTTAGGGCGAGAGAAGAGAGAAAAGATATGGGGAGCTATTACTATTTCTATTAAATTCTTTTATTAGTTTGGTATAATCATTTCTATAATACGTGGTATAATGATGATTTGAGAGTGTTGACCTACCTATAAAAGTCAACATTCGTACCTGAAATCTCTCATACCTCATATGTACGTCATCTCTGAAATCTTGCTTAAACCACTGCATCCGACGCCGCTTGTGTCCTCTCCCATGATATCTACGTAAAACCTGCTCAATCGTACCCAACTCTCATTGTTAAATATCGAACCAGTTGAAGCCTTCGGGAGCTCCTCTTCAATTTGCAAACGACCCAACCTTCCCTCTCTGATCCCATCTCTACGACCTCCTAGATGAAGCCTATCAGAAGCCCCAATTGTGAAATAGACAGAAAAGAAAATTGGAAGAAGAATAAGATGAGAAAAAATGGGAGAAGTAGAAACACACAAACTTTTTTCTTCTATTAATTGTCTCATGCACACATTACAACTCTTTTATCTAAATTAGACATCACTTCACATACACCCTTTCACTTTCAAATGAAACATTGCTTCACACACCCTTTCACTTACAATTAACTACATTTAATTAAGAAAACAAACCACATCCACACAAATGAAAAACACTATCCATTCAAATAATATGATTAAATATTTTGAATTTATTAACAAATTCCTCCTTTAAATTCAAATTCTCTTCCATCCTTCATGCCGATCACCATTTTGCATTTCTCGAACAATATTGTGGGTAATGGCTTTGTAAATATATCTGCTACTTGATCATGACTTGCAACATGAATCATTCTCGTACTTCCTTCCTTCACATGTTCACGGATGAAATGAAATTTGACATCGATATGCTTGCTTCTTTCATGATGTACCGGATTCTTTGCTAACTCAATTGCAGATTTGTTATCAACACGAATCTCGGTAGCTTCTGTTTGTTGGGAGATTCATTTCATAGAGTAAATTCCTTAGCCAAACTGCATGACAGACAGACACACAATGCTGCCGCCACATATTCTGCCTCACATGTCGAAAGTGTCACTATCGGTTGTTTCTTTGATAGCCATGTGAATGCCGTATCTCCCAAAAAAATTACGTACCCCGATGTACTCTTTCGATCATCTATGTCTCTGCACCAATCACTGTCGGAGTAACCCACCAATTTATTCATCCGTCTTCGAGTAAAATAATCCGAGTGATTCTGTTCCTCGGACATATCGAAGAATTCTCTTCAATGCCTTCCAATGCGTATAGGTCGGCTCTTCCATGAACCGACTTACCACTCCAACACTATAAGAAATATCTGGCCGAGTGCTTGTGAGATAACGCAAACTTCCACCAAACTTCGATATTTTGTTGCGTCGACTCGATCTCCACCATCAAACCTTGAGAGTTGGCACCTAATTCCATTGGCGTTGTTACTGGATTACAATTTTCCATCTTGTTCTTCTTTAAGATGTCTTTTGAGTATGCTTCTTGTGACACATAAATTCCTGATTTTCCTTGTCTAACTTCTAGACCAAGAAAATACTTCATTAAGCCCAAATCTGTCATTTCAAATTCTTGTTCCATCTCACATTTAAAATTTTCAATCATCTTGCCATTATTCCCCATGAAAAGAAGATCATCAACATAAAGTGCTACAAATAAGAAGTTACCTCCTTTCTTCTTCACATACAGTGCATGCTCATATGGGCATTGAGTGAACCCATTTTTCTTGAAATAAATGTCGATACGAGTATTCCAAGCTCGAGGTGCTTGCTTTAACCCATAAAGTGCCTTTCTTAACTTCAATACTTTTTGTTCCTCTCCAATCTTCTTGTAACCAGGTGGTTGTTCAAGATAAATCTCCTCTTCTATCACTCCATTCAAAAATGCCGACTTCACATCCATCTGATATATTGGCCATTCAAACTGTGCCGCATAAGAGATAAGAAGTCGAATTGTCTCCATTCTTGTAACTGGGGAAAAAACCTCATCATAGTCTATCCCTGCCTTTTGTATATAGCCCTTTGCCACAAGTCGAGCCTTGTATCGATCTATCTCACCTTGAGCATTCATCTTTTTCTTGAACACCCACTTTACTCCAATAGGTCGACTTCCTTTAGGTAATTCTGCAAGTTCCCATGTCTTGTTTCGTTCGATGGACTTGATCTCCTCATCCATAGCTTCTTTCCACTTTTCATTTTCACCGCTTCTTCAAAACTTATATTTTCACCATCAGCAAGAAGACAAATAAGGTGTGCTTCGCTTGTAGAATCATACAACTCTTGTAGGCTTCGCATTTTTGATTGTCTTGGTTCTTGCTCATCATCGAATGTTTGTGGATTTCTAGGTACCTGAGAACATGTAGGAAAATTTGTTAGTGAAATAGTTGGTGATTCTCATTTTCCATTTGTTCTTCCGATGAATTGTTCCAATCCCGCTTTGCTTGCTTTCATTCAACCCGAACATCTCGACTTACCGCCCACCTTCTTGTTTATTGGATCAAGTAGTTTGTAACCCTTAGTTTGCTCATCATACCCAATAAACACATACTTTCTTGCTTTTATCTTCTAGCTTTGTTCTTTGTTGATCTGGCACATGTGCATAGGCTACACTACCAAATATTTTAAGATGGCGAGACCGGTCGATTTTTTTACACTCCATGCCTCTTGCGGAGTTTTATCTCTAACTTCATATGTGGACATCTATTTGTATGTAAATTGAACATTGCACTGCTTCCCGCCCAGAATTCTTAGGCATTTCTTTCTCTTCAACATTGACCGAACCATATCAAGAATGGTCCGATTCTTTCTCTCACGGCCACACCATTTTGTTGGGGTGATATATGGTGTGTGTTAGAAACCTTCTATACTCCTGTTGCTCACAGAAACTTGCAAACTCCGCTGAGTTGTATTCCACACCTCTATCAGATCGCAATGCTCTAATGAACTTCCCGGTTGTCTTCTCCACCTGGCTTTGAATTTCCTTAACACACATTGAAAGTCTCGGATTTTTCCTTCAAAAAATAAAACCCAAGTTTTTTGGAATAATCATCGATAAAAGTAATAAAATACCTTTTACACTGAAAGATTCAGCAGTGATTGGCCCACAAATGTCAGTGTGTACCAATTCAAGAAACTGATGCTCGATATTCGCCTTTTTCTGAAATGAATTTCTTGCAGTTTCCCAAATATACAATCTTCACAAAGCTGTTGATGTAATATCTACTTCTGTTAGTCCATACACCATTTCTTCTTCAACAATTTTGTAGGCCTCCATAGTGCAAATGACAAATCGCAAATGCCATAGAGACGCCTTGTCTTCTACATCAACTTGCAAGCATTTTTCTCGTACATAAACCAAGTTGATTTTTGTACATTCTATTCTTCGCCATATTAATTTTGTGACTAACCGCCCCTTCTTATCTTTCAATTGTAGAACTTCATCTCATGAACATGAATATCCTTTCTCCATGAGTTGCCCCATACATAGTATGTGCTTTTAGATCAGGTACAAAATACACATTTTCAATTAAGCCTTTTGCGCCATCTTTTTGCATGTAAGAAAGTACTTTGACCTTTTACTTGAATCTTTGATGCACACCAAATGAAACAGCCCATCATCACGACCCGCATTTCTTTGAACAAATGTCTATGCCGCACATGTGTTGTTACGAGCACCAGTGTCGAGATACCAAGTCGTCTCGTCACAACTGTTCTTTCATCATGAGCTATCATGAGAAGCCCATCTTTCACCTCTTCTTCTGTTACAAGATTTTTATTCTCCTCAATTTTCTTTTCACCATAACAATCTCTTGCTAATGCCCAAATTGCCACAATTGGTAACATTTTTCAGAGTTGCAGTCCTTTGCATAGTGACCATAACTTGCCACATTTGTAACATTCAACATTTGAATGATTTTGCGCCGACCGCCTCTCCGACCTCGTCCTCGACCTCGCCAATTTTGTTTGATGACTGTTTCCTTCTCTTCAAATTGTCTTCCATAACCACGACCTCTTCCACCACGTTCATTTCCACGACCTCTTCTCCTTCGTCCTTTTCCACGAAAATTTTGAGAATATAGTACCTTATCATCTTTAATTTGTTGCCTTTGATTGAAGAACTTCTTCGAGCGTCTCCTCTTCTTTTTCTTCTTCGTTGCTCATGTGCCTCAAGAGAGCCACAAGCCTTCAACAGTTATGTGCCGAGATCCTTTGATCCTTCAATCGCGCATCAACATTCTCAAATTATTGGTTAATGACCGCAATATCTTTTCCACTACTCGGGCATCGTTAACATCTCACCATTTCGCTTGAGTTGATTTACTACGGCTTGCACACGAGTGATGTAAATCAGATACACCTTCTGACTCTTTCATTTTCATCCCTTCCAATTCACCTCTCAAAGTTTGGAGGCGTACTTGCTTGACACGATCGCACCTTTGAACACTTTCTCTAAGTGTTCCACGCTTCTTTTGAAGTTGCGCTCCGGCATCTTCTCAAAGCCCGACTCATCTATTGCTTGATATAGCAAGTAGAGAGCCGTTTTATCCTTCGCACGCGTCTCTTTCAACGCCTTTAATTGGTTCGCCGTCATGCCCGCCGTATCCATCACTTCAACAACGAAGCCGTTCTCAACGACTTCCCATGCTTTTTGCGCCCAACAATGCCCCGCATCGAATACTCCAATATACATAATTTCTTCGTGAGTCCGTGGTAGAGGTATTTGTCCTATCGGAAAACTTCCAGAATTTGCCATGACGCTCTGATACCAAATTGTGAAATAGACAGAAAAGAAAATTGGAAGAAGAATAAGATGAGAAAAAAATGGGAGAAGTAGAGAACACACAACTTTTTTTCTTCTATTATTGTCTCGTCACACATTACAACTCTTTAATCTAAATTAGACATCACTTCACATACACCCTTTCACTTTCAAATGAAACATTGCTCACACACCCTTTCACTACAATTAACTACATTTAATTAAGAAAAATAAACCACATCCACACAAATGAAAAGACACATCCATTCAAATAATATGATTAAATATTTTGAATTTATTAACAGCCCCAACCTCCATGATCTCCTTTGCCCTAGCCAACTACAAGAATCAAATCGAAATCCTGAACTCACCTCCCAGGACCGAACTCCACCTGTAGCCGAAACCTAGCAAGCTGATGCCTCCAAGACCTCTGTCTGACCTCCCTATATGCCTCCTCCTTTGACGCTCCTTCCTGTTTGATCAGAAGTTAAGACATTTGACTCGGTAGCAACGACGAAGATGGAGGCTTGCTCTTTGCGAAGGTAACCATACTCCCTTTCATGAGCTACCTCGACCAAATCCTATAAATACACTAAAGCAAAGGAGAAAACAACAAATTTAACTCACTTTAGGATCTAAGAGTTCCTAATAGGATTTAGGATAAATCTCGTTCTAATCCTGCTATAATCTTGCTCAAATGTACAAATCCTATTCAAATCCTGTATAAATCCTACAACCCGACAATTTTTTTTTTGTTTGATTCTTAATTATAATTATGCTATTATAATAATTATTAATTATAATTATTAATAATTATAATTATTATTAATTATAGTTATTTGTTAGTTATAATTATTAAGGATTATAATATCTGCTAATTGTAATTTGTAATAATTATAATTATTCTTAATTATTAATAATTATAATTATTTATAATTACTAATGATTATAAATTATAATTATTCCTAAAAGAAAAAGAGAAGAGAAGCTTCTCTTTCCCTGATCTATGTGCCCTGTACCTAGCCGCCGGTCGCTAAGGTATAACCTCCTAAACTTGAGAGAACCGCTCTCGGCACTTGCAGCGGGGCGAATAACCACCCATGAGCGTTTTTCTTAGTGCGGTGAGAAGAATTTCGTTCTGATGCTTGTCGCGAGGTGGATAATCTCCCTAAAGTCCTTTTTCAGTGTTCGTGGCACACCAAGGGACCACCCATGCACGCTTTTCTTAGCGTGGTGGGAGGAAACTTGGTGCGGTGCTTATAATGAAGCAGGAAATCCCTATGCACGCTTTTCTTAGCACGGAGGGGTGAAAATATAAGTACCCATGCATGCTTTTCTTGGCATGGTGGATGACAAAGACTATACCCTCGATATCTCATAACATCGATTGTGCACGTCTTTCTTGACATGGCGGGTATGCTACCTCTTGGTTTTTTCCCTAAACGATGGAGACGCTGGGAAGTTGCCAAATTTTTTTCTAAAGACATGAATTTGAACTTACTACCTGAACTACACAAGAATTGAATTCGCTTGGACTACGAAGAACTTCATTCAAACTTTACTTGAATAATTGAATTCAAGCAAAGACTTAGATGGACTACAAGAGACTCGTGGAGAAAGATATTCAAATATAATCAACATTTCAATAAGGATTAAGTGAGATATATAACAATGTGCTTATGATCAACAACACAATCATTGTGAAGGTTAAGAAGTGATTACCCCAAATGGAAGGGAAATGTTAATGACTAATGGTATCACATTCAACATACATGTTGTGATCTGTCTTGTAAGCATGATCTCACTTCTAAATGACAAAGGATTGTGAAAGATATATTGTGGTTACAAAGCCATGGCTTAAAAGACTTTTTTTGAAGGGCGGGGGGGGGGGGGGGGGGGGGGGGGGGGGGGGGGGGTGGGTGATGGGTGATAATTGATTTGTAATGCTAAACATGGCCCATCCCTAAGCAACAATCAATAGGAATCATCACCTCAATTGAATGGTTATTGTATAAGAGCTCCAATGGATGTTGTAATTGATCCATGAAAGCTACTCCAATAAAAGAGCAAAAATTTGATCGACAATAATACTAATGAGTGTTACTCATATCATAGAACAACTGGCTATGTGATGAGAGATCTATATCAAGCATCAAGAGCTGTCAGTAAAGGATGACAAGGGACACAAAAACAACATATGCATGAAGAAATTTATAACAAAATACAGCTCGATCGGAGACAAACATATATATCCCTTACAACCGTGGTTGATTAGCACATCAAGTGCAAATGCCTACGAATTTGAAATGACCACATCAAATCATAAATCCCTTACAAATAACTGTGATGCATGTGTCAATCATACAAACAAGAGTATTGCTCTTTTATTTCCTTCAAAGATAACAAGGAACCTATCTTCAAATATAGATTTGTAAGATAATATGCAATACTCCTACAAGCAACAACCACCCAATGAGAATGAATTTTTAGATCCCTATATGCAAAAGGGAAGTAATTAAATAAAGAAGTAAGTGTTTGCGGGTTGTAGGGGACCTATTTATACACAAAATGCTATCTATAAACAAAATGCTAGATGACTACAGTAAATGTAAAGCAGGAGATTCGTTAGTGCACTACAATCGACTTGCAAAAAGTAATAAATAGTGCACGACAATCTACCTATATAAAGAAGCGAACAATTCAATTCAGAAGCTGGTACGTGACGCCACCAGATCCGCAACACTCGTATTAGCGGACATAAGGTGTTTATAAACATTCCAAGTATCCCCCATACATGCACTAAATATATACAAGCACATAGGTACACAATGGTTAAATGCAATCATAAAACCTGTATGGTTTTCGACAAGCATGTTATTAGTACACGTGTAACATCTAGGGATGCTGCACGGGTTAACAAGTGAATTCAAATTTGAACCCGAACCTCCTAAAAAGATAAATAGGACTCGACAATATTTAAAAAATAATTATAAAATGCCCTCAAACACTCGCATGGGTCTCAACGAGTGTGTTATAAGTACACAGTGACATCTAGGGATGCTACACGGGACAATAAGTGAATTCAAGTTCAAACCTAATCCTTCTATGCGGATCAATAGGAGTCAACGGGGTTTGAACTTTAAATAAATACACATTTGTGAGGACTGATGTATTTATTTTAATACATTCATATTAGGTCTTCAAGGTCTATAATTAAAAGAATTCATTAATAAAGGCATAAAGCCTACAAAACTCGATCCTCTGTTGATAAGTTGATAGAGTCGATAAGGTTCAATCAGTTAGCAAGAATGATCTCAAACACCCAATGATGGCCGTATTGAATGCAAATCTCAACTGAAGGGGTTCACAAATATTTTTAAATACCACTCAAATGCTTAAAAAAATCAAAAATCCTAAAGATAATCTAAAATCCAAAAAATCCAAAAATATTTAAAATATGAAATCCAATCATCATTCAACACTTAAAGTAAAATCCATCCACCCTCTACAGCAGTTTGCCGAGATGTACAAAATCGAATATAACTTCAGTTAACACATAGCTAAATATCTAGTCAAAAATATCTCTATGATCCATTATCAAATAATTTCCTACCAATAAGAATGTGGTACATATTCTCTGATCGCTGGTTTTACTGCCAAATGGCATTGCAGGATAAACGATTATAACCCAGGATCCTCTAAACCGAGTGATTTTGCCACTAGATGGCACCACAAAATACCAGTTATGGCCAGAGCCAATACATTTCTTAGTGGCATCAAATCCTTGAGATATGAATTAATATGGTATAATCGACAGGGCACAAAGCCCTCTATTAGCTAAGGTGGATTCAAATTTATCCCCTTAGACAAACATCCACCCTAGGTCTACAAGGTCCCCTTAGACGAAGCAACCCATGGCTGCCAATAAGGATCCTTCTATCAGGTTAGGTTGACTTCCTCCTCTGATTAAATAGACCAGGGACCATGATGGCTCGGGATGATAGAACCATGGAATCTTGATTGGGTCTATCATCCATTCCCCAACCATTCGCTTCAAGTATAAGGTGGTGAAATTTTTATTTTTAATTCAAACTTCTTATTCTCAAACCCAATGATGCTACTATACACTAGATAACACATATCTCTACATATCTGATTTACAACTAGCCTTAATCGAAAGTTCTCTCTCATTATCAGGAGGGGTAATTAACTATATGGGCTTGCGCCTATAAGAAACCAGAACTCAAATCATAAAGTTCTCACAAAATGAGGGTGAAATCTCTGGGTAGTGTCTTATCTACAAACCCATCTACCTTCCAAAATTTACCCCGAAACTTAATCTGTTAAAACTTCCCCGAAAAGAAAAAACATCAGCGGGCAGAGGCCGGGGCTGAATTTTTGGAGCCCATAGAGGGGAATAAAGTTTTAGGAGGCTTAACATAGTATTATTTTTGTAGCTTGTATTATTTTTATTCATGTGGTGTTTTATGTGTTGAGAGAGCAATTTAGCCACATCAGTTTGTAACATTTTCAATTTTCTAGTATTGTTTGTTAATAGATCTTGGCAAGATGATGCCTTGGAGGAATATTGAACAAGCTGTCCAAGAAACATTGATTGAAGATTTGTAGTGAGAAATTCATTTCTTATAGAAATGGTTTGTTATTTTTTATTTGAGAGAAGTGGTCAAGCATCTAAATGTTATGGAGGGGGAACTAATCACAACCTGACCTAAAAAATGCCACAGATAGAACATGTCATATCTTGATGGATGGTGACAGGAGCATATCACTAGAATTAAATTTGGAGAGAATTATAATACATTCAAAAAAAATTTGACCATAGAGTCACTGAAACTTAAATTTAAAACAAATGAATGTTCATATTCAAAAGTTCTTTCATTCATCTCAAAAATAGTTATAATCAAAATAATTATATACAAACAGTACATGGCTAGACAATACAGAACATAACAAAAGTTTATGATTGTTAAAATCATCTAACATATATACCTATATAAACTTGTTGCGAATCTATTTTCATGGATTATGATTTTGATGATAGTAAACATTCTTGTTTTTCCTACTAACATTTCAGGTCCACAAGATCAGACGGCAATTAGAACCAGCTCAAGATTGGGTAGACTAGGTCTGAGTCACTTTATACACTTTTCCCTTTTCTTGAGTCTATTGTAAAAGGTGTGGCTCCTAATGCTAAGTAACCTTGCACACACACACACACCTTGGGAGAATTTCTAACTATTTCTTAGAGTTCACTGTTTTGGTAACATCGTCCGGGATGATATTTATATAAGCCTGGACGATCAGTTCAAAAATAGAAATCCTAATCAAGACATCATGGTTAAGATAGCCATTATTAAGCCGATCGGCCTGGACGATATTATATCGGCAGGACCAATAGGCTCAAATCATAAAGAATCAGCCACAGATCTATTTAGGCATTACTTATTTTTGGACACATCCAGGACATCGGCCTGGACGATGCAGCACAATTATGCCTAAATTGATCTGGTGATTAAAAAAAGCAATTAAGGCTTATTGCAGGATCACATTGGCCGAGCCGATCGCAGGATCGGCTGAGACGATGACATGGACGATTGACATCAGCCAGCTTCTATTCTGGGTGATGTTCAGGGTGATTTTTCTCGTATTTGAACTAATCGTACAGGACGATATACTATCGGCCTGGATGATATGAACAAAAATTATCTAATTGTCTCAAACCAACTGGGCTGATTGAGCAAAATTTACACTGATCGGCTTGGCCGATACCCCTATCGGCCTGGACGATAAAGTTGGTTTGTATAAAATAAGATTTAATCCAAAGCTCTTCTATTTAAGATCTCTTATTCTACCTTAGAGGTGATCTTTTGATGATGCTTCATCTGAGAAAGACTAGAGGAGAGGGAGAGAGAGAGAGAGAGAGAGAGGATTTTGTGAGGGGAAGCTTGTGAAGGAGTTTCACAAGGGTTGCTCCAAGCATTATTCCACTTCTTCTTCTTCCACCATAGTCTCTTGTCCTTGGAGGGTTGAGAGAGGTCTTCTTTAGCAATCGATCAAGGTTCTCTACTTGCTTCAGGAGGAAGCAAAAGGAGCTGGGTTCTATGCCTCGCCAGGGTTGGCGGAAATAAGTTTTTGTGAGGGCTTCTCTGCCTTGCTGTGGGAGCAAAAGGAGAGTCACGGTGTTTAGTGCAATACCCGGAGGGTGCCTCTAGAAGTGGACGTAGGTTGAGTTGACCGAACCACTATAAATTTCTGTGTTCTTTTTCTACTGCTTTTCGCATTTATTCTTTCACACTTTGATTTTCATTGTGGTGATTTTAGTTTGAGTTTGTGATTGTGTTTTAATCAAAATAATTTTTAAAATACCAATTCACCCCCCCCCCCCCCCCCCCCCTCCTCTTGGTTAACTTTGGGCTAGTTCATAAGGGCTTAACATCCCTAGCAAACTTTAAAAACTTAGATCTCAAAACTTGCAACATACTCTCTACTCAACTTGCCCCTTCCCTTTATCCTAACCTAAAATAAATGCAAAAAAAGAAAGAGCAACCAATGCTCAGCAAGCCACATCCAACCTTTACAAGTCTTTAAAATAAATGGCCTCCAATAAAGAAGAATGAATTTATATATACAATGGTTCAATTAAAATTTTCAGAATAAAGAAATATTTACATAGTAATAAATGATATCCTTAATATGTCAATAAACCAACTAGTAAAATGGTAGATATGTAGAATTGAAAGTAAATAGAGTAGTAAGAACTTCATATTTATATCTATGAATACACATAATTTCCATTTATAATATATATATTATCAGAGTTAGGAGGTATGTCAATCTTTCATTTATGTTTTGAAGATGATTTCATTATCTTTAGCAATGGTTCTATTAAAAATGTCAAGATGGTCTATAAATTTCTTTTAAAGTTTAGCCACGAAAGTAGTTTAAATTTTAACCTTAAGAAGTGTTCTTTCATTCCGAGGAAAGGTATGCTTCAAAGGAGTATCAATCGAATCCCCCATTACACTAAATTTTCTATACAAAATCTCACCATTTTTTAATTAGGGACTCCAATTTATTAAAGGGCGAAAGAAAAGTTTTCTATTTGATAAGATATTTCAATCTATTTATGGTCAATTGGCTTCTTAGGAATTTAAATTTCTTTCCATGGAAGGTTGTTTTGTTTTGATTAAGTGTGTCTTGTCTTTTCTTCAGTTATACTTGTTTCAAACTATTAATCCTTCTTTGGATGTTTACGACATAATGGAGAAAATTTTTAGTAAGTTTTTTTTTTTGGGTTTCTTCATCTGATTTTAAGAGGATTCATTAGAGATCTTAGGCTTCTTGTACCGGTCCTGTTGGGTAGGTAGGGGGGCTTCAGTGTAAATCTATCAAAGATTTGGTTAGATGCTTCTCTCTCTAAAACTTTGATGGAAGTTTAGGTTAAGCTTTCCTTTGGGATAATTTTATGAATACAAAGTAATGCAAGTTTAATATTTCGTCTTGTTGCTTTCTCAAAAACGGGCAATCCTCTGCTGGCATAGATTATGTAATATCAAGTGGTTGGGTGAATCTTTTTTAGCAATAGAGTGTTGGGAATGGTAACCTTTTCCTTTTGAAAGACAACTTGATGGTTTTGGGTCCTTATACTCTTACTTTCATACTAATTATGTTTCAAATTTGAAAGTTGTTGACTTCTAAATTAATGAATCGAAACTATAGTCCTCTTATTGATTTTCTTCATAAACCTATGGCTAGTGCCATTTTAACATTCTTTTAGACTTCAACATGGATGATAAAATTATTTTTAATAAATCTAAAGAAGGAAAATTTGGTTCTAAAAAGGTTTGGAAGTCTATCAGAGATAGGTCTACTAATTTCAAAGTTTTTGATAAAATTTGGAGTCAAAATATTCCTATTCTTACTCTATTTTTAATTGGCAGCTTCTTAAAGGTTTTATTCTAGTGGATGAGAGATTGTTACCTAAGGACTTCAACATTCCTTTCAACATTATTTCTAAATACCAATGTTGTTTTCAAGTTGAAACTCTTAATCATGTTTTCTTGGATGGGTTATTTCTTACAAGGTCTAGATCTTATGGGAGTATGCTTTGGGTTTTAATTTGAATACTAATGTTACTAATTTCTATTCTCTTTTGGAGAGCTAGTGCTATAATCGACATTCATGCCATCTTGTTATTATTGTTCATATGATAATCTATCTACCAAGCTTGTGAAAGGTGCACACATCCATAGTGATTAACCATTTTGGAGTGGATTAGTGGAAAAAACATTGCAAAACCTATAGTGATATCTTTATTAACCAAACATGTAGGAGGACGTGAGTAAGAACATTAGGGGATTTATACTTTATAGCACCTCTAAATTTGCAAATATGAACCTAGGATTGCACTCACCATTTCTGTATCAAACTATACATGGGAATTCTTGGATTTTCTTTGTGGTTTATCAAAAACAAAGAGGGGCCATGATGACCTTTTTGTGATTTTAGATTCAAAGATGGTTATTTTAATACCATGCATGAAAGTCATTATAGGAGAGGAGATTATACGCTTCCACCAACATGTATGAGCATGCTTTAGATTGCCTAGTTCCATTATGTCTGATCAAGACAGCTAGTTCCTAAGGTAATTCAAGGAGGCCTTTTGGTCTATGATGGATGCTACATTGAAAAGGAGCACCATTTTTTCATTTACAGACTTTGCCCAAACAAAAGGTAGTGAATAGTACTTTGGTGAATCTTTAATGAGGGTAGAATAATAAGCATCCCCAAACTTGGGATGGAAATTGATCATACTTTCAGTAAACCTTCAATAGAGTTGTGCCTCCTCTACGGTGAAGAAACTATTTGAAGTATGCTTAGGGTACTGGCTATAAATCCCTATTTAACCTTCACTTGTCCATCTCTCTCGTTACTATTTTATCATTGTATTGATGTTAACTATGAAAGCTCTCATAGATTTTTGGAGAGCATCTAAAAATTCATGCATTGGTGACCTAACTTAAATAGTAAGGCATGATCATCATATTGTCAAGGCTGACTTCTATGTTAGAGATCTTACATAGTTAAATTTGGGCAATCATCACCTCAAAGGAGTGGGAAATAAGTTGAAGCCAATCTGATATGATCAACTTAAAATCCTTGGGCAGATTGGAGACATTGCTTGCTAGTTGAAACTGTGATCATACATGGTGATGTATTCATGATAAATGTGGACAATTTTAAGCCTTTTGGTACCTATCTTGATAACTAATGTGGTCATATATTTCTTATACTAATATGCAGGATCAGCTTATCTCCTATATGCTATCTCCACTCTCTTCCTAACTAATTTTAGTACAGGCGCACATGTTACCTTTTTTTATAACTTGCTTTACTATTTTTAGCATTTAGTATCATGACTAGGAATATATACCTAGTAGCTTGAGAGAAAACAATTAGAAAGAAAATTAATACAAACAATTTTTTTGCTACTATCTTCTTCCTTCTTCCTTGTATCCTCTGTTATTCCTATTTCATTGCTTTCTACAGCAAAGTGGTATCAGAGCTGTAGCGGAAAACAATAGCGAGGAGCAGTCGACCCCACACTCTTGATGACGATCAGAGTAGAGACGGACCATGGACATCAGAAGCCAGGATCGTTAAACACCTAGAGGAGCTTAAAGCATAATTTTGCCAATTTTTATGGAGATATGTATGGATATGCAAATCCTTCGAACTAGCAGCATAATCCCCACGATCGTTCTGGCCATCACACCAAAATGTTGGACTGAACGTGTGCCCAAGACAATTTTTCCTAATTATTTCAATTCAGAAGAATAAACACTTCATCAGCCGCAAGGAATCGCTTCTTATTCGACAGAGAAAGAACAACCCTGTTACTACTAGGTGCAACATAAATGGGGTGGCCCGCCGCACCGACCACAGAGAGAATTTTGAATGAAATTAGACATTCCATTTTTTTAAGGTCAACTTCACATCGAAGATTACCTAGACTAGGAAGGCACAGTGGAATCGTTCTTTGATTATATGGCCATACCTGAAGAAACCTAGGTCAAATATGTGGCTTTTAGACTTCGCGGTGGTGCGAATGCTTGGTGGCAGCAGCTGCTTCAGTCTAGATAGAGAGTAGGCAAAGGAAGGGTATGTAGCTGGGCATGGATGAAGCAATTATTGAGCACCCAACTCCTGCCAATAGATTATGAACAATTACTTTATATGAAGTATCAATAATGCTATTTGGGAGGCTGAAGCATAAATGATTACATGGAAGAGTTTTGCCACCTTAGCCTGCGTAACAATCTTCATGAATCCAAAAACTAGCTGGTAGCACGTTACATCGGGGGCTTGAGAGAGGCAATCCAAGATTGACTTGAATTGAGCTCAATATGGTCACTGTCGGAAGCTATGAATTTTTCCATGAAAGCTGAACTTCAGTTGAGCAGATCAGCTCGCGGTATAGGCAATAGAAGAGTGTATTCTGATTCAATAGTGAATGAAAATTTCTCACAAACTTAGCCTGATGTGAAACATGGTCAAAAGTTTATGCTGAACTCAGGTCCACTGTTTCCAACACCTGAAGTGAGGGCAGCTAACAAAAGGCACCTCTTAGGGAGAATCCCTACACCCATCCAAACACCATCAAATGTTTCCACTGTCTTTAATAGTGGCATAAATCCAACGAGTGTCCAACTTGTCAGTGAGTTCAATTATTGGATGATAAAACAAAGACCAATCCTATCATTAGTGAGGGAGCTGATCCTGATGATGATTTTGAAGAAGTGGAAGGAGATGAAGGAGCCCCCATTATTTGTGTCTTACATAAATTCTATTAGCACTAAGAAGCAGCCTCAATTCTCAATGCAACGCCATCGCAACGCCATCTTTAGAACCAAGTGCACCATCATTGGGAAGGTCTGTGATCTGTTGATTGATAATGGATGCACCTAAAATATAATTTCTAGAGCTGTAGTTCAATCTTTATAACTTAAGAAATGAAGAACCCGAATCCCTACAAGATTTGTTAATAAATCTTATAGGGATTATCATATATATATATATATATATATATATATATATATATATATATATATATTTGGGAAAAACTTTGGCATCACTTGGAGATCGGGCAGAGTTTCGACGTCACTTGGAAATCGGGCAGAGTTTCGACGTCACTTGGAGATCGGGCGGAGTTTCGATGTCACTTGAAAGTCGGGCAAAATTCTGGCGTCACGTGGAAGTCGAGTGAAATTCTGGCGTCCCATGGAAGACAGGCAGAATTCCGGCATCACTTGGAAGTCGGGCAGAATTTCGGCGTCACTTGGAAGTCAGGCGGAATTTCGGCGTCCTGTGGAAGTCAAGCAGAATCCCGATGGTGGTCGAGGAGGAGTCTCTTCCCTCCTATCCTTCTCTTCTTCTTCTCTTCTTCTACTTGCTTGGGTCTTGGCTTGGCACCCCCCCCCCCCCCCCCCAATGAGAAATGAGGGGTCTATTTATAGATATTATGGAGTGGCATGGCCTATAAAAAGGTGAGATATCAGGGGTAAATAGGGAGTGGTCGGATGGACGGCCGATATTGAACCCCTTGATCGTGTACCGTCCATCAGACATTTGAAGGTATTAATGATGTAGAAATTCAATGATCTTGGGCTCGTTGGATTCGTCTCGTCAAGTTGCTCAATTCGACTGTAAGCACATTATGTTTGGAAATCGTTTGATAACTCAAATTGTGGTTCAAACTTTCCAATAGCGTTTCGAGTCCTTGGTTTGGACTCATTTGGGCTCGCATTGAGTTGAATTTGGTGTCGTTGGGTTTGTATTTCTGAGATGCTCAGTTTGACTGTAAGTTTGCTGAAATCGGCATATAGATGATCCCGAATTTAATTTTTGAAGTTTCCAACTTGATTTTTGCCTCGAGATTCGTACCCGATCAAGATAATCTTTTGATTATATATATATATATATATATATATATATATATATATATAGTTGAGCGCTTCGGCGTCATACTTGCGAGCGTTGTGCGCTATGCTTGGTAGCACAGTAGTGCAACAAATTATTGTTGTGGCATTAACACCTTTGTTCTATAGTAACTCTAGAATGCGCTAGTAGCGCCAGGTCGGAGCATCGTGACACCAGGCACTAAAAATAATTTTTAATATATTTTTTTATTATACATATTCCTACCATCACCTCATTACCTTGTTCATTTCGTGTGGCTTGGCCAGCAAGGAAAGGGAAGGGACGAAGAGAAGGGAAAGAGGACTGTTATAAAAAGTGTTTTAATTATTGTAAGTAACTAGATTCTTACTATTGTTTTCGATGATTTTAATTCTATATATTTTATCTCTCTTAAATGTTCAAAATATATATTATCTCATTTTTTTCATAAACTTTCACCCTATAACTTTTGATATGTTATAGATTTGATTATTATGAATAATTTGATATATTTGTTTTTACATTTTTATTAATTAAACATGTGTATATGAATTTTTATATAAAATAAGTAAGAAAAAGATGAACTAAAAATGGGTTGAATAGTAAGAATTGATATTACAATACTGAAATAAGATATGTGCTGAAATAATTAATGTGATTAATATTTATTAAGATAATGTATTGATATTGATCTGATAGAAATAATGTATTGATTAATATCAAATATATATGATATGTTAACTCACATGATACCCTAGATATCCACTAATTTATTAATGGTAGTCATAAAAAGTTGGAGATTGATTAACAATCATAAGAAGCCGGGGCAACTGATTCATATGATTTATTGATTGGGAGTCATAAAGAGCTCAATAATATAAAGTTATAAGGGGAGATTGATCTGAATCATAAGGGTAGGACCAAGATCAAGATACCCTCATCTAAATATCTAATAAACGTTAAGAATACTTTATATAATAGATAGTACTCATACATGATAAGAATATTGATAAAATTACATTAAAGGTAACTGATTAACTGAGGTAATTGAATGAATGATAAAATTGACTATTTGAATAAAACTGATTAAATGATAGAGGTAGAATGACTAGTTGATTGATAAAATAATATGTGATGATAATAAAACTAATAAATTGATATAAGTGACTGGTACAGATATCAAATATTGATTCATATATTTTCTTGTATGATTTATAACATATTATTTCTCTTTTATCTTGCATTGATTTCAGTTATAAGATTTTAGTTATTTGTTGTGCTTTTTTACTCGTTGCATATTTTATATGATTTTAGGTAAAGATAAGAAGCCTGTGGTGGTAGTCTTAACAATAATGAGAGATTGGGTTTTATTTTAAGTTCTTTGATTATATGCATTCTTTTGTAGCCTATAGTGTTTATTATACATATTTATTTTAAACTTTATAGAATATAAATATTGACAATAAAAATAAAATGATCAAATCATTTGCAATAAGAAGAGAGCTGTCAAGAGTGTTAGAGCCATAGCCACTCTATAATACGTTTGGTATGGGAGGAAACATATAGGACCCATTTATAGGGTGACAAAATAATATTTTTGGTATGGTGATTATGGGCACCGAATGGAAGAATGTCCATTGCCTGGACATAGACAAGGATATGCTCGGACTAGGAGTGAACAATTGGAATCGATGAAAGAGGCTTTCTGAAGTGTCTGATGATATAACTGTTATGATTTTGTGTTATTTTATATGGCTTTTTGATAAAATTCTAGCATGTGTTTTGCCTACTTTTTATGTGATTTGATGTGATTTTTGTGTAGATTCTTTAATACTAATTATTTGCGAGTGTGTAGTGTTATGCTTGATAGCACAACATCGCCAGAAATCATCACCATAACATTAACGCTTTTATTTTATAGTAACTCTCAAATGCACATGTGACGCTACAGCACCAAGTCAGAGCATCACGATGCTAGACACTAAAAATGATTTTTTTTTAAATATTTTTTTTATATAATTATGTTTGCCACACCGCATTACCCTCTTCATTTTATATGGCTTGGCCGGGAAGGAAAGGGAAGGGAGAAAGAGGAGGAAGAGGAAAGAAGAAACATAAGAGAGAGCAAGTCCTTTGAAGCTATTTTCTCCATTGTTTCTATTATAAAAAGTGCTCTAATCATTATAAGTAACTATATCCTTAGTCTTCTTTTTCATAATTTTAATTTATATAGATTTTATCTCTCCTAAATCTGTCAAAAATATATTATCTCCTAATTTTATAAGCTTTTATCATGTAATTTTTGATATGTTATAGATTTGATTATTCTGAATGATTTGATATGATTTATTGCATTTTAATTGATTAAATGTACGTATGATAATTTCTATATAAAATGACAAGGAAAAATATACATTAAAAAAAGGTTGAAAAGTAATGTATTATGAATTGATATGACAATACTAAAATGTGATATGGGCTAAAATAATTGATGTGATTAATATGTATTGAAATGATGTACTGAATTGATACTAATCATAAAAATGATGTATTGATTGATATAAGACAAATATGATAAACCCACAGGATACCCTCAAAATCTAGTTATTCATTGATAGGAGTCATAAGAAGTTGGAGACTAATTGAGAGTCCTAAGGAGCTGGGGTGATTGATCCACGTGATTTCTTGATTGGGAATCATAAGGAGATTAATGATTGAGAGTTATAAGGTGAAACTAATCGAGAGTCATAAAAACAAGTGTAAAATAAATATACCCTCATCTAAATATCTGATTAACAATAAGAATACTTATATATAATTTATAATATTGATGCATGATAAGATTGTTGATATTATTACTTTACAAGAAATGGATTGATTGAGGTGATTTAATGAATTATAAAATTTACTAGTTGAATAAGACTGATTGAATGATAAAGATAGAATGAAATGTGATGTGTAATAGAATTGATAAATTTACACAGGTGATCGGTACATATAGCATATATTGATTTATAGAATCCTTATATGATTTATAGTATATTATTTCTCTTTTATCTTATATTAATTTTAATTATAATAATTTAGTTATTTGTTGGACTTTTATGCTCATTATGGGATTTGATATGATTTCAAGTAAATGTAAGAAGCCTACAATGTGAGGCTTAGCAGTAATGAGAGATTGGGTTTTAATTTAAGTTCTTTAGTTATATGCATTCTTATGTAGCTTGTAGCAGTTATTATATATATTATTTTGGACTCTAACTATAGAATGTAAATATTTCCTATAGAAATATAATGATATTTTCTCGCTATAAATTATTTTGTTATTATAATTAATCAGCTCTCGATGTAAAATTAAATTGGTTATAAATGAATGAATATTTTTAGTAATTGAATATAAGAAAAATAAATAAATAATAAAGGAAAAAGTAGTGAAACTCTTCTATTTTAAATCCTAGAGTGTGATAAGGATAGGGTCGACAAGAACTACAACCAGATCTAATTTATTTCAGTATTCTAGATGCTTTAGTAGCTCCATATCTATCATTTGTTAAAATGTTTATTAGAAGATAATGTGAAATATTCCAAAATTAGATCTTCGAATTTGTCTATCACAGTTCAACATTATAAGAATCATATTGAGTTAGGTTGTGACAAGCTTCTATGGAAGTAGAGTAATAGTTTTGGATTATATCATAAAATAGAGCTATAGGAATTGATCTATAAGTCAAGTGGGATAGTTTTGAGTCTTTTTGGGTATTAATTATTATTTTCTTCATGTACATGTATGTTCAGTTGCATTTTATATGTGAGTATGAATCTGCCAGACCTAGATATGACAAATAGGAAGAGTACCAGTTAGACAACTCATGTACATAATATTGCTACAATAGTAAGTTTTGATATGATATTATTTCATAATTTGTTAGTCTGATAACCCTGATGATGGGTGAGGCACAAAACAGGTTTCCTGCTATAAGATATAATGATACATACCAACATTTACAAATATTTTTATGAATGAGGCCTCTAAGGTTTAAGGGTGTTATGGAGCCAAGGGCAATAGAGGACAAGTTGAGAAAGCTAGAGAAGATATTTGATGATATATAGTGTCATAGTAGGCGGAAGGTACCACTAGCTATCTTTTTATTCGATGGTGAGGAAGAATTATAGTGGATTGGCCAATAGGAGTAGAAATTTTAGGGGAGATTGAACTCTTTGATTTGTTGGAAGGAATTGCTTAATATATTTTGAGCCTAATTTAATTTGTACCACCTTCTGCATGATAATAGATGTAGGAGACATTTTTAAGATTGGTTCAAGCGAGAAGGACTGTGATGCAATATAAGGCAGAGTTCTCTGATTTGGTCAGATATGCTCCATAGCTTGTTAACACTTCTATAAATCAGTGCAATAAATTTTTTAGGGGACTTTGAGATGGTCTGAAATAGCCACTAGTGTCATTTTATATTTTTAATTTCATTCTGATTGTGGAGAGAGCTCATCTAATATAGAATGATTTAATAGCTACTCAACAATAGTGAAATGCTTGTAGGAAGAGATTTAGTGGCTAGACATCTAATAAAGGGTTTTTTTTTTTTTTTGGAAGAAGAGTATATTCATATCTAGAGAGTCTATAAAAGGTGGATAATCTGTGTCTATGGCATCTCTGAGTATAAACAATGTTGTTAGTTCTGAGAGTTTTATTAGTAGAGAACTTATGCACTAGAGTTGTGGTAAACGTGACTTCGATCAGTGCTACATAGTGTTTGGCAAGTATTTTAAATGTCGAGAGGAAGGACATATGATGGTTATATGTCCACAGGAAATGTTTGACCGAGGATCTAAGCCAAAATCTTAGAATTCTATTAGATCGGTAGGTAAACTGAGGATACTTCCACTTTATACATTTGTTAAAAGTTCTTCCTGTAGAGGTAGTGGGTCTAGTTTTCTGGCAAGGAGGTTGTCTGGTAGTGGTTGAAGAGAGGATGGTAGCTCTATTACTCTAGCTTTAATTTAGGAACGTGTTTGCATTTTGGCTTAATAGGAGGCTTGTGATGCTCTAGATGTGGTTATAGGTATGGTTTATATTTTTTGACATCCATATCATGCTTTATTTGATTATGGAGCCAATAATTCATTTATTTCTTAGTGTTTCTTCCATCCACTACAGTTGCATTCAATTTTATTATCAAATTCTCTTTTTGATATTTTATTAACTGGAGATATAATGATAGCTAATAGGGTATATTTTGTGATATTTGGTTTTCTAATAGGAAAAATGAGTCCAGATTGATTTTATTACCTATTTTTATATTTAATGTCATTTTGGATATGGACTAGTTGAGTCGATATGAATCTCAAATTGATTGCTTGAAGAAATGAGTTACATTATTTGAGGACGATGAGTTATGTATTTTAGGGAGTTAAAAATATTTCATCTTATTTAATTTTTTCTATAGAAGCAGATAATTATTAAAGAAGGGTTGCATGATATTTCTAGCATCAATATGAGATAGGAATATAAATTCTAGTCCTCTTTCTGATGTCCTAGCAATATTGAAATTCTTGGATATTTTTTCGGAGGAGTTAGCCAGTTTATCTTCGAACAAAGATGTATAGTTTTGTATTGATATTTTTTTTGGGTACGATGCTGATTTCTAAGGCTCGATATAAGATGTTACCTAAGGAGCTTCATGAGTTGAAGATTCAAATTCAGGAGTCAGTTAATTGAGGATTCATCCATCCTATTGTGTCTTTGTGGGGAGCACTTTTTCTATTTGTAAATAAAAGTGATGGCATGATGTGCATGTGTATTAACTATATGGAGTTGAACAAAGTTACTATCAAGAACAAGTATCATCTACAATGATATGATGCTCTATTTAATCAATTTGTTTGATCTTCTATATTTTTTAAGATAGATTTGTGATCTACATATTACCAAGTGAAGGAAAGAGAGTTTGATGTGATGAAGACTTCTTTCAGTAATAGATATGAACATTATGTGTTTTTAATCATGCCAATTATGGTGACGAATACACTAGTAATTATATTTATAAATCTAATGAATAGAGTGTTCAGAAATTTTTTGGATAAGTTTTTTGTTATTTTTATAAATGATATTTTGATTTATTCTGCTTCTAAAGAAGATCATGTCAAATATCATTAAGTATTATTTTTGATACTCTGAGGCAGCATCAGCTATATACAAAATTCTTCAAACATAAGTTCTGACTAAGAAGTATTTCTTTTTTTAGGCACTTGGTGAGTGTAGTAGGTCTTTTTGTATATCCCCAGAATGTTCATGAAGTCACTGATTGGCGAAGGTCTGCTACTATATTTGAGGAACGTAGTTTTTTTGGATATGGACGAATATTAAAGGAAGTTTGTGAGAGGATTTTGAAAGGATTTTCTTAAATTTATGCTCCTCTAATGAGACTTACTCAGAAGTTAGTAGCTTTTATTTAGATACTGGAGTGTGTTGTTAGTTTTCAGAGATTAAAGGATTGTTTGACTTCTGCTCCAAATTTCACTCTTCCATCTGGTACAAAAGATTTTCAAGCATTCAATGATGCTTCACTGAGAGGTCTAGGAAATGTTCTAAAGTAACATAGAAAGGTGATAGCCTATGCTTCTAGATAGTTGAAGCCACATGATAGGAATTATTCAACACATGATTTGGAACTTGCTATTATATTTTTTCTTTGAAGATCTATAAACACTATCTATAGGGTGTTAGGTGTGAGAATTTTACTGATTATCAGAGTCTGAAGTACATATTCACTTAGAAGAATTTAAATTTGAGGCAAAGTAGAAAGCTTTAATTGATTAAAGATTATGATCTGAGTATTTAGTATCATCCTGATAAGCCTAATATGGTAGCAGACGCTCTAAGCAGAAAATCTTTTTTGTATTATCATATGTTCAACTTACTTTTGATGAAACCCTGATATGGGATTTGGAGAGATTATAGCTGGAGGTGATTTCATTTATTGATTGGGATTTTAGTATATTGGTTCAGATAATTATCCAGCTTTCTTTGCAAGAAAAGATTAAAGAATCTCAGAAATTAGATACAGAATATTTGAAATTGATTGATTTGATCAAATATGATAAGAAGTTTGAACTATAAGTATTTGATTCTAGTATTATTTTCTATAAGAATGATCTTTAGGTTCCTAGTTCTAGAGATTTGAAATCAGTTACTCTACACAAAACTCAGTTTTCAAGCTATAAGATTCACCTAGAAAGTAACAAAATGTGCAGTTCTTTGAAAGATCTATTTCAGTGGCATAGATTGAAAAAAGATGTTTCATATTTTATTGCTAAATGTGAAGCATTTCAGTTAGTGAATGTCAAACATCAATTATTGGGAGCTCTTTTGCAGTCACTGCCCATTCCAAAGTAGAAATGGGAAAAGGTGGCTATGGTAATTAATACTCTACACTGTACACCTGAGAATGATAATCTCTCTCAAAACAACTATCCATAGCACAAAAATTAATAGTAATAGTTGATCATAGCTACTAAACACACCAATGTACAATATTTTGTTTACACACTGCTGTCGATAGCAGCCAACATGAATATAGTTGCTCTAAATTAGGGGTGTAAGTGAGTCGAGATGGCTCGGACTAGACTCATTTATGGACTCGCAGGCCGAGCTTATCAAGCTCACGAGTTGAGCTCGAGCCGGCTTGGCTCACTCAAACGAGCTTGATGAGGCTCGACTCGTGTGCTCGCGAGCCGGCTCAAATATTTTTTTGATTTTTTTAATTTAAATGATTACTATTTTTATTAAACTTAAATATTAAAAAATATAAATACATTAAATAATGGATGTTTGAATGTGGCAAGGTTGTTATCAAATGTCAATGCATTAAATGTTTTATACAAGAGAAAAGCAGCAAAAAGCCCGTTTATCCAAGGGAAAAAGCATTGCTGGACTCGGACCATTGGCCACTTCACATCGACTACGTGGACACCTTCTTTTATGTGAGGGAAAAAGTGACAGGCCATGTGGACACTTTCTTGCAGGCTGAAAATAGGGCGGAAAATTGCGAATGGCTGGCAGGAAACCAAAATCGAGCGGCTCGACGAGCAGTTCGAAGATCTCGTTTATATTTTGTGAGTTGAGCTCGAGCTCGACTCAAGTTCAAGCTCTAGTTTGAGCTCGATATTTGACTTGTGAGTCTTGCTCAAACACCACCTGACTCGATCTCGAATCGAATCATTTACACCCCTACTCTAACTTCTATGCACACTACGAACAACAAAATCAGCACCCTTTAAATAGTTTGATTGCACAAACAATTATCAATGTTTTGAGAGCAGGAACATCACAATTACCAATTAGCCTTAGTTATATTCATCAATTGAATTAAATTTTACAAAAAGGTAATAAAAAAAAAAACGAACATGCAATGTTCCTACATCACTCAGACTCCGATCAAATCAACTTTGAGGAATGATAGCCAATGTATAAAATTCATAAAAAAAAAAAAATTTGCTAAAAACATGAATATACATCTAAAGTAATAAATACTAATAGATGCTCGAAATATAGTGGGACCTAATGATATTCCAATAAAGAAATGCTTAGAACAACAAAGAATTTATTGGCTTACTAAACTTTTTAATATTATTTTGATGACTAAAATGATACCATATGAGTAAAAGAGTGCATATGTTGGTTCGTATTTTTGAGAATAAAGATAATGCACATGAGTGTGTGATTCATAGAAGAATTAAGTTAATGTGTCATGCATTAAAAATATGGGAGAGACTAACTGAAGATAGGTTACGATTATATACTAAAGTTTCTCCAAATCAATTTGGATTCAAGCCAAATAGGTCTACTATGGAAGCTATACATTTGAAAGAGGTTTAATGAAGAAGTAGAGAGATACTAAGTAGGATTTATATATGAAATTTATTGATTTAGAAAAAAAAACATATGATAAAGTTCTAAGAGAAGTGCTCTAGAGATATCTAGAAAAGAAATTAGTTAACAATGCTTATATTCAAGTCATTAAGAATTTGTATAAAAAAGTTGTTACTCATGTTTAAACACAAGAAAGTTTGACCAATATTTTCCTATTTTAGTTGGATTACATCAAGGATCAGTTTTTAGCCCATAACCTTCTATTTTAGTCATGAATGTTCTTACTAGACATTTAAAAAAAGATATACTCTAGCATATGTGTTTTTGTTATTGATATTCTTCTTGTTGATAAGACTAGAGAGGGAGTTAAAGGAAAATTTGAATTATGAAAGTCAACCTTAGAGTCTAAAGGTTTTCATTTGAGTAGCATATGAAGTGTAATTTTAATAGTAACAGATCTAGAGTACATATTGTAACTTTGGGCAATCAAGTCATTAAAAATATTACACATTTTAGATATATTAAATTTATTGTTCAAAATGATTGTAAAAGAGATGAGGATATTATTAATAGAATTTAAGTTAAATGGTTGAATTATAATAATGCATCTGGCCTATTATGTTATAGAAAATCATCTCTAAAACCTAAAAGGAAAATTCTATAAGATGATGGTAAGACCTATAATGTTTTATGACACAAAATATTAGCAATTAGAAGACAAGCAAAAAATAAATTAAGTGCTGGGCAAAGATAAAAATGCCTACTTCAATGAGTGACTTTACAAATGTAAAATGAGTATATGCATGCCAAGGTGGAGTAGTTCTAATGGCAGATAAGATTAGAGAGTCACTTTAGATGATTTGATCACAAAAAAAACATGAGCCTTTCAATAACCCGATTAAAAGAGTAGATACATTATATATAACCTATGTTTAAAAAAATAGAGTTAAAGTCTAAAAAGGCTTAGTTAAAAATTATTAGAAACAAATTTTTTTTTATTAGATTTAAATGAGAAATTGACAATGAAAAAAAAAATAGATAAACGACCCAGTACGAAAGGATAAAACCTTGTTGTTGTAGACAATTGAAATATATATATATATATATATATATATATATATATATATATATATATATATATATATATATATATATATATATATATATATATTATACAATTGATTAATATTGCATAAATTTATAAAACAATTTATTTGAAATAAGAGCACTTTTAAAACTAATTTTGAACCCAAAAAAAGACCAGTTTAAAGTGTAATAAGGAAAAAAAGATTTTTACATTGCCAATTTATCATTAAAATAACCAAAAATAAATATGTCCCTTGCATTATACACCATCACAATTATTCTACTCTTACAATATCTCACATAACAGATTTCCATATCCTATAGATTAAACAATTATTGAAGCGTTGACCTGTTATAGCTCCCCTTATAAAATAAATGGATAAAAGGTTTTAAATACTATAATGAAAATCTAACGCCAGAATTAAGCCTTATAACTTAAAAAAGAATCCTACACAGATGTAAAAATTTATAAATTATTATCTTCCCTTTCAACATCGCATAGAAGTGGTGTTGAAGAAGAGCTCACTTTAGATGTTGTTAAGCATCATTCAACAAATAATGAATTTCATAATTCTTCTTTCTTGAACTTGTCTTGGCTTGATGTATTTGCTGTTTTCGATTTCATATTTTCTTTTATAAAAGCTGCCAATTCCGTTGTGCTGGACTTTTGGAGAGTTTGATCTGTCAGAGAAAAAAAAAATCAAAATACGTATGGCAAATGCAAAGTTATCATTCATTTAGTTGATGTATATACCGGGTATGATTTATTTCCAGCAGCATAAAACAAGAGTGCAGGGTAGTTGTCTATCTGCAGAAAAAGATGAACAGGTGTGTAAAGGAAGAAGCCATTATATCTGAAAAACTTGGGACTTTGATGACTATGTTAATGCAATAAACGAAAAAGTAATGGCCTCTAGCTGTATATGCTGAACTCTATCTGAGCTTTGGCCTGGCTCGGATGATCTCAAAACATTTTTATCAAGAAACAAAAAGTGTTTTTGTCCCCTGGTTGGGCTCTAGATAGCTTTTAGGTTTTGATTGGGATAGCTTTCATAAAGCAATTTTTTAGTAAAAAAATCTAATTTTTGCATTAGAAAGCTGCGCTTTAAGAAGCAGTAAAAAAGCTGTCTCAAACAAAACCTTAGTTGGGTAAGGAGCTCCAATACAAACAAGACTATTTTGAAATATATATCCATGCAAGCAATATGTTAGACTCAGCAAATCCGCAAAAATTATTGATTAATCATTTAAAAATATAGACTCAGCAAATCCAAAAAAATTAGATATTCATGCCATCAAATGAGCCCTTATAGTTTATACAAATCTTAGCACTTCAATTTTTAGGTGAAGCTAATGAATAATATGCAATTTGAGCAAGAATTTAAACTATGATCATCCTAAGTTTGTAAGATTTGAGAACATGAATTTTGGTATTTTAAACAACAATAATCAAGCATGAAACATGTACCTGCAGTTTCGGATGTTCATTTAGAGATGCATCAATCCTAGCAAACTTTACATTTTCCTGTCCCCTAAAATGCTTGGCCAACTTCTCGATTTGCCTGCTCGTAGCCTCGCAGTCAATGCACCACGGTGTATAAACCTTCAATTAATAGTAAGCCATCATTAACAGAACAAAAAATCAGAGGCTGGGAATAATTAGAAGGAAAGGAAAGAACTCGAGCATACTTCTTAACCAATGATACGCCATCATACCTCGAGAAAAACATTCTCAGCACTCTCCAAGATGGAGGAATCAAATGTCCTACCAACAACTTTTTCAATAATCTCACTCTGCAATTTCACCAGAAAATTTGATGAAATTTTCCCATGAGACTTTAAGAGTGACTAGAAATTAACTTTTCAAGCACTTGCTGACATGAAAAACATAGCAGAGATGGCAAAGGATGGGAAAAACACAATCGTGTAAAAGTGGCAATATTGAACAGGTGGACCAAGGCAGCTAAGGGAAATTGTGTGCACATATGAAACTAAATGAATGCTTACCTGATTTGGAATGGGCTCTGACTTGAAGAAGGGTGAGAGAGTACCATGCAGCAGTCCTGAGCAGAACTCCTGAAAATGATTCCAATACCAAAATTTACGCAATTCAAGTTCAATAAGAACCAGTTAAATCTCAAGAAGTCGAAGGTTTACTTCTAAATTCTTTGTAGTAATATCTGAGTCCATAAGATATTTGGAGCCAATCCTATTATCGAATGCAGTCACCTGGGTAATTAAATAGTACATGATCAACTTCAACTAAAGAAAGCTGAACAAGCATTTTAACAATATTATAATTTAAGAGTTATCGAGAACAATTACATAAAAGAGCAAAATATCCTTTGCAAGTAAACATAAAAAAACAATGAAATTTAGATTAAGATATTACATTTGATGCAGATATAATGGCAGACTTTTTCATGGCAACGCTACTAAGCATAGAAAATTTATGATATGAGAACACAGAAAAATATATTTAAAAACATAAATTATTTTACTATATATTCAGAACTCGAAGAAGAATAATAAAAATCCTCATAGGCAGGTCGCCCCTGTGGTTGTATAAAATGACTAATCAACCTTTCCAGAATTGTTAAAAACTTGATTGCAACTTTGGTAACTGCAGTTAATCTGAAGCCTCATTATATAAGAGAAAAACTGTTAGAATTCCCACCATCCACCTTAGCTTGGTCATTAAAATTGGATAGACCTATGAAGAAATCACAGAACATTAACAGTAACATTGTGAACAAACGTCCAAGAAACCTTAGAAAGTTAACATGTCAGTTCGTAAAATTTGTATTATATAAAATATATAAATAATGCACGCACACCTTTCACATGCAAGCAGATAGATTTGTATATCTTCGAGCATGCCTTGATATAAAATATAAAAAGATTATAATGATAAAAATATTATAACCAAACAAACTTAGGTAATATTAAAGACATTTGAAATAAATATCTCTTGAACAATGATATGCAAATAACCAGTCACTTTATTGTTCTACGATTCAAATAGCCAAATGAGGGAAAAACCAGTGGAAGAGAAGTCGGAGCACAGACTAGATCAAGTCCAAGTCAAAAGTGCATTTCCCATTTGTCACTAATCTGTTTCAAAGCCCAGTCAGAATTGTCTTTTCTATTGAAATAGAAGCGAGCAAGGACACACCATATGGTACGACAGACAGACTTTAATAGCCCAATCTCCATCTTAGATTTGAATTCTAGAAGGCTGCTTCCTTTAGTGTCAATACATGCTTTGAGGCCTACTTTGTGAGACATTGTCTTGATTTACTATTGCTAAAAGCTAACAGGACACAATGGCGGAAAAGGATTCATGTAGCTGACCCCACGTTGTGGGACAAAGGCTTGTTGTTGTTGTTGTTGTATTGTTCAGTTAAGGCTTTTTGAGCCAGGGCCTACTCAGCCTTCCTAACCCTTCTGAAATATGTCACTTCTATTGCCTTATTGTGCTATGTACTTGCCAACCAAAGCAATAAAATATTTCAGTGAGCTAGACAGTTTAGTAAGACTATCATAGCCTTGACAAGCAAACGATGACATCAAGATGCATATTAAAATCAACCTAATTTGTAAGAACAAATATGACCAAAGTATGTATAAAACATAGTCCATTAGAAACTCACAAGAGGTCTTTTTCCATCCAGCCCAAATAATGTCAATAAAGGTTTTGCAAGGCTTTCTTCCGAAGAATCAACATGTATAAACATTATCTGAATAAAAAACACATTAAATTAGACAATTAATCTTTTCAACTAAAGCATACATTGAAGCCTTCCATAATCAAACAAACAAAATATTATCACCTTGGATTTGTATTTTCTTGCCACATCTTGAAGTAACAAGATGAAGGGCTTTGAATCATCAGTTTCCGCAAAGAAGTAGACCTTCAAAGCATAGGATAATTTATTACTATTACAAATAAAATATCCAGAAATGAGAGAGACTCCCCTGTCCCTCAATCTGCAACCTATGAGAACACAAGGACTTAAAACTAATTAAAAATTAAGAGCTGACAGTCCACTGAGAAAGTTTAAAAATTGAGGTGGCATTCAACAGAGATGACAACGGGAAACAGAAAACAGAATAAAATTTAATACTGTCCACCAAAGAAAATTAGATGACAGTGCTGTGCACCAACCCAATATGCTAAACTACAGTTAAACGTTAATAAATTACTCCAATAGCGTTGTCATAAAAAGAGAACTAGCCAACACTTTGGAATTTAAAATCACCAACCCCAGATAGAATTTCTGAATCTTCTTCCGGACAGTTAGATCATAGTTGTTGCCCCAAAATTCAAATCTAAGAAATTTACAATAAATGGAGGTCCCCCTATACAGGGTCTATTGATGCATGTAAAAGAACTGGATTTAGATGCATTGCATAGGAGAAAAATATGTTGTAAAACATTGAATGGTTGCCCCACCCAAAAGCTTTAAGGGTTTGAATTGAAATCATGTTTGGCCACTTGTATAATAGAAAACATTTTGGCCATCATTTGGTCCATTTTCACTAATACGTTGTATTTGAGCAAATGGTTCTTCTATTGAGATCAAGCTTTTTCATTTGTGTTTTTCATGATCCTTTGGTGTTTTCTACCAAGGATGAGCAAATTTCAAGATCAGGTGACTCTAATATTTTATATGGTTGAGTAGGCTATTGGCACGTAATACTTCATGAGCTTAAAAAAATTCAATTTTACAGAGAGTGAAGGTCCATGTGAAGAGCTCTCACATAAGAGAAATTGTTAAGACTAGTGAGACTAGTAGATTTTGTTCAACATTAGTTAGGTGAAAATTCTGAGGGGGTGGAAACACAAAATGATAAAAACAAAACAATAGAAAAAAGAAAATTCACTTTTCTACTGGACAGCCAATCAATGATATTATTTGCTCTAACTTACAAAAAACCTAATAGTGATAAAAGTAGAAAAATGAAACTTCTTTTTTCTATTGTTTTGTTTTTATCATTTTGTTTCATTTTTAACATTACATTAGTAAAAAACTGAAGCTAGAGAGACTTTAAAGAAAATGAAATGTGAAAAAATAATAGAATATGATGATATTGCAATAGAGGAGTGGAAATGCTTAGGAGATCCAGGAATTTCTAGGCTTACAAAACTCTCCATTATTATTTTGAAGACTAAAAAGATGTCAGATGAGTCGAGAGGAGTGTGTTGGTTCCTATTTTTAAAAATAAAAGTGATGCACAACAGTGCGCGAAATATAGAGGAATAAAGTTAACGTGTCATACATTAAAATTATGGGCGAGAATAATTAATCATATGTTACGACGTGACATTAATATTTCTCAAAATCAATTTGGATTCATACTGTGGAGGTCTACCATGGAAGCTATACATTTGTTGAGATGTTTGGTGAAGTATAGAGAGAGTAAGGAGGATCAGCATATGATAACTATTGATTTAGAGAAAACATATGATAAAATTTCAAGAGAAGTGCTCTTGGAGAGTTCTAGAAAAGAAAGGAGTTAAAAATACTTATATTCAAATCATTAAAGATATGAATTATATATTATTTGTTGTTGACCTCATTTTCCAAAATAATGTGCATAATCATCGTCGCTTCTTCTTTAGATTAAATCGAGACAATTTCAAATTAACCAAAGTTGATGTGATCCCAATCAAATAAATTCAATCGAACTGCATTGAGCTAATTCGACTCGGCTTGAGTCCAAGTCAGGTTCAGCAGCTTTGATCAACACAAATTAACTCATCTTTAGTTAATTTAAATAGAATCAACTTCAATTAGCTCAAATTGACTCAACCAACTTAATCCAAATGCCATCAAATAGAGTTATCTTGACTAGTTTAGTCATCTTAGCTTTTGTGGGCTCCGAAAATTCAGCCCTGGCCTCTGCACGCATTGCTTTTCTTTGAGGGGAGTTTTAACGAATTTAAGTTCCGGGGTAAATTTTTGAAGGCAGATGGATTTGTAGATAGGACACTACCCAGAGATTTCGCCCTCATTTTGCGAGGACTTTATGATATGAGTTCTGGTTTCCTATAGGCGCAAGCCTCTATAGTTAACTACCCCTCCCATTCACGAGAGAGAACTTTAGATTTAGGCTAGTCATCAATCAGATATGTAGAAAGATACGTGTTATCTGGCATATAGTAGCAACATGAGCTTGAGAATTTGAAGTCTGACATATGTAGAAAGATTCATATCTCAAGGATTTGATGTCATTATGGAACGTATTGGCTCTGGCCATCACCGCTATCTCGTGGTGCCATTTGGCGGCAAAACCACTCGGTTCAGAGGGACCCGGGTCATAACCGTTTATCCTACGATGCCATTTGGCAGCAAAACCATCAGTCAGAGGAGACGTACCACGTCCTTACTGGCAGGAGATTGTTTGAAAATGGATCTTAATGATATTTTTGACTAGGCATTAACTCTTTGTAAGATAAAATACATTTCAATTTGTTCATCCCGGCAAATTGTTGCGAATGGTGGATGGATTTTGCTTTAAGTGGTTTAATGGTTGATTTTTTAATTTAAAATAGTTTTGGGATTTTGGGATTTTTGTGGAGTTTGGACTTTGGCTGGCATTTTGAATTATTTGGAATGGACCCCTCCGGTTAAGATTTACATTCAACGAGGCCATCATCGGTGTGACGTTAAAGTCACTTATATTTTCCTAGGAATTTAAATTTTGTGAAAATTTGGAGGCATTTGAAATGGTTGGAGTTAACCCCTCAGATTGAGATTTTTATTCAATACGGCCATCATCAGGGTGACTTTGAGGTCACTTTCATTGACTAAACCTTGTCGACCATGTTAACTTGACTATAGGGGATCGGCTTTTGTAGACTTCGAACCTTCGTTGGTGAGTTGTCTTCGTTGAAGGCCTTGAAGGTCTAATATGAATGTATAAAATAGATATTCCGGTCGACACCCTGGCCGTATATTTATTTGATAATTCGAGCCTTGTTGACTCCTATTTACCCACATAGAAAGATCGGGCTCAAGTTACTTTCATTTATTGACTCATGCAGCATCCGTAGACGTCACGTGTATTCCTACAACACGATCATCATGGCTCATGTGGGTGTTTGATGGCGTTTTATAATTATTTATTGAACTGAACTTGTCGATTCTTATTTATCTGCTTAGGAGGATCGAGTTCAAATTTATTGACCCGCGCAGCATCCCTAGACATCACGTGCATACCAAACAGGCTCGTTGGGGCCCATGTAGGTTATATAATCATACTTTCCCCTTTCGTGTACCTATATGTATACAAATTACGGTGCATGTGCGGGGGTATTTTAAAATGTTTATCTTCGATCATTTGAATACGATGTTCTACTAGGAAGCTCGTACACGCCTTCTGTCCGCTTGCATGAACATTGCGGATTCGATGGCTTGGCATCGCGCTTCAACGGCCCATGGTTCTTACTACTGATTCCCTGATTTTGTTTACAGGTGAATCGTAGTGTCGTCACCTGATTCCCACGAGATATCTCATTGTTCTAAGGTAAACTCCCTTTTCTCATTCAATGGGAGGTCTTTCTAGGGTCCATATAGGAATCAATAAATAGTTCTTTCATTACGCCTTCATCATCATTTTTTGTTGTTGGCTTAAATAAAGAATCAATCATTTCAACCTTAGATGATTGCATTCTTAATGATGTCCTATGCCTTGAAATCAATGACTGCTGCCTTGAAAGGAACTCCTTTCAAGATCTATAGTATAGCAGACCTCTACGAGATGTGCCGTCTGTAACCAAATAGCTATCCTTCAAAATGAATAGAGGTATCTGGGTGCACTTGTCATTTCCAATGTTCGTGATGTCATAATTATTTTCTTCCCAAGTATAAAACCAAGAAGAAATTTTGAAACATCAGGAAGTTTAGTTCGAATTTGCTCAAACATCTTTTCCATTTTTATAGGAGTTATCACTCTCATACAAGGGTTCTCTTCGAGGAGTCAACCGATGCTCGTATTTGTCATATGTTCTTGTATACTTTTGTGTCCACAAGGGTCTTCCACAATGTACCCACTGTTGTTATCCACAAATGGATCGTGTTTATTTACAAGGACCAGTCATATTCAATACGATCTCCTAGAAGTATTCGTAGAAGAGCCATTTGTAACTACACCATATCCATCTTTCACCAATCTCAGGAAGTATAATGATTGTACTTATTGTAGGGGCTAGTCGTATTCAGTACGATCTCTTGGAGGTGTTCATAGAAGAGTCGTTTATACCTGCACCATATTCACCTTTCACCAATCTCAAGTGGTCATTAATTGTACTTATTTGCAAGGACGAGTCTTCCACTATCAATTGCTAGTTGCCATCTCAATCTACAGGCAAACTGTTGTTTGTGTTAGAGACTTCATTGATGCATATGGGAGACATCCATGCATTCAGTAGTTGGTTGTTGTTTGCATCAAGGCCTTTATAAATGCATATAGGGGACATTTATATGTTCATCATCGGTTGATGTCGCTTATAAGTACATTGTATCCAACTATATAGGGATTGTTGTTGGAGTTCATTGCATCTATATCATGTCCACATTCACCCTAGGTGGTTTAGCATACTTTCTTATAGTGATACTAGTTGTACCAGAGATGCTGATGTTGATTGCATGAGGTTATCACTTTCATTGCCTCTTCAATTTACAATTTAATTATTACTTGCATAACAAGTTTTTGATTTTTGTATGTGGATGGCATTTATATATTTCGTAATTGACTGATATCATTTGCAAGTCAATCTCATTTGAAAGTTCTCCACCATGAGTCCCCTGTTTATTCATTGTATTCATTTGAATGCATCATGTTATTATTGGCATTTGAATTTTGATCTTGATTGTGCATTTTAGGATTTGGGATTCCATTTCTTGTAATTTAGTTCAAGTCATATTCCCTGTTGTTCGTATAAGTCCTCTGCACGTTTAGTCAAGTTCTATGCATTCATATTCAAATACATGTCCTCTGTATTGCTGCTCAAGTGAGATATTCTTATTGTTCAAGCTTTGTGCACTTCAATAAAAATTTCAGCAGCATCCCGACATATCCCCCATTTGGGGGAAATATAGGGGAGCTGGGACTTTTCAAAACGCTACTCGAGCATATATAGTAGGTGTCCTTAGACACCACGTCGTATATCTTTTCATCCCACCATGCTACAAGAGCGTGTATGGGGCCTTTAATAATACCCGTACGAGAACACCAGTTGCTTTCCCCACCACACTACAAGAGCGTGTATAGACCTTACCCATCTCGTCGTATGCGAAAAGGGAAGAAAAAGAGCAAGTTAACTTTATAGCAATCGAAAGGGAGAAAGTTAACTTTACAGCAATCGAGCTCCTGTTGTTGCCTCCGATCAAAGTCGTAACTTCCGATCCAAAGGAAAGGAACGTCGAAGGAGCATGCGAAAAGGGAAGAAAAAGAGCAAAGAGAGTCCTTAGGCTTCGTTTCTCCGTGCTTTTAACGATGCGAGGTCGTGCGACGAGTGAGGAGCGTCGCGAACGTGCCTTCGACGTGTGAAATCATGCGGATATCCGAGCAGGTATGCAAAAATCCCCTTTTTTGGTATTAGGTATACGGGTAAACAGCTTTCTACCACTTCTTAAATACAACATATTAGTTTAGTCATCTTTGCTTTCCACCACATCTTAAATACAACAAATTAATCTCAGCTCCATATCAAATTGAATTGAGGGGCAGGATGGTCATTGTGAGATCCTGAACCGACTAGGACGGTTCCTTACATTAAGTCGCGTAGGGATGAAGCAGACGAACTCACCAAATCGATGATCGAAACAAACGAAGAAGTCGAAGGGAACCAAGGAGTCTAGAAGACGAACCAACTGCGAAGCTTCCATTACTTGGGCCATAGAAGACGAAGGGAACAAGGCGAAGCAAATCGAAGCCATTCCATCGCTTGGAGTCGTGTGAGGAAGTCGAAGGAGACGAGTAAGCCGAAGGAGAAAAGAAAGTCGTAGTTCAGTTGCTTGGAAGACGAAGCGATCTGTTAGTTAGAGTCATATGGGAGACGGAGAAGGCAAAGGGAGTTTTCCTCGCTATAAATTGAGAGAGATGAGTGAAAGAGAGGGTAAGGCCATGTAAGATAGCTAAGAGAGCGTGAGTTAGACTATTATGGGCTATTTGGTAGAAGGATTTAGGCTGGATTTGAGGTGAATTTGGGCGCAATCCAGCCAAACGGCCTAAAAAGAAAAACAAAATCTCCCGGCCAATGAAAGCCGCAGTAGACTGAAAATTTTGCTTTGTGTTAAATCCCAGATTTTCGAAATCCTGTTTTTTGCCAGATTTACAAAATCCATTGGCTCTCGAGAGGAAGAGTCCGCTCGTTAAATCTTCTCTATAGCCAAACAGTCACACGAGATTTAATAAGATTTATCAAGAAAATTACTAAACAGTTTTTAGGATTTAGGGCCCTCAGAATTTTCGAAATCCGAATTTAGAGGATTTATGAAATCCTACTAAAGTCAAATCATAGGTGCTGCCAAATAGGCCCCTTAGAGTGAGAAGCGTGGGCAGGGTAAGGAGGACGAGGAGTGTGGACGGGCAAAACTAGGGCTTGATGCTTGAAAAGGTAAGGGATTTTAGTTATTAAAATTCCTATATATTAAATTTATGTTTAGTAAAAAAATGAATTAATCTCAATTAATATTATAATTTATTTTAAAAATTTTCAAGTTAAATTGATATTAAGGTTGATTATTACGATATTTTTAAATAAGTGAATACATAAAATAATAGTAATAATAAATAAATAAAAATATGTGATCACAATAATTGTAAATGTTAAATAATGAAAGTATGAGGTATCGTAAGAGAAAAATATGTATATATACAGATATTTTTAAAGAATTGAAAATATTTAATAAGAAAATCTATTTTAGATGATAAACGTAATTAGATTATGATTCAAATTTTAATTTAGAATTATAAGTAGTAAATTTACATATAGAGAGATGAAAGAGAAGAATAAGATTTAATTATTAATGAGATAAATGATAAAATAAAATTTTAGAAATTAGTAAAATAGAAAATATTTAAATTAGTAATAATTGAGTAATTAATATTACATTACATTTTAGTAATATATAGAAAGAGAAAGTATGTGTGTGTATATAAGAGTTAATTAGAAAATTTATTTGATGATAAATAATATATTTAAAAGATAAAAAAAATGAGTAAGAGTTTGTGAGCTATCTTGATGACATAAATGTCATTATATAGGTGTTAAATATATCGAGAACAAAATAAGGAGTAAGAAAGAAACTTCAAAACATCTAAACCTAAGGTGAGTAGTTATGTTCCTAAATTACAATAATATTATTGCTTCTTCTAAATGCATTTAATCGTTATTGAAATTGATTCATCTTTCACACATCAATGATTGATCATTTAAAATTAGATGATAATTATCATGTTATGTTTTACATTACTATATAAAGTTAATGAATATATATGAATGAAATGTTTATATAGATATGCTATGTTAAATGATGGAGCACACCCCCTTAGGGTACTAACTGGGGACGCAATGTACCCACGCATAAATATGAAAAAGATTACAAAAAATAAAATGGAAAAGGGGTACATTTGTTAGTACTATGTTAGACAGTATCTCCCATGATGGTAGTATTATTTATAAAAAGAGTAAAGATATGATATATCATACATGTGATATGTATAGATATGCACAATATTGATGCTTATTTTCAAAATAAATTTTAATAGAATTATTTTATATTTTGAAATGAGCATGCATATTATTTCAAAAATCTTATATTAATGTAATTTATAAGCATAATATACTCACTTAGTTGTGACTCATTTTTTATTTGCAAAAATATTCACAGGTATTATTCGATTAATTTAAAATGAGCAGAAAATGAGAGAACGCATATTGCAGGCGCGACGCTATAAGAAAAAGATATTTATAGCATTTACTTTAATTTTGTAGATTTTAGTAGCTCTTTCAGCATGTTGGAAATAGTAAGTACATGAAAATTTTATTAACCGTCTGACTATCTATTCTCGTTTCGTTAATTCGAGCCTCTAGATCAAATCGTGATAGTTTTTTAACTACCCTAATACTATTATGTTATAAAAAAGAGATGAGGGCTGGGTGGAGAATTTTCAATTGATCAGAATGTGTGACAAATGATAAAGGCCTCTGGCATGCAACTCTCCTCGACCCTCTCACACGTAAGCCCCTCGTCTAGGTCGAACACCTCTCTTGTACGCAGGTATTCTCCCTCTTCTCCTCTCTTGCTCACAAGAAGAGCTGCCCTCTCCCTTTTTGTTTCCCTTGCTAGCAAGAATACCCACTTCTTCTTCCTCCTCACTTATTCTTCCTAGGAAAACTGATGAGGACATCGACAGACGCTACCGACATGTTTATCGCCGGCGAAACCACAGATCGACGGCCACGATTCAGCGCCTCTACTTTTGATTTAGATGTCATAATGTTGTTTTTACTATTATCTTTTTATTTTCTGTCTTTCCATTTTTACCCCTGTGGGGAGTTATTTTGTCTTTGTAGCCCAAAGGGCAATTTGGTATTTTCTCTTTGTATGAGCTGAGACCTATATATAGTGGTCTCATTGTACTATTTTAAGGGTAATAAATGTTGAATGAAAAAGTTATGTTTGTTTCTACTTTTCTAGCATGAGTGCTTGAGAGAGAAGAGAGCTCAAGTGGAGCAATTCGCAAGGCCCACCAATCGTTGGAAGAGTCCTCGATCCGTGGTTAGATTTTTTTATCTTCTCGCTCGTATTCATATCCCTCTCCTTCCCATCCACTACAAGAATAGCCCTCCCATCTCCACTTGCCGCAGCCCCTTGGAGGTTCACCGTCGGCCACATCCACGGCCTCGGCCGACCACCCTGCCGGCGACTTCCCCTCAACCGTCCACCCCATCTCTACCACATGCCCAAATTTGAAATTTGAATTTTGAATTTCAAATTCTTTCCTAATTTGGAATTCCAAATTTGGAAAGTTTTCATGACGGTTCCTAATTTTAATTCCATTTGATATTGGAGTTTTAATCTCCTTGTGCCACATCACTAATTCAAATGGGAAGCCACCTCATGAAATTACCTCTCCCCTTCCCAGCATGCCGCCGGCCACACTAGGGAGATTCCCCATTAAATGCTATTTAGTGCCATGACCGTTTTGGAATCAAATTGGATTTCAAAATTTCCCTCCCAATTCACTTAAAACTGAAATTAAATTTCAGTTTTAACTTTAACAATCCCTCCCTCTCCCCATTAAGCCGCCAGCCACATTGATGGGCCCCTCTTGATTACCCATTAATTCCCCTTAATCACTATTAGGAATTTGAAATCTCTTTTCAAATTATTCCCTCCATTATACTAAAATCTGAGAATTAACTTCAGATTTTAGTAAATCGCTTGCCACCTCATCTAACCTAGAATCCCTTTCTCAAAACACCCGCCCCCTCTCTCTCTCCTTGGCCGAACCCCTCCTTTCTCCTTGGAAATCCCGCCGGCCTCTCCACCTTCATCATCTCCACTCTTCCAGCGCAAGGATTTCCCCCTCACCTTCACTTAAGTCTCCTCTCCTTGAAGAATTCTCTACGTCAAGCATGTATGGCGGATCCCGAGTTTGAATGGGGTCTTGTATTCAACGCCGACGGAAGCATCAACATCCTACGATCCCCGTGCTTTGATGTGGGATTTGAAGACGAGACCACCGTGGAAGAATATTTGGACCGAGTCGTCCCGATCCTTGCTAGCATCTTTGACCGACGATTCTCAAGCCACAAGTGGAGCCTCGTAAGCCACCCACTACCTCCTTCCCCGCCGGCCACCTTCCCACCAACGAGGTTCTTCGCTGTCGCTTCTCTAGTGGTAATATCCTTCATCGCTTGGATCTTCTATCTCCGCTAAAGCCTACTAATATTTGAGTGAGACGGCCCCGAGGTGAAATTCTCATTGTTAAACGTTGGGTTTTTGTTAATTGTACTTTGCATTTAATCTCCTTGGATTTTGAATGAATTGTTTTGGTTAATCTCTATTGCATATCTTTGGACCTAAGCAAGTTAATACTTTCGAATTCCTAACTCAAATTTTATGTGCTAGCTTTAAATTTGTAACGAGCAACACTTTAATCTCTACTCTTTTAATTTCTAAAATAACTCCTAGTAGTTTCACATCAAAAACAAAGGAAGCCTGCTTGATTCCCCTTCTTGGAAGATGAAAGGGTTTGCTTAATTTCCTTTTCTTAAAACAATCAGAGGATGTTAGGTTTTGAGTTTCTCTAATCTAAGGCAAGGGATAGGTTCATATTTCATTTCTCTTGAAAGAAAATTTCTATGGAATGAACTTTCTTGAAGGGTGTTCTTGAGATGAAAGTTTGATAAATCATATAGATATACATTTCTTTCTCTTGAAAGAAACTTCTTCTAAATTAATTTCTTTCTAAGAGAACATTCTTAAGATGAAAATTTGCTAATACGCATTGGTATATATATTTCTCTCTTTAAATAGAATATTTCTGAATGAATTTCTTTCTTGAAGAATGCTCTTGAGATTCCTTTTTTGAACTGAAATTGAAATTGTTATCTCATTCATTCTCTCTTTGAAAGATTAGTTCTCTAAAATATCAAACCTTTGATCTGGAGCCAAATGAAGCCTTAATCTATAGCAAGAACAAAAACTACTGCCATGCTACCTTACCAAGACCATGAAGGAGGCAACAAACCAAGCAATTTACTAATGATGATTAAAAATACCTCAAGAAGAAGAGGTTTACAACTCTTTTTGGTTATTGGAAACTAAATGGCAATAGCCCTTGCTTCTACCAAATGAATTCCACCATAAGAAACCGCTATTGATCGATTGTTTTAGAATATATTGCAACTTTAATCTTTCAAAGAGAGAATGAATGAGATAATAATTTCAATTTCATTTCAAAACTTCAAGAAATGAGTCTCAAGAGCATTCAACAAAAAGAAAATTCAATCAGAAAAATTCATTTTCAATAGAAATAAATATATATACCTATTTGTATTAGCAAACTTTCATCTCAAGAGTAATCCAACAACAACATCAAGCCTTTATCTCATTATATGGAGTCGGAAGACCACCGTTTTATGTGACCAAATCATCTAAGGCAACTCTCTCTAATCTTATCTTCCACTGGAGCTACTCCAACCTATTCACGTATATGGTCATTTCGTATTTTATCTCTAAAAGTAAAGCCACTCATCCACCTGAGCATCCTCATCTCTACAACACGTAACTTAATATTATGCTTCACTTTTAATTGTGAACATTCTACACCATAAAGCATTGCAGGTCTAACCACCATATTATAAAATTTTCCCTTCAAGTTTGAGTGGCACTTTTCCATCACCCAACAAGCCCGATGCATTCCTCCACATCAACCATCCAACTTGAATTCTACTAATAATATCCCTAACTATTTCACCATCACTCTGAACAATAGACCCAAGATATCTAAAACGTATACTCTTATTAATGACTTGACCACCCAAAGTCACAATCCCTCCACTCGAACTATTATTAATAAAATTACATTCCATATATTCAATTTTAGATCTACTCAAACGAAAGCCTTTAGACTCTAAACTGACCTCCATAATTCACGTTTACCTTCAACTCTCTCTTTAGTCTTATCAGTAATAAGAATATCATCAGCAAAAAACATACACCAGTATACAACCTCTTGCAAATGTCTAGTGAGAACATCCAAGACTAAAACAAAAAGATATGGGCTTAAGGTTGATCCATAATGTGTAATCCAACTGAAATAGGAAAATACTTCGTCAAACCATCTTGTGTCTGGACACAAGTAACAGCTCCTGCATACATATCCTTAATGACTTGAATATAAGCAGTATTAACCACTTTTTTTCTAGAACTCTCCATAGCACTTCTCTTGGAATTTTATCATACGTTTTCTCAAAATCAATAAATATCATATGTAGATCCTCCTTATTCTTTCTATATATATACTTCTCCATCTCTCAATAAATGTATGGCTCCCATAGTAAACCTACCTGGCATGAATACAAATTGATTTTGAGAAACTTCAGTATCACGACGCAACCTATGCTTTATAACTCTCTCCCATAGTTTTAAAGTATGACACATTAATTTAATTCCTCTATAATTTGCACAATCTTGTGCATCACCTTTATACTTAAAAATAGGAATCAACACACTCATTCTTCACTCATCTGGCATCTTTTTAATCTTCAAAATAATATTAAAAAGTTTAGTAAGCCAAGAAATTCTTCTTCGCCTAAGCATTTTCAAACCTCTATTGGGATATCATCAGGTCCAACAGCTTTTCCATACTTCATTTTCTTTAAAATCTCTCTAACTTTAGTTTTACTAATATGCCGATAAAAACAAAGTTTTTATTTTCATTTAGGGTGTTAAGGTCACTAAAATCATCGCATTCTCATAATCTTCATTCAAGTATTTATAAAAATATCTCATCCATCTTTGTTGAATATCTTCTTCTAATAAAAATACTTTTTGATCTTCATCCTTAATTAAATTCACTTGAACTAAATACTTATTACTCTTATCTCTTTTTTTTTCTTTTTTTTTTTACTCTTATCTCTTTATTTGGCTAACTTATACATATATCATTCATCCTCCATAGTATCCAACATATTATATAAATCATTAAAAACTAAAATATTTGCATCTCATATTGCTTTCTTAGACTCCTTACAGACCTCTTTATATCTTTCCTAATTATCAGAATTTTTACATCTAAACCAATTTTTATAATAAATCTTCTTATTTTTAATCTTTCTTGAATATTCTGATTCCATTAAAAACTTTTCCTTTTGATAATACAAGCAAATCTTTTGCAACCGTCTTAATATCACTAGCTATTTTTTTTCACATAACATTAGTTTACTTATGCACAGACAAAATTTTAAGGTCTAGTATCTTACTCTCAAAAATATTTTTATTAATATTTTTTAAATGCCCCAATCTAATCCTAGAACAACTTTTGCTTTATTCGTTATTTTCTGCCCCTTCATCTTAAAGTTCAAAAATTAATAAGCGATGTTGGATACATAAACTTTCATCTCAAGAGTATTCCCTAAAAAGAAAATTAATTCAGAAAAATTTTCTTTCAAGAGAAAAAAAATGTATATATATATGTGTGTTTCAACAAATTTTTATCTCATGAATACGCTTCAAGAAAAAAATCATTCCATAAAAATTTCCTTTCAAGAGAAAATAAATATGAACAAATCCCTTGCCTTAGATTAGATAAACTCAAAACTTAACTTCCTCTGATTTTTTTAGAAAAAGGAAAATAAGCAAACAATTTCATCTTCCAAGAAGGGGAAACCAAGCAGGCTTTCCTTGGTTTCGTAGGAAGAACAACTGAGGAAGGAGAAGAAGGGGCTATTCTTGTTAGTAAGGGAAGAGAAGAGGGAGAGGGTAGTTGTGCATGAGATCAAGAGAGAAGAAGAGGGAGAATACCTATGTGCAAGAAAGGTGTTCGACCTAGTCAAGAGGCTTGCATGAGAGAGGGCCAAAGAGAGCTACATGCGAGAGGCCTTTGTCGTTCGTTCGCGCATTTTGATCAAATGGGAATGTCTCCTCCAGTCCTCATATCTCTTTTATAACCTAGAAGCATGAGGATAAATGATCATCCTGCCCCTCAATTCCATCTAATATGTAGTTGAGAATAATTTGTTGCATTTAAGAAGTTGTGGAAAGCTGAGATGGCTGAACTAATCAATATAACTATACTAAATGGCATTTGGATTAAGTTGGTTGAGTCAATTTGAGCTAATTGTTGATTGTTGACCAATCGGCCCCACCTCATGATCTTCTTCCCAAACAGCGCAACGCTCCTCACGCAACTTCCACACACGATGCAAAAGCAAACAACTACTCGCTTCCTCTGTTCATTTAACTCTCACGCACGACTGAAGCCCACTCACTCCCTCTCGTCTCCCTCAATTAAACGCACAAGAACCTTGCTCCCTCTCTCGTTCACACATCCGACCGCACACAAGAACCCAAACGAAGGACTCCTCACTCGATCCCTATTCAAGTACGAGACCCACACCCGAGTCTGCTTCTGCGACTTTGACCCGATCCGCGCTCTAGCCAGCTCCAACCGACTCACACTGATTTTGTCGACCTAATCCTAACCCGACCTCCCTCTCTCATTCTGTCCTAGACGCACACAGAAGCCTCAACCTCCGTCCCTCTCTCCATTTCACTGTACTAAACTCAATCGATCCAGATCCGCAACCAGCTCATGTTGACGTTCAGTTCAACCTGTCGATCCGTCATCGTTATTATTGCTTTTCCTACACTAAAATGTATAAACTTATTTATTCTCTGTTTTCTTAAACAATAGGTATCGAAGACCCGCCATTGTATCTTTGATCTAGCTAGGAGAAGAATTAAATAAGGCCTACACCATCGTATCTTTGACCCGACTAGGAGAAAAAAATACACGAGTACCTCGCGTCATCATATCATTGATCCGGACATGAAGAATTTGATTTGAAGATCTTGCACCATCAAATTTTTCATCCAACCAATATGTACAAAGACTAGTTTCATGCTTACCTCCCTTCGTAGGGAGGGAATGACGGGAGGCTGCCGAAATTGAAACTGATAAAGGACCCTTATATAATTAATTTCAAACAAAATTTATAATTTTAAATTAGTTTATATATATATAATTTCCACTGATAAAAAAGCATCACATAGTTCTATAAAAAGAAAATAAAATAACAATAATAACCTATGTTCCCCATTTTATGAATTCAAGGCTCACACCTCCAGAAGAAATAATGCATTACCTCCAATTGAATATGCAAGTTTCATAAAATTAATCACTTGTAAGGTTCAGAAGCAGCGCCCTTCAGAATCTAATCAAGATGGAAGATGTAATTTATGCTTGGAAGCTTCAAGAAAAGCTGAAAGAGTATTAGAAAACATGAACTTAAGGAGTTTGATATGCTTTCAAGTGAAGTATATTATGTCCTGCTAAAAAACTTTGAAACTCAGTGTCTAAAATAATTAAAGATGCAAATTCATCGTATCAAACTAACATTGCAAGAACTTTTCCATTCCATAAAAAAGAAAAAGCCTTTGTAACATCACAGGCTTGTGCATTAATCAACACAGGACATATGATGAAATTGAAGTCTTTTTGGAGAACAAAGTATCTATATTGTTGGAAGGCGAAAGAGGTTGTATAGCATGTTGAAGGGCTGTGAAATATCTACTCATGAAAATGAAACAACCTAGGATGAAAACATAGGTAATTGAGGCTCTTATAGACTAGTATGAAGAGGTAGAAGATAATGAAGAGCAATGCAAGAAAACAATCTACAAGTATGTGATGAGGACATCGCCCAGAGATTCAGACACGTGTACCGGCGACGGAATCGTAGATCGACGGCTACGATTCAGCGTCTTTACTTTTGACGCTTTATGTTTTATCTATTGTTGTTTGCATGATGTTTTATTTAGTTTTTGTTGCTTTCCATTTTTACCCTTATGGGAAGTATTTTGTCATTGTAGCCCGGAGGGCATGTTTGTACTTTTCTTTTCAAGTGAAGTGGCCTATATAGTGGCCCATTGTGTTGTAAAAGGATTTTGATGATTGATTAATAAATTTTTCTTTGCTTCGTCTTCTTCTTGCATGAGAGCTAGAGAAGGGAGAGTGAGCTCAAGGTGAGCAAATGCAAGGCCCACCCGTCGTTGGAAGAGTCCACAGCTCGTGGTTAGTTTACGATTATTTCTTGTGTGTTCTTTCATCTTCCTCTCCCCACATCTACCTACCAATCTCCCTAGCTCCACCATTCAAACTCCACCCACCAACAAAAACCCCAACCCGCCCCACTCTCATTGCCGCCGTCCACCCCCTCCCCTCATTTTTTCCTTCATGATGATGATCTCAACCATCATGATGATTTCCTAATTTAGCTAAGCATTGAAGGGAAATTGTGAATCAATTTAAAATTCAAATTTTGAATTTCAAAATTTTTCCAATTTTGGAATTCCTATTTAGGAAAGTATTATTCATGACTCCAATCTAAATTCAAAATAGATTGGATCTTTTAGTAACTTTCCTAAATCACAATTCATCTTTGGAAACTCCCTAAAATCATCTCCCTCAATCCTCTCCCTCTCTCTCCATGCCGCCAGCCCTACTAGGGCCCCTTCCCATTTAATGCTCACTTAAGGCATTAATTCCTAATTGATTTGAAATCAAAATTCAAATCAGTTTTCCCTAAATTCAATAAAATCCTGAAATTAATTCCAGGATTTGAATTAGACTCCATCTCCTGCTCTCTCCATGCCGCCGGCCCCATGTTTGGGTCCCTCCCATTAATCCTCATTCAATGCATTAATCACTATCAATTTGAAATCAAATTTCAAATTGGATTCCCTCCACATTTACTCAAATCCTGAAATTAATTTCAGGTTTGGGTTAAAAGCTCTATTCCTCTCATGGTACAAACCTAATTTTCCCTCCTTAGCCGACCCATCCCCCCTTTCCCTTCTCCACCTTGGCCGCCCCTCTTCTTGCTCCCTCCCTTGGGAAGTTTTGAAGCCAAGAGAAGAAGATGACGCCCTCTCACCTCCTCTTCAATGTCGAATGGCCGATCCCGAGGTTGATCACGGTTTTGCTTACAATGATCGTGGAGAGATTGACATTCTTCTCTCTCCTTTCTACGACCCCGATTGGGAATACGACGAGACGTTGGAAAGATACGTCAAGCGCATCCTCTATTGCTTAGCACATACGATCGATCTTCAAAAGCCTAAGACGCCTTGGCTTCTCGTTGGGAGATCTACCCCTTCTCCGTCCGTGTCTACCTCTCCATCAACAAAGACCTTCGGTACTATCTTCCTAGTGTCAATTTCTCTCATCGTATGCTTCATCTTCAACCGTTGAGCCTAAGAGTGATTGAGTGAGTAGGAACTCTAAGTGACCATGTCTTGACGTTACGCTGTGGATTTCTGTTTGCTAGCTATTATAATTACTATTTAAGTTTGTTGTTCTTGCAACTGTCTTGCTAACCTCTTATAATGGCTTACCACTACTCAATCCTGCAATGGAAAAGTTCTAAGAAATTATTTTGATTGAAGCATGAGTTACTAATTAGCAAACTATAAATTCAATTTTATTGTTACATTCCCAAGGCAACTCTTCCCATGTTTGTTTTACATCAGTATGCCTCTACAGTGTCTAATAAATTGCAAAAGTAAGTTGAACCCCACTAACATGTGCGTTATGATGGGATTGTGTGATGAAGGGTTTGTCTCGGTCAATATATGATTAATGATTGTCAATTAGATAGACATACTAATAAAAATAAAATCAAGGCACATGGATATTAAAATTATAAAAACTAGATATTCAACAAAGGCAATGAGAATGCAAAACAAATTACATAAGTGTAACGGAAGTGCAAAATACAACAACAAAAACAACATCAAGCCTTTGTTCACTAAACGGAAGTGTAAAATACGTTATGCCAAATTCTACATGTGCTCTGCTTTTTATGTCAAGCCCTGAATCCAATAAGACCTAAGAATGCTTCGCGGAGTCACTAAAATGTTCAAACACCCCTACAATAGCACCGACCTATATGCTAAGATAACTTCCGCATGTGCTTCAATCTTCATGTCACGCTCCTAAATGCAAAGATTTGAGAATGCTTTGCAAATTCACTAAAGGTGCTCAAACACCCTGATGATGGCCGTATTGATAGAAAATATCAACCGAAGGGGACCCTGCCTCTCAAAATTTCTATGAAACCTAATGGAAATACAAATATTTTAAGGTGATTGTAAAATCACCACGATGATAATCGTGTTGTAGAAAATCTCAATCGGAAGTGATCATGTCTTTCAAAATACCTACGAACCCTAATTGAAATATAAATCTTTTAAAGTGAGTGCGAAATCACCCTGATGATGGCCGTCTTGATATAAAATATCAACTGGAGAGGGCCCTGCCTTTCAAAATACCTATGAACCCTAACAGAAATACAAATCTTTTAAAGTGATTGCAAAATCACCCTGATAATGTTTGTATTGATAGAAAATCTTAACCGGAGGGGACTCTACCTTTCAAATTATCCATGAACCCTAATGGAAATACAAATATTTGAAATAACTTTAATGTCACCCTGATGATAGCCTTGTTGAAAGCTGATCTTAACCGGAGGGGATCATACATTTTAAATGCCTCCAAAATTTTAATAAATACAAATATTTGAAATAACTTTAATGTACCCTAATGATGGCCATGTTGAAAGTAAATCTCAATTGGAGGGGTCAATTTTCAAAGCCTATTAAAATATTAAAATCTAATAGATATCAAATTCTAAATATTTAAATAAAAATTTAATTACCAAAAAACTTAAAACTAAATAGTTTGCCTAGGATGATGAATTGAAAACTTCAGCTCATAAAGAGCAAATATCTTATGGAATGTATTATTATAATTATTCTCAGTTGATTTGTTGCCAGTGGTGATGTGGCACGTGCCCTCTGAATGGGTGATTTTTCTGCAAAATGGCACCACTATATTGTGGTTATGGCCAAAGCATGTATATTCCCTAATGGTTAAAAGATCACTTTAAGTAATGAATTATAGGGTGCACTATATAAGATATAAGTAATGAATGTTAGCTAAGGTTCACTTAAATTCATCACCTTAGACAAACATCCATCTCAGGTCTACAAGGTATTCTTGAACGAAGTAATACATGGTTGCTGACAAGATTCATTTTGTTAGGTTAGGTCGACTACCTCCTCTGACTAAGTAGACAAGGGACCATGATAACCCGGGATGACGGAATCATGAGATCTTGATCGGCATTCCTCCATCACCCATTGTAAGTATACGATGATAAATTTCAAATCATGCACTCCAAAAATCAAACCCTAAAATTGTTATTATTATATGCTAGGTACTTATTGCGGCCTGTTTAATGACTAGCCTTAATCGAAGTTCTCTCATTACTAGGATGAGTAATTAACCATAGGGTCTCGCGCCTATAAGAAATCAAAACTCCGATCATAAAGTCCTCGCAAAATGAGGGTGAAATATATGGGTAGTGTCTTATCTAAAACTCAATATACCTTCTGAAAATTTACCCTGGAACCTAAACTCATTAAAACTTTCCCTGTCAACAAAAGAAGGCGTGGAAAGGCTTAGGAAAAAAGTTTTGGAGCCTACACTAATTGAAGTTGATACTATTTAAATTAACTCAAGATGAGTTAATTTGTGTCGATCAAAGCCACCAAACAAGAATTGGACTTAAATCGAGTCGAATTAGCTCGACATAGTTCGATTGAATTTATTTGATTGGGATCAAATCAATTTTGGTTAATTTGAACTTGTCTTAATTTAATTTAAAGAAAAAACAACGATGATTATGAGCATGACTTTGAAAATGGGGTCAATAGTCATTACTTGTATTAAGGTGGTTTGACCAAGTATTTTCCTATTTTAGTTGGACTATATCAAGGATCAGCTTTAAGCCTATCTTCTTGACTTTAGTTAAGGATGTTCTAACTAGACATTTGCAAGAGGATGTACCCTGGTATATACTTTTTGCTAATGATATTCTTCTTATTGATAAGACTAGAGAGGGTGAAAGAAAACTTAAATTAAGGAGGTCAACCTTAAAGTATAAAAGTTTTCATTTGTGTAGATCTAAGACTGAATACATTGAGTATAATTTTAGTAGTAATAGATCTAGTGGGGGAATAGTAACTTTGGGCGATCAAGACTTAGAGTTCACATTTAAAATAACTTAGGTCTATTGTTCAAAGCAATAGTGAAATAGATGAGGATATTATTACTAGAATTCAAATTAGATGGTTGAAGCTTGTCATGTGATAGAAAGTACTCCTAAAAATTAAAAGAAAATTCTATAAGATGGTGGTGAGACATGCAAAGGTGCAGAGTGTTAGCCATTAAAAGGGAAGCATAAAATTAAGTGATGTAGAAATGAGAATGCTCAGGTGGATGAGACTGAATGCAAAATGGGTATATACATGAAAATAATGGAGTAGCTCCAACGGTAAATAAGATTAGAGAGAGTCGCTTTAGATAGCTTGGTTACATAAAATTAAAAGTCGCCATTCCAACAGCCCAATTAGGAGAACAAATATATCATACGTGACCTACGTTAAAAAAGATAAAGGTAAATCTAGAAAGACTTGATTAGAAAGTATTTGAAATGACCTTTTTTTTATAATAAGACAATGGAAAAAAATAATTCATATAGCCGACCCCATGTAGCGGGATCTTTGATGTTGTTGTTGTTATCGGTTGTATGAAAATTACAAGTGTCCGATATCAAACATGAGACATCATAAGAAATTAAAAATGTATTATCTAATACACGATATATGATATATTTCAATACATACTATTTTTGTTTAATTAATAAATTATGCATTAATTAATATTATTATTGTAGTGTGTATATAATTTCAAGATATATTATAACAGAAAAAAAATCAAAATGATTCCTAGACTAGAGAGTCATTTTAGGAATCATTTTACTCTTAGCTATCTAATGCGTTTAATTCAGTCTCTTAACTCCTTAATATAATACAAAATGATCGCTTTAATGGACTATTTTTAGATCAAATTTGAGAGGTCAATGGACAAATTTGAACACAAAAGATAGTTTGGGACTAAAATGGCTCCCACAAAAAGTCCAATAACCATTTTAACTGATTCCTCTATTATAATATATTTTGTCATAAAGTATATTATTTGTTAATTATAAAAGAATGTGTGTTTGTGCACATGCATGATTGGCATTATAATTCCAAAAATGAAATATTATCATTACTAATGCATTTGAGCCAAAGTCTAAACGCTAAGAATTGAACTAGCCACTTCCCAGGGAGGAAGTCACTCTCACTTCCCCACCAACCAAACAGCTAAGTGGCCATTTCACCCCACTTCCCACTTCTCCACTTCTTCTTAAATGCATACAAACAAGCTCTAAGTTGGCCCACAATCATAAGCTTAAACCTCTGGATTGAAAATGAGTATAAACACTAGAATATTAGATCCAAATTTGGCTCCCTTATGATTCATACTCCCTATCAAGGCTAGGGAGGGAATAGTATATGCAACCTTACCCTAGCATTTGCGAACAAGTTTTTTCCATACCTTGAACCCATAAGCTTTATTTCAATTATATTAAGAGTTTCTCACACTACTTTATTTACCGTACAATAGCAAAAGGAGTTAGAAATCTGCAAAGGAGAAGAATATGAGGTACCTGTAACTTTATAGGACTGGAATAGACTCTGGCAGAATTAAGTTCGGTTAAAGAAGTAACTAAAGCAAACTTGTTGAGTTCCACAAAATTCAAGATATTCTCTTCCTCAATTTTTTCCTCTGCAAAAACATTATAATTAATTAATAAAGCTATTTCTCGACCAATATGAGAATAGATGCTATGTGAAATACAGGTAACAGGGATAAGCATATGGTTACACCAGAAGTAGGGAAGAAACATAAGATTGTAAATTACAAATGTTGCCAAAATAATTATGCTTATACTGAACAGAATAAGTACAGGAACAAAATGAAGTAGCAAAGTGAACAAATATAAGGATCCAATAGGGTTCGAGAAAGATATAAATATTAATTAATAATTGACTTGACATCGACTTTCCACACTGCATAGCTCTATTGATGTAAACTTAAAAAGCGTGGTGTACTGCATGGTCATCAAAAGAGCATGATTTCAGATTCAAACAGATGATAGACAACGGAATTAAATAAAGCATAAGTGACATTTCTTATTACCTCATTCTCATGCTTCATAGGGGTGAACCAAAAATGCAAACCGGGAAACAATAAAATGGTTATAATTTTCGGTGAAATAAAGTACTGCAATTTGAATAAAAATATTTAAATCATTTTCCAGCATAAATATTCATGGCATTTTCCTTTTAGTCAATTTAGATATTAATAGGTAAAAAATGATAAAAAGAGTGGACAGCATATGTTTGTAACCAAAATTAAAGCTCGCCCATTATAAAAAACTTGAATAAAAAAGACTAGCACTTGGATTATGCTATGACTTTTCCAACTTTAATATGAGAGACTTAGACTAAAAATCCAATAAAGTTTGGGTATGTAATATGGAGAAACACTAAAAAAAACTATATACATCAAATAGCTCCGATGGAAGTTTTGTTTAAAATAGTCATACCGTATCTAGAATATTCAATGAAGAAGAAAATAAGGCTCTTTATAAGCATAGGAGGAATAAAGGGATCCAACTTACCAAAACTTTCATATCTTTCGGGTTCACTTTTGACAATGCCAATGAAAGCGTTGTTAGATCTAATGTCAGGATAAAGAACTTTCGCAACCTTAACATCATCAGTCTCAACAAATTGGATTTCATTGTCAGTGGTTGCTGCTTTAACAAACTCATCATATTCAATTCCCTGCACATTAGAGTACAAGTCTGTTAACAGCTTAAGGAATAGATATCCATGTGATGTGATATGTTGCAAGAATTGCTTGTTAGAAATTAATACTTGTGAACTTGCGTGGCTAATTTTAAACAAATGCTTTTCAAGATAGATCGCAAGAAATTTCCATGGAAGAACTAAGCCACGTCAATCAATTACATTTAGAAGCAACATGAAACAAACAAAATTAATCCAATAAGTAATAAAGCAAATGGCTCTTAACAAAAATCCAAGGCTTAAGATATAGATCCTTCACCTCGAAGTCCCTCACTTTCACTCTTGGATTCACTTGGTTAGTGGAAGAGGATGGCGCACAAACTCAACGATGCCACTACCACACAAGTGACGCCGAGAAGACTAGTCGCCGGGGAAGAAGCCGGATTTGGGGAAGATGGTGGACGCCCGTTGATGATCCAATCGTCGGCCGGAAGTTGTTCGTCGATGACGTCCACGAGGGTGGGAAGGATACGGTTCAAGTAATCCTCGACGGTGTGGTTGAAGCCGAACCTAACGTCAAAGAATGGCAAACGGATGACGTCGATATCTCCTTGAAAGTCATACGCAAATCCGTGATCAAATTTCGGATTTGCCATTCATGTTCGTAATAAATGGAGAAGAGAAGAGGGAGGGGGAGGGGAGGGGGAAGTGGCAGTTTGGGGAAAAGAGGGGTTGGCCGTGAGCTAGAGGGAGAGGGAAGGATTTAGAAAACTGAAAATAATTTCAGCTTCAATTGGTTTTGGAGGGAGATTAATTTGAAATTTCAAATTAATTCAATAATGACTAGGGGTGTTAATGGAGGAGATAATTAGGGGCTGATTTGGTGGAGCTTTAATGTAATTTGGGAGAGAGAAGAAAAGGGGAGGGGGGCCGGCCATATGGGGAGGAGAGAGAGGGGTTTGGAGTTAAGCATGTGGGGACCACAAGGGGTTAATTAATTCTATTCAAATCTGAATTTTAATTTCAGAATTGATTGAATTTAAAATAACTCCCAATTTTGAATTAGGATGAGAGGGGAAATAGTTTGAATTTCAAATAGGTTGTAACTCCTTTAAATGTCTTTTCTAAACAGACAAAGCCTAATTAGGAAAGCAAATTAAGAAAGTTGAATTTGAAATTTGAAAAGGAAGAGGGCCAAGAGGGGGCCGGCGGCAAGGAGGGTGGCCACGAGTGGGGCTTGGACCCGGCAACTGGCGGCAAGGAGCTGGGAGAGCCGCCGGTGGCTGGACCGGCCAAGGGAGGCCGGCGGTGGAGCGGGTAGGGTGGGAAATTTTGGGGAGGAGGGGAATTTTCGGCTAAGTAGGGGAAGAAGGGATTAGGTAGGGAAAAGAAAGTTATCAAACTACAAACCTTGAACACCACTTCCACAAGAACTCACAAAGAGATCCACAATACTATCTCCTCAAGAACTCATAAAGAGATCTTGAAAATTTTCATGAACTCACAAAGAGATCAACAAGAGAAAGAAATTTTCATTCATCAATAATCATCTCCTTTTACAATGCATGAGACCTCCTATAAATAGGTCAAAATGAAACAAAAACTAAAAGACATAAATGTCCTCGAGGCTACAATATCAAATGACCATCCATAAGGGTAAAATAGTAAAACTAAAAAATAAAATAAACTACTACATAAAATGACTCAAAATATAAACTCCTGATCGTGGCCGTCAATCTCCGGTGGTACACGTGTCGAAATCACAGACAATGTCCCCATCACCATGAATCTATACATGAATGCAATTTGAATATGAGAAACTTTAACCAGTTTCAGGATGTGAATTAACTACAATTGGCAATAACCATTTAGGTTATGAAAGTAGGATCACTACATAGGTGTCAAGGGTGACAAGCAGCATATAGGTGATTGACTGCTGCAACTGACTTGAACATAAGTTTACGAACATTGGAGTTGCAGCCATAATAATGCAACTCCATTAGGCAATTGCAAAGTTAAGAGATTAAATCAAGGTAGATCTTAACTTTATAACCACCAATACAATTCAACTAAGAAGATATCAAATTTCCACAACTATAGCAGCTACAGTATATGAATGGATATCTTTTGCAGTAGTAAGTCATTGATAACTAATTTGAGTGCTTGTGTTATATATTAGAAAAGCTAGAATAAAAGGCATACCCCATATAAGAAACTTATCGTAATGCAGGGTCTTAGAAGAGGTTGGTGTATGCCACCTTTCTCTCGGAATTACAAAGAGTCTATTTTTATTAACTTATGGCCATTAGGACATAGCAGAGAATCTAATCATCGCTCCAAGCCTATCAGCCTTTTAAAGAAGGAGAGTAATTATTATATTAAAGAGATTGTGAGAGTAAACAACAATAATAATAACATCAAGCCTTTATCCCACTACGTGGTGTCAGCTACATGAATCTTTTTTTATTCAGTATATTCTATTAAATGTCAAATTCTAATTTAAAAATAATAAAGAAAATGTCATTTCTAATATTTTCTAACAAAGTCTTTTTAGGTCTACCTCTAAATTTCTTAATATAGGCCAAATCTAATACATCTAATCTCCTAACCGGGGCATCAGAAGGCTGGCATTTTATGTTACCAAACCATCTAAGGCGACTCTATCTAATCTTATCAACCAAAGGAGCTACTCCAACCTTTTCACGTATATGCTCGTTTCACATTCTATATATAAGAGTAAAGCCATTCATCCACCCGAGCATCCTCATCTCTGCAACACTTAATTTTATGCTTCTCTTTTAATGACCAACATTTTGCGCCATGTTCACCTCCACAGAAGAGCCGTCCGCAATTTCTGCACGAAATCCTACTCAAATGCCACTGAAATCACTGCATTTGGCGTTGTTTGCGTCCCCTCCAGGAGTTTCAGCTTGAATCACGTGATCCGCTCAGCTCATGGCTCTCGTCTTTAAAATGAGACCGAACGACGCTTCGTTGCTTTTTCTCACACACGAAGGAAAAGATTGGAGCTAGAGCATGGATCACAGGCAACATATGGCCAACATATTAACTCAATTTCAAATCCACCTAAAGAAAGCATAAATACGAATAATGCTAGAAACGTTCCAATTCCAAACATTGATGACTCGACCATGTCGATTGTATTGAGGAAGGGTGTTAGGAGATGAATATGCCATCCAATTAGGAATTATATTACTTATGAAAGGCTATCACCATCTTACAGGCATTTGCTACTTTTCTTGACGATATTTAGGTTCCTTGTACAATATAAGAGGCATTACAAAATTCATAGTAGAAGAAGATGGTACAAGATGAGATTGATGCACTTAAGAAGAATCGAACATTGACTATTACTGATTTGCCTGTTAGAAAAAGATATGTGGAGAACAAGTGGATTTTCACTATAAAGTACAAAGTAGATGGATCAGTTGAGAGATTCAAGGCTTGGTTGGTAGCTAGAAGATTTACACAATCCTATATGATAGAATATCAAAAAACTTTTGCTCCTGTCATAAAAGCTTAACAGTATCAAAATTATTCTTCTATCCTTGGCTATCAACCAAGATTGATACTTGTAACAATCGAACATAAAAAATATCTTTCTAAATGGTGAGATTGAAGAGGAATTCTACATGGAAATCCCACGTGGTTTTAAAAAAAATATGACAATGAATCATGTTTGCAAACTCAAGAAGTTCTAGTAAAACCTTAAACAATCTCCTCAAGCCTGATTTAACAGTTTCACAATGGTTGTTTTGAAGCTAGGCTACATACAAGGCCAAGCTTATCATACTCTGTTTGTTAAAAAACTCATGTTGGGAAAATTGCTATATTGATAGTTTATGTCGATGATAGTATTCTATCTGGGAATGATGTAGATGAATTACAAAATTTGAAGAAATATTTGTTAGAAGAGTTTGAAGTTAAAGATATTGTACATATTAAATACTTCTTTGAAATGGAAGTGGCAAGATCGCAAAATGGCATTATTGTTTCTCCAAGAAAATGAATTATAGATCTTCTTAAGGAGACTGGTAAGCTTGGATATAAACCTATTGATACTCCTATGGGTAGTTAGAAGAAACTTAGCACCGAGAAAGAAAGTACATCTATAGATAGTGAAAGATATCAAAGACTTGTACACGTCTTATCTATCCTTCACAAACTTGGCCAGAAATTGATTTTGCAGTGAGTATTCTAAGTCAATTTATACATAGTCCAACAAAAGAACATATGGAATCGGTCTATAAGATTCTTAGATACTTGAAAATGACACCAAGGGAAAGCTTATTCTTAAAAAAGACAGAAAATCGTGACACTGAAGTGTATTCAAATGTCGTTTTGGTAGGAAACATCATTGACAGACGGTTAACTTCAACGTATTGTTCTTTTGTCTAGGATAATCTTGTTACTGGAGAAGTAAGAAGCAATCAGTAGTAGCTAGAAGTAGAGCAGAAGCTGAGTACAGAGCATTGACACAAAAAATTTAAGAAAGAATTTGGATAAAAGGGCTTCTTAGTGAACTAGGAAAAATGAGTTCATCTCCTATTCTCATGATGTGTGATAATAAGGGAACTATCAAAATAGCTAAGAATCTCGTGCATCATGACAATATTAAGCACGTTGAATTAATAGGTACTTCATCCTAGAGAAGGTAACTAGTGAGACTGTTAAAGGGAAATACATCCCTACTAAGCAAAAAATTGCAGACATCCTCATCAAAGCTCTACAGACCTGACTTTTAAGACTTAATTTGCAACCTAGAATTATATGATATATATTCTCCAGCTTGAGATGGAGTGTTGAATATTTAAAAGTCAAAGTTAAAAAATTTATTTTAGGAATAAAAGGAGGGATCGACTTTGATCTTCTCTTATGATTTTGTTTACTAATTAGAGAATTTATTTTAGAAAACAAAATTAGGAATAAAAGGAAAGAGTGATTATGATCTTCTCCTATGATTCAATTTTATAATTTTAGGAAAAAATTATTCCCTTATGATTATCTACAAAATTTTAGGAAAAAATAAAGTTAGTTATTCCCTTTATTAGGCATTTTTTAGTATAAATATGCAAATATTTTATATGTATATAGCGAGAAGTGTGCAAGGGTCATTGCATCGGAGCCCGGGTGCAGTGTTAAATAGGCAAGGGTTCCCACATCATGAACGGATGTTGGCAAAGAAGCTAGTCCTATAACTAGAATTCGAATAGGATCTTGAAATGTAGGTTCTCTTACAGGTAAATTAATGAAACTAATTGATGTTATGATTCATGAGAAGATAAATATTTTATATATTCAAGAAACTAAATGGGTTAGAGAGAAGGCTAAGGAGATTGATAGTTAAGGATTTAGACTTTGAAATTCTACTAGAAGTCATACTAGATTGGTGTATGTGTGAGTATAGATAAGAGTTTGAAGGATAATGTTATAAAAATTGATATAATTGGATACATAATTATAGTTTTGAAAATTATTTTTGATGCTAAGATTATTAATATTACAAGTGTTTATGCTCCTCAAGTAGATTTGAATGTGTTTAAATTTAAAATTTTAAAATGACTTAGAAGAATTAATTCAAAAGATGTCTCTTGAAGAAAGAGTTTTTATTGGAGGAAATTAAAATGGACATGTTAGTACAGATGTTGAGGATTTTAAAAACATTATTGGTGGCTATGAATTTGAAGCAACTAATAAAGGTGGTAAGACTATATTAAATTTTGTTCTAGCTTATGATTTTATAATTATTAATACATTATTTAAGAAAAGAGATGAGTATCTCATCACTTATAAGAATGGATATAGTAAAACTCAAATTGATTATTTTATTACAAGAAAAATAGATATTTTAGATTGCAAAAATAGTAAAGTTAATTCGAGTGAAAGTTTATATACCCAACATCGCTTATTATTTTTGGACTTTAAGATGAAGGGATATAATATAAAAATAAAGTAAAATATTATCCGAAGATTATATAGGAGTATTTAAAAAACACTTAAAAAATATTTTTGAGAGAAATATTTAATATCTTAAGATTCTGACTGTACATGAGGAAGTTAATGTTATGTAGGAAAAAATATCTAATGATATTAAGAATGTTGCAAATGATGTGCTTAAAGTATCAAAAGAAAAAACTTCTAATAGTAAAAATAGTTTATGGCGAAATCAAAATGTGAAAGAAAAAATAAAAAATAAGAAACTTCATTATAAAAATGGGTTTAAATATAAAAATTAAAAAATTGAGAAAAATATAAAGAGAACCTTATAGAGTCTAAGAAAATAATATGCAATACAAAGAATTTATCTTTTAATAATTTATATAATATATTAGATACTGAGGAACACAAAAGATATGTATAAATTGACCAAGCAAAAATATAGGAGAAGTAAACATTTAAATTCAAGTGAATTGTATTAAGGATGAAGATCAAAAACTATTTTTATTAAAAGATGATATTCAACAAAGGTGAATGAGATATTTTGATAAGATTTTCAACTATGATGCACCGACACTTCTCCTCAAAGAGGCGTGCAGTGTTCGACACCGTGTCCGACACGACACTCGTCCGACACTCCTCCAACACGTGTCGGACACGCCGAAAATGTGTCCAATTAAAAAAATATTAAAAACAAATTGGACACGCGTGTCGGACACACGTATCTTAAATATTTTATAATTTTTTAAAAATATAATTTCTTATATTTGGCGAGATTTAAACTAAATTTCTTATTTCATATTCATAACACCAAATCAACGTCTGCATTTAATACCCATTCATCGAATATTTTCAGTTTCATTTCTCTTTGGCAGTGAAGGTATTTTTATCTCCTCTCTTTTTGTACAATTACAAATCTTTCTCTTGTTGAACCAGAGTTGAAAGTAGTGATATTCAATGATGATGATATTGAAGGCCAAAAACAAACCTCTAAAGCTAATCCTAATAGTTGAAGCTTGAATGCTTGATGCTATAGTAAATGATTATTTGCTTATATTTTTGTGGTTGTACTAGATATTTTGTACTAAATATTTTATATTATAAGCTAGACAAGTTATCATGTCATTCATTTATTATGTTTGTCATTTTTTAATATGATATTACATTAATATATATACACTATATAAAAAAATGTATTGCCGTGTCCGCGTCGTACCCGTGTCCTATCTTTTCAAAAAAAGCCGTGTCCCATGTCCGTGTCGTGTCATGTCCGTGTCCGTGCATCATAGATTTTCAATGAAGATTGTGAGGATACAAATGAATTTAGCAATCTTAGTTATTACACCTTAGCACTATAAATGAAAATAGAGATTTTTATTTTTATTGGCATATTAGTAAAATTAAAGTGAGAGAGACTTTAAAGAAAATGAAATGCGAAAAAACTATTCGACATGATGATATTCCAATAGAGGTGTGGAAATGCTTAAGAGATAAAAGAATTTTTTAGCTTTTTTTGAAGAAAAAAAAAGATGTCATAGGAGTGAAAAATGAATGTGTTGATTCCTATTTTTAAGAATAAAGAGGATGCACAAGATTGTGCGAATTATAGAGGAATTAAGTTGATGTGTCATACTTTAAAACTTTGGGAGAGAGTTATGGAGCATAGGATACAAGGTGATACTAATATTTCTCAAAATCAATTTAGATTCATGCCAAGTAGGTCTACTATGGAAGCTATACATTTATTGAGATTTGAGAGGGTTGATGGAGAGGTTTAGAGAGAATGAGGATCTACATATGATATTTATTAATTTAGAGAAAGCATATGATAAAGTTCCAAGGGAAGTGCTATGGAGAGTTCTAGAGAAGAAAGGGATTAATAATGCTTATATTCAAATCATAAGGGATATGTATGCAAAAGCTTTGCTTGTGTTCAAACATAGGTGGTTTGACCAAGTATTTTCCTATATCAGTTGGATTACATCAAGGATCAACCTTAAGCCCTTATCTTTTTCCTTTAGTCATGGATGTTCTTATTAGACATTTGCAAGAGGATGTACCCTTATGTATGTTTTATGTTGATGGTATTCCTCTTGTTGATAAGATTAGAGAGGGAGTTAAACGTAAACTCAAATTATGGAGGTCAACCTTAGAATATAAAGGTTTTCGTTTGAGTAGATCTAAATCCGAATACATGGAGTGTAGCTTTAGTAATAATAAATTTAGTAGACGGTTTGTCACTTTGAGCAATCAAGTTATTAATAAGTGTAATCGTTTTAAATATCTCAGTCTATTATTCTAAGTGATGGTGAAATAGACGGGGATATTATTAGTAGAATTCAAGTTAGATGATTGAAGTGGAGGAATGCATCGGGTTTGTTGTGTGATAGATAAGTACCACTCAGACTTAAGGAAAAATTTTATAAGATAGTGGTGAAACCTGCAATACTTTATGGTGCATAATGTTGGCCATTAAAAGAGAAGCATAATATTAAATTAAGTGTTGCTGGGATGAGGATACTCAGGTGGATGAGTGGATTTACTCTTAGAGACAGGATACGAAATGATCATATCCGTGAAAAAATTAGAGTAGCTCTAGTGACAGAAAAGATTAGAGAGAGTCGCCTTAGATGGTTTGGTCATGTAAAACGACGGCCTTCCGATGACCCTGTTAGGAAAGTAGATGCATTAGATTTGGCCTATGTTAAAGAAGGTAGAGGTAGACCTAAAAAGACGTAGTTAGAAAATATTAAAAATGACCTTTTCTTTATTAGATTTAAATGAGAATTCGACTCTCAACATGACACAATGAAGAAAAATGTTTCATATAGTCAATCCCACGTAGTGGGATAAAGGCTTGATGTTGTTGTTGTTGTATATATAGATGTAGTGTCGATTTTTTTAACAAGAAGAATAAACATTAAGAAATTCTTCAAATTGTATCTCAACTCTGTCCACCATATTACAAACTTGGATTATAATCATTTGTCTATCAGCAAATTGGCTCGTGAACTTCAATGTTTTACTAAATTTTATCCAAACTTGTATGTTTTCAGGATTTGAAATCGAGAAAGATGATTGGCAGTGTTGAACTGTGCTTCAGGCTCTATCTCCTCCCATGAGACAAATCTTCAAATCATGTTTCTCAAGCAAGTTGCATCCAATCTCAATTTGTTAGAATCTTTCAATTATGTGTCAAATTCTAATGTCAATACAGATAGTGAAATTATTTTAATACATTATTGTCTTGGTTATCGTAGCTTTGTGTATCTTAAAAAGATATTTTTTCAAATTATTTATGAATAGAAGTCCAACATTTTTTCATTGTGAAACTTATCATATTGCAAAGCATATTCGAAGAGTATATTCTCAAATTTCATACAAACCTTCAACTCTCTTTTCTTTGATCTAAAGTGATGTGTGGGGTCCTTCAATAATAAACAATATTTATGGCACTCGATGATTTGTGACATTTGTTGTTGATCATAGAAGGGTAATTTGAGTTTTTCTTATGAAAGAAAAGCTTGAGGTCAAGCAAATTTTTCAAACCTTCAATCTTATGGTTCAAAATAAATTCAACTATAGAATTCAGGTACACAAATTAGGCAATGCTAGGGAATACTTCACTAGTAGTCTCAATACCTACCTTTAGAATCATGAGATTACCCACATAAGATCTTGCGTTGAAAACCCTCAACAATATGGGATGGTTAAACACAAGAATAGACATATCTTGGAGATCGTCTGATGTCTTATATTTTCTTCTAATGTTTCAAATTATTTCTGGAGGAAAGTCATTCTCGCAGCTACCTATTTGATTAATTGTATGCCATCTAGAGTCCTAAATTTTCAATCTCTATGTCAGATTCTTCTAGAAAACTTTCCTTGCATCCTTGCAGTTTCATCCGATTTATCACTCAAGGTATTTAGTTGCATGGCATTTGTTTATATGTATCCTCAATACTATAGCAAATATTATCTTAAAGCCAAAAGTTTTTTTTTTTTTAGGGTACTCTCCAACTCAATAAGGATACAAATATTATTCCCCAACCAACAATACATTTTACACCACCATAGATGCATCTTTCTTGAAATATGTGTCCTTCAATCTCAAATCTCATATTCAGGGGAAGAGCATGAATGAACATCAAGTTTGGGAGTTCTTTCTTAAGTTTGTGCCCTTTGCCCAATCAGAGTCGCCAAGTTCTTCTAAACTCGCGCTTGTGCCCAAAGACAATGCACAAGATTTATTCACACTCGTACATGTTCAATCATCAATCCAGCCCATAAATGGTTCTTCTCCCACGCCTACTCAAACTATGGCCCCACAACTTGCTAATGAGAATTTTGAAGTCTACATCATGAGAATAAGATAGGAGCAAGAGAACGAATCACAGCCAGTATGTGGCCAAGATATTGACTAAATTTCAAGTGGAAACATAGGTATGGACAAGGCTGAAAATGTGTCAACTCCTAACATTAATGACTCTACCATGCCGATTGGATTGAGGAAGGGTGTTAGGAGATGCCCAGGTCATCCAATTGGGAATTATATTACTTATGAAGGGCTATCACCATCTTATAGAGTATTTGCTACTTCTATTGATGATATTCAGGTTCCTATCACAATATAAGAGGCATTACAAAATTTAGAGTGGAAGAAGGCAGTACAAGATGAGATTGATGCACTTAAGAAGAGTAGAACATGGATTATTACTGATTTGCTAGCTAGGAAAAGGCTCATGAGGTGAAAGTAATTTTTCACTGTAAAGTATAAAGCAAATGGATCAGTTGAGAGATTCAAGGCTCAAACGATTGGTAGCTAGAATATTTACACAATCTTATGGGATAGACTATCAAGAAACTTTTGCCCCACACCCATGCCTATTCTCATGCCCCACACGCGACACTAATTAACACAACTCAATCCCACACTTTGGCTTGCCCAATACTGAAGCAGAACCCGCCTGGAACCTTATGGTCGCTACTTGCACTTTCACAAACCCATGTTTTTGCTCTCACGCAACCCTGCACTTGCAGTATCACTTGGTCACCCCTTGTTCTATAGTGCTCAACCTCACTTACAACCATGTGCCTAACATCAATCTCTTATTCATTCTAAGAACCAATAACCAAGTTTAGTGCCAGCGCATATAACTACTACCCTCTTCTACAACTGTCAACTACATTAATTGAAACTCACTAGTTACTTAGGGCACGCCTAATTTTTTTGTCCCCTCTTCTCAATGAATTTAATTAACTCTAAAATTTTACTACTCCCTTTCTCTCTCTAAAGATGTCATCACTTCTCCCTCTCTTCTCAATGACTCAAAAATCTCCTTAATCATTGATACCACCATAAAATTTAATGGTACTAAGTATCACATGTGATTGACTTCGTTTGAGTTTATGCACTTTATTTCAATCAAAACATAATAATAGTACAAATTTTTAAATGAATAAGTCAACAACGGACTGATTCCTACTCTCAATCTACAAGAGAATAAGAAAGAAGTGCGAAGCAATTTCTGTGCAAATGTAAATATTAAAAAACTACATCATACACGAAATTTGAACAATAATAACATACTACCATTCTTCTTGCTACCAAATAAATATTAGTGAAGTAGAGAAGTACATGTATTAAAAAGGTGAATGCAGAGAGAAAAATAACTGTCAAAATTTTAAATCCAATTTGAACTATCCTATGCAAGAGAACATCTCTTGGGTCTATTGTTCAAAGTGATAGTGAAATAGATGGGGATATTATTAGTAGAATTCAAGTTGGATGGTTGAAGTGGAGGAATGCATCCGGCTTGTTGTGTGATAGAAAAGTGATAGGTACCACTTGAATATTTCAAGTGATTCCTATCGGATCTAAGCCAAATCACAAGTATCCCGCTGTTTTCTATGGGAAAACAGCCACCACACACCAAAAACAGCGGAAAAATCTGAGAGAACGCGTAGAAAATAATAGGAAAACAATAGCAAACGATTGTATTCCACTAGTCGATGCAAAAGACAAGAAAGATACAATTTTCCTTCGATTCGAGAGGAAGGAAAGACTCTCCAAATCTCTAGCCGTAGCCTAGAGCCCAAAAGAAATAAAACCTAGCTCTCCAAATCACATTCAAAATCGAGATGAAAACCTAATTCCCTCATAACTCCCTATTAATACAATCTAATTCAAATTAAAAGCAAAAGGACTACTCTACCCTTCCTTCTCCCTCCAAAAATACTTAATCCAAGTTTGAATTGCACGTGGACCCCACTCCCTGGCTCCCTCTCTCTTCCGCCTGGCGTGTCCGCCTTCGGTAAAACTGGACCGGCTGGGCCGGTCCAGGATGAGCCGGTCCAAGCTGGACCGGCGTAACATTACCCCCCTCCCAAAGTACCACCTTGTCCTCAAGGTGGAAGGTCGGAAACTGCTCAGCAATCCTCTCCAGTGGCTCCCATGTGGCCTCATAGTCTGGAAGGCCGCTCCACCTAATCTTCACTTCCTTTTCCCCCTTCGCATTGATGCGCACTCCTTCTACTTCTATAGGCTCCAGTGTCACTTCCATGTCTTCCCTCAATGTGCTGGGCAACTCTGGGCTTACTGCATGCTTCCCCACCACTTTCCTCAACTGTGAGACATGAAAAACGGGGTGTATTCTGGCTGTTGGAGGAAGCCTCAATCTATATGCCACCTCCCCAATTTTCTCCTCCACTTCAAAAGGGCCAAAATATCTCGCTGTGAGTTTCTCATTTCTCCTTTGGGCCATAGTCCTCTGTCGGTATGGTCGGAGCTTCAAATAGACCTTGTCCCCGACTCCAAACTGTATATCTCTCCTTTTGCTGTCGGCCTGCTTCTTCATAATCTGTTGGGCTCTAAGTAAGTGCCTCTTGAGCTCGGCCAACACCTGATCTCTTTCCTTCAAATGCTGATCCACTGCAGATACTGGAGTGCTCTGATGGCTGTAGTGTACCAGATGTGGGGGATCCCTACCATATAACACCTTGAAAGGTGTCATCTTAGTAGCCGAATGAGACGAGGTATTGTACCAGTATTCTGCCCAGGCTAGCCATTTGGCCCACTGCTTTGGTGTATCTGACACGAAGCACCTCAAGTATGTCTCCAAGCTCCTATTCACCACCTCCGTCTGACCATCAGTCTGTGGATGATAGGCTGTGCTCCTCTTCAATACGGTGCCCTGCATCCTAAACAGTTCCCTCCAAAAATGACTCAGGAACACCTTGTCCCTATCAGAAACAATGGACTCTGGTACCCCATGCAGGCGGACTATCTCCCTCACAAACGCTGCTGCTACCGACACTGCTGTGTACGGGTGTCTCAAAGGAATGAAATGAGCATATTTGCTCAGCCTGTCGACCACCACCAGTATAACTGTGTAGCCTTCTGATTTTGGGAGCCCATCAATGAAGTCCATAGTAATCTCCTCCCAAACTTTCTCTGGTAGGGCCAGGGGCTGCAGCAATCCCCCTGGTGCCATTGTCATGTACTTGCTCCGCTGGCAAGTATCACACTTAGCCACCATCTCCTCTATGTCTTTCCTCATCCCCCTCCAGTACAATTCAGCAGCTAACCGGCTGTAAGTTTTCTGCACTCCTGAATGCCCTCCTATGGCACTCTCATGAAACTCCTGTAACAGCTGAGGAATATGGATGGAAGACCTAGGAATCACACTCCTTCCCTGATAGAACAGTCTTTCTCCCACAACTGAATAGCCCGGGTGGCTGTTCTCATCTGCTAACACCTCTTCTTTGATCTTCCTCAACTCCTCATTCTGAATGCTCTCCTCTTTAATGGCTCCCCAATCTATCAATACTGGTACTGATACAGCGATCCCCTGGAGTTCCCCCATACAGCGTGATAAGGCATCCGCTGCCTTATTCTCTAGCCCTGGTCGGTAGTGTATCTCGAAATCATATCCCAACAGCTTGGACAACCACCTCTGGTGCTCCTCTGTGACCATCCTCTGCTCTAACAAGTACTTCAGGCTCCTCTGATCAGTTCTGACAATAAAGTGTCTGCCCAATAAGTAAGGTCTCCACTTCTGGATGGCCAGTACAATCGCCATCAGCTCTCTCTCGTAGACTGACTTCAGTCTAGCCCGGGATGATAGGACTTGACTGAAGTAAGCTATGGGCCTGTGCCTCTGCATCAACACTGCTCCCAATCCATAGCCTGAAGCATCTGTCTCTACCACAAACACCTGACTGAAGTCTGGCAGAGCAAGCACTGGCACCGTCGTCATGGCCTTCTTCAGCTTCTCAAAGGCCTCTGAAGCTGCCTCTCCCCATAAAAACCCGTCCTTCTTCAACTGCTCTGTCAGAGGCCATGCTATGGTGCTGTATCCTCTCACAAACCTTCTGTAATAGCCTGTCAGTCCCAAAAATCCTCTGAGTCCCTTCAAGGTCTTGGGTTGAGGCCAAGCCAGCATTGCCTCTATCTTGGATTGATCTGCAGCCACTCCCTCCTGGGATATCACGTGCCCCAGGTACTCCACCCGTGCCTGAGCGAAGTCACACTTCTTGAAGTTGGCCTTCAACTGATGCTCCTTCAGCACACCCAACACCACTCTCAGGTGCTCTAGGTGTTCCTCCTCAGTCCTGCTATAAATTAGGATGTCATCAAAAAATACCAACACAAACCTGCGTAGGTGTGGCTTGAAGATCCGATTCATCAAAGCTTGGAATGTTGCCGGAGCGTTGGTGAGGCCAAAAGGCATCACCAGAAACTCGTAGTGACCCTCATGAGTCCTGAAGGCCGTTTTCTGCACGTCTTCCTTCCTCATCCTGATCTGGTGATAGCCTGACTTCAGATCGACCTTGGTGAACAAGGCTGCTCCATGTAGCTCATCCATCAACTCATCAATCACAGGTATAGGAAACTTATCAGGCACAGTTTCCTTGTTGAGAGCTCTATAATCTACACAGAACCTCCAACTCCCATCCTTCTTCTTCACAAGCAGAACTGGACTAGAGAAAGGACTCACACTGGGCTGAATGATCCCTCCTTCTAGCATTTCTCCCACCAACCTTTCTATCTCATCTTTCTGCACCTGAGGATATCTGTAAGGTCTCACACTGATAGGAGATACTCCCTCTTTCAGGATAATCTGGTGCTCCTGTTCTCTGTCAGGTGGTAGTCCAACTGGAGGTTGGAACACATCCTCAAATTCCTGCAACAGGGGTTGAACCAGAGCGGGGATGGGTCTTTCCTCCCCCTCCTCCTGCTCCTCCAAGCTCTGCAACTCCACCAGGAATCCTCCTCCTTCCTCCTGTATGATTTTCACCATGGATCGGAGTGACACTCCAGTTCTGGACAATCCTGGTTCTCCTCTCAGCTTCACCTGCTTCCCCTCTACGCTCAGCTCCATCACCATGGTCCCCCAATTCACCTTGGTTTCACCCAAGGTCTGTAGCCATTTCATGCCCAAAATGACATCTGTGCTACCCAACTTCAGGGGTAGAAAATCCTCTACCACCCTGATCTCCTGTAGCCTCATCTCCACCCCTTTGCAGATCCCGGTGCTGGACTCAATCTTCCCGGTCCCCATCATCACCCCGTAGCTGCCTGTCTCAGTAGGCTCCATCCCTAGCTCCTCCGCCACCTGGGTGGATATGAAATTGTGGGTTGCCCCACTGTCAATCAGAACCACAACCTTTCTCCCCAGAATCTCCCCCTTCACCTTCATCGTATGGCTAGGAGTGAATCCCATCACAGAATTGAGGGAGACCTCGGCTACCTCCAACTGTGGATCAATCTGCTCCTCATCAGAATCATCACCCTCTTCAGGCGCCTCGTCTATATAGACGGTGAGAGCCCGAAGAGCGCGATCCTTGCATCTATGTCCTGGAACAAACTTCTCCTCACATCTGAAACAAAGGCCCTTGGCCCTCTTCTCCTGCATCTCCTCCTCAGTCAATTTTTTGAAGCTTCCAGCAGATCTGGTCACCCCGCTCTTCTCCTTTCCACTCTCTCTAGGTAGAATGGGGCTTGGTCCTTTTGGAGCCAAGTAAGTGGTAGTTGTCCTGGTGGGCCCTCCTGAGTGATTGTTCCTCCAAGTGCGGGCGTTGGTCTTCTGGTTCTCCACCAACTGAGCTAACTCCATCGCCTCCCTCAGATCTCTTGGTCTCATGACCTTCACTGCATCTCTGATCTCGGGTTTGAGGCCCTTCATAAAGTTCCCCCCCAACGTACTGTTTGATAGGCCCTCCATGTCTCCCACCAAGCTCTCAAATTTCTTCCTGTATTCCTCCACTGTTCCCTCTTGAGTGAGGGCATAGAATTGTTCTGATATCTCCCAGGGGCTGCCCCCCCTGAATCTCTCTCTGATGGCCTCCTTGAAATCCCTCCAAGTTCTCACCGGATCCCACTTGTCCATGTACTTGAACCAGGCAAAAGCCGCCCCTTCCAAGCACATGCTAGCAGCCATCAATCTCTCCTCCTCCATAAGGCCATTCACTGCAAAATACCTTTCCACCTTGTGGATCCACTCATCCACATTTCCCTCTTCGAAGACAGGCATTTTCAGCTTCCTGGCCCTAGTGTCCACCCCGTACGCCCTGTTTCCCCCATGACCTCCTCTGTCCCAAGCAATGGGATCTTCCCACGTTCCCCTCTCTCCATAACGGGGCTCATCCTCCCTCCTTGGCCGCCGGTAGCCATCTTCCCCTCGTACCTCGCCATGGTGGTTATAATTTCCCCAAGGTCGGTCCAATGGGTCGGGCCTCCGTCGTCGCCAATCCTCTTCTCTTCCTTCACGGAAGTCTCTCCTTCTATCCTGTTCTTCCCTCCTGATGGACTCCCTAGGTGGCATCCTTCCGTTGCTGTCAAGCAGCTCCACATCATCCTCCCTTTCTGGATTCACCTTCTCCTTACCCCTGCTCCCACTACCTTCTCCTCTTTCCTCCGTTGGCACTGCCCTTGCTTGCCCTTCCAACAACTTCTTCATCATCTCTTCCAGAGCCATGAATTTTCCCTCCACATTCTCACTAAATGTGGCCATCTTCTCCTCCAGATCCGCCTTAAGTTGACCCATCTCGGTCTCCAAGACTTCTACACGCTTAGATGCCATGAGAACCAACGAGATGTCTTCGGATCCAGGAAAATTCAGCAAAAATCTGCTGCGAAACCGTGGGAAAAACAGCCCCTTACCGCCCGGATCTTGCTCTGATACCAATTTGATAGGTACCACTTGAATATTTCAAGTGATTCCTATCGGATCTAAGCCAAATCACAAGTATCCCGCTGTTTTCTATGGGAAAACAGCCACCACACACCAAAAACAGCGGAAAAATCTGAGAGAACGCGTAGAAAATAATAGGAAAACAATAGCAAACGATTGTATTCCACTAGTCGATGCAAAAGACAAGAAAGATACAATTTTCCTTCGATTCGAGAGGAAGGAAAGACTCTCCAAATCTCTAGCCGTAGCCTAGAGCCCAAAAGAAATAAAACCTAGCTCTCCAAATCACATTCAAAATCGAGATGAAAACCTAATTCCCTCATAACTCCCTATTAATACAATCTAATTCAAATTAAAAGCAAAAGGACTACTCTACCCTTCCTTCTCCCTCCAAAAATACTTAATCCAAGTTTGAATTGCACGTGGACCCCACTCCCTGGCTCCCTCTCTCTTCCGCCTGGCGTGTCCGCCTTCGGTAAAACTGGACCGGCTGGGCCGGTCCAGGATGAGCCGGTCCAAGCTGGACCGGCGTAACAAAAAGTTCCTCTCAAACTTAAGGGAAAATTCTATAAGATGATAATGAGACCTTCTATTGTTTAAAATTGCGCAATATGAGGCTCGTCTTGAGCCCTGCCTCAACGCAATTCCAGTTAAAAACATCTTGAGGCTTAAGCCTCTAGTTTTTTTTATGAGGCTTGTGCTTCGGCTGGGTTGAGGCCAGCCTTGAGGCACGCCTTGCCTCGCCTCGCTAGTGTGAGGCTTACGCCTCACCCTTTGTATATTTTTTTGGTTAAAACTAACATAAATTACGCCTTCGTGCACATTCGAGCTGCAACAACCTTCTCTTGATTGTCTCTACCTCCAACCAGCATTGTCGTAGTTGTCAACATCATCATAGTCATCACCGACAATCACTTGAAAGCCGCACAACACCACCCTAATAATTTTGCAGTATTAATCTAATATTTATGTTGATGACAAATATTTGTAAAAGAAGAACATGATTGAAATAAATTAAAAAGCATATTGGGAGGCATTCGACTCCCCCAGACAAGGTAGGGGATAAACCAATTTGCTATGGAGACAACTCAAATAATGATCACCTCAGTGATGATAGTTCAAATGATTTTTGAGTTGCCAATTATTTCAGCTTTCGTTAGGAATTAAATGTAAATGAGTTGAGAATTGAGAAAGAAGAAATTTGGAGTTGAATTTGATGTTATATGATACTTTTAAGCAATCATATATTTAATATTGTTTTGATCTTATAATATTTAGATTTCAATTTTATTTCACATAATTTATCACTTGTCATTTTATACCTTGTGCAATTTTTGTTTCATATGTATGTCAATTTATTAATTTATAATTCACTAGGAAATTAATATGTCATCATTTAACAAATTATTTAGGTATTATATAAAAAATCACTTTCGACCTTCATTTTCATTTCAAACAATTTTTTTTATTTTGAGGTTACGCCTCGCCTTACGAAGAAAAAACACCTCAATACCTAATTGCGCAATTTTAAACCTTAAGACCTATAATGCTTTATGGTGCAGAATGTTGAGCATTAAAAGAGAAACATGATATTAACACAGAGATGAGGATGTTGCAACCCAGGCTACCGAGCTTATGATTTTGATGATAACAAATATTATTGATTACCTCTTTATTTATCCTAGTATTTATAATGCATATTTGTTTGTGTGTGTACTAACATTTCAGATTCATCATGCACCAATCAATGAAAATTTAGGGCTCAAGATTGGGTTGAATAGGGTGTTGAAATAGTGTAATTTTTATTTATTTGTTTTTTATTTATTAAGTCAAGTCCTATAAGGTTGTATGCTAGCCAGGTGACCATGCATACACACAAGTGGAGCAAAATAAATTTTAAATATTTTAATTTTTTTGTACATTGTACTATACGATATGGATCGTACTGTATGATCTGTTGTTATAGAAATTAATTAAAATACTTTATTTATCTGAGAAAATTGTTTTGAAATATAACTAATCAGAAACCCTGTCATTCATTAAATTCAGCAAAAATTTGAATTTTAAATATTGTTTTATTCATATTGGATGAACCTAATCGTATTATACGATGTTTACAATATTGCCTAATTTAATCATATGATTAATCAATCGAATATGCTTAATTTTGATTTTTTTTATTGTACTATACAATCGACCAAGATGATATTTGGTCGTCCCAGGCTTCGTCCTGGATGAACCGCAATTCAGTTGAACTAATAATACTATACCACCATTCATTCATATTATACGATCGTAAGAAATCGTACTGTGCTAAATGTTAATCATATAGTACTAACATGCAAAATAGAAATGATTGTATTGTACTAACTGAACATCGTACAGTACGAACAGTGAAAATTTGAAATGATCATGCTGTAGCAACTGGTGATCATAAAATACGAACAGGTCAAATTCTGGTTATCGTACTGGACGATTCTTCTATTGTATTGTATGAACTTTGATGGCTAAATTGAATTTTTATGATTTATTTAAGCTTTCTCATACGACTTTATAAGAATCTTTTTGTCATTTCATTGAGTTATTTTCTTCTGAAAAAAGCTAGAAGAGAGAGCCAAGAGCTTGGGAGAGAAAATGTGGAGTTTGTGAGAGAGGGAGAAGATCCTTGTGGGTTTCAAGGGAGTGTGAGAGGGAGTTTTACATGGTTACTCCAACGAACTTGCACCTGAGTTCCTCCATGTGTCAAGGTTTATCTTGAATGAATCTTTGGGAAGAAGATCTCTTTGATGTCAAGGACCAGACTACTCTGCCCATTGGGGAAGGAGAAAGTGCTTCACCAGAAGGGTGAAAAATAATTCCAGATTCTCTGCCTTCATCAAGAGGGTGAAAAGGATTTCAAGTTCTCTGCCTTCGCTAGGAGGGTGAAAACGGTTTTCAGATTCTCTGCCTTACCAGGAGGGTGAAAAGATTATGGACCTCTGCCGCACCGGCTTGGTGAAAGAGATTTTATAAGGACTTCTCCGTTCTAACTGTGGGGGCTAAAAGAGAATCACTAAAGGTTTAGTGCAATACCTGGAGAGGACTCCGGGGAGTGGACGTAGGTCATTGTTTGACCGAATCACTATAAAATTTTAGTGTGCACTTTCTAATTTTTATTTTCTGCATTTTACTTTTCTGTAATTTATTTTTCTAGAATTGCATGTTGAAAAATTTGTAGTTGATGTTATATTGAGTTGATTAAATAATCATCACCATTATTATAATAGTTATTAAGTTTAGTAGCTTCTGCATCGGGTAAACAAGTTGTTTATTTTAAGTTAATTAAAAATCTCAAAAAAAAAAATTTTGATAAAATTTTTTTTTTAAATAATCAATTCATCCTCCTCTTGGTGCGCCTAGGGATAGTTCACTGAGGTCTTACAACCTCCCAAAACTTTCAAAGGATGCTCAGGTGAATGAATGGCTTTACTCTTAAAGACATGATACAAAATGAGCATATAGGTGAAAAGGTTGGAGTAAATTTAGTGGAAGATAAGATTAGAGAGAGCCGCCTTAAACCGGTCACATAAAACAGCGGCCTTCTAATGACCTGATTAGGAAAGTAGATGTATTAGATTTGACTTATGTTAAGAAAGGTAGAGATAGACCTAAAAAGACTTGGTTAGAAAATATTAAAAATGACCTTTCTTTATTAGATTTAGATGAGAATTTGACTCTTAACAGGACGCAATGAAGAAAAATGATTCATGTAGCCGACCCCACATAGTGAAATAAAAGTTTGTTGTTGTTATTGTTGTATGCAAGAGAACATCACTGGGAGAGTTTTGCCAGATAATATCAATGCCGTGTCAAACTACGGTTATCTGAATTGGGCTATTCTATTACATAATACTATAAAAGCCAACGACTTCGGACATCGAAATGGTTCAAAGATCAAATAGCAGAAAGATCAGCACTAACGTACACAGTCAAACTTAAATATAATGCATACCACAATGCTAATGCAACATTACATTTTACCCACCTCATAGCTCTCAAAGAACCCTATAACATTTATCTGATGTTTTTTAAGGAACTTCTCGGCTGCAGTTACTGAAGACAATCTTATTAAAGGCGAACCAGTCTTCTTTCTAACCCAAATCAATATTTCATCCCTGAAAAGGAAACAGAATAAACAGTTACTCAACCCACAACCATTGAGCCCGTAAAGCTAGATCAATCAATTTGTTGTGGTCAGAATTAAATTATCATGAATACGAACTGACAATTTAGATGCTCTTATGATGAAATGCTTGCTAATAAAATAGAAGGATGATTCAACACTATTGAATTTAAAATATCTGAGGGCATATTTGATAACCACAATCAATAACAGAAATAATGGTCAAGAAATTATGAGTTAAGGCAATTTCCTAAGAAATAAAATTCATCGTAGATTTCGGACAACAAAACCACTTACCTAACAAAATCTGAACGCATAAATGGAGAAATTTTACTGGTTTTGCTACTGGACACAGCTCAAAAAGGGCCCAGGGTGGTAAAACTTTCCCACATTGGTCAAATAATTTCAACCTAGCAAAGCAACCTAGCTGTCATGCCCCATTTTGATCTCCTTAATTTAATCATAAGGTAAAACTGAAACGGACAATACAATCAAAATTATTTCTTCCGAACACATATCTTGACTTCACTAATTATAATTGAATGAGTGGAAACTTATAGATAATCACAAAAAACATAACTTACATTTTTCTAATATTGAACATAAAATTTGATTTGAAAACATGCATAAATAGAATTATCAAATGGAAAACAGAACTTTTAAAAAACTTTCAATATAAATTCATATGTACAAAAATATTTAATTTACATCATGCACATCTTCGTCTATACTACATCCAAAAGCTATGGTGTAGAACAAAAATGATCATTTGCCTACAATCCCAACCATTCATTCCCTTGCATGAAACCACATTTAAATATGTGAGGAGTTACACGCTCAGTGGGATAAAAAATTCCAATATAAAGTTTAAAAATACAAAAAAAAGAATATAACTTTACATTGATTATATAAACTAATATAATATGAGAATTTATCTTCATAAATATAACTTATTGCAACACATCTAAGTCAAAACTTACTTCGATGATTTAAAATTTAAAATATTTGATTATAAGTAATGATCATGAATATCTATAAAATAGTGAAATGGATTTGTAAGATGTGCAATAGTTTAATGCAATGTACAAATCAATAACTGGTATAAAATTATATGCTATTATTTTCTCCTTAATTTATATTTTTCAACTTTTTACAAATATTATGTGATATTTGAATATGCTTTTACCATATTTATATTATTTGTCCGTCATGTAGCCCGTCAACCATAATAACCAACATTGCATTTATTCATGGCCCCTCAATCCAAAGTTCGCACATTCCAACTTTAGCATTGAGAGTTGGGATTCATTTTTATTTCTCTATTGAAACTCATCTAGTAAAAATTTTGCCTCCCACTTTGCAAGTCCTTGGAGCATGTCAATCAATTCAATTGTTGACATTTGTGTCAAAGCCAAAAGAGAAGAAACGAAGAAATAATAAAGAAGTTATGCTCGAATAATTACCTGACGTGCCCATCCCCTACTCTCTATCAAATATCCGCTCATATCCTGCCGAATCAGTCGTAGTTATAGTTCCTACCCTCTGCAACGGCGCCAAAAATCATCCTTTCACGCGTGCATAGATTGTCTTGACTCCCGCTATTGTTTGTTGACCTCGTTTTTATTTTGATTTGCCCTCAGGGGTTTTTTGAATAACTTAGTTGAACTTCATCGAGTCGAAATAGACTCGACAAAGATTAATTAACCTCGGTTAGTGCATGTCAACCGCGTCAAGCCCAATTCGATTTGAATCAGTGTCAATTTGAATATGGTCTTGTCGTAGTAGCTAAGTCGAGTTGTCTCGAGCCAAAATTGGCCTGAATTTTGGCTCAAAATTGAGTCTGGTTTCAGCCCAAATTTGACTTAAAATAACCTTTTTGATTCAAATGAGACTCCAATTGACTTTTGCTTTAATTCAAATCAATTCCTAAATCTAGTAAGTGCATCGACAATGATGATCAAACGAGATCTTCGTTTCAGCCAAAATCTCGCCATGCAGAAGGTTTCTGCGACTCGGACAGGCATGGAGCGATAAACATGCCTTATTCAGGTATTCTCGAAAGATGGAAGCAAGAAGTGGAAATAGGTGGGCTTCCTCTTTCGTTTTCGGTGTGAATTTACCCCAGACGAAGGCCTCGGCATGGGGATATCTCCTTTGGATTTGTTTCGAGACTATAGGCTGAAACTTCCCCCTCCCATTCGCACGCCTCCTCTAGATCCGAAGGCCCCAAGATTCTCGCTCAACATCTCCCGTTCGCAGACTCCATCCCTTTCGCTCTCTCTCGCGTGACTTACCCGATCGAAGGCTTCTGCCTTCTGCTCTTGCTCGACCGAACCCAGGAGACCAGAGCCCTCTCCGAAGCCTCTGTTCGCGAACTCCAGGAAGAACCCGATGCCAGTCCCCTTTGTCGACCTCCTGCTCTAGCCGCCAGCCGGCCCTCTCTCTCCACAAGGTGATCTCTCCCCCTTTTCTTCTTCTTCTCTTGCTTTTCTTCTTCTTCTTCTTCCTTCTTTAGATTTTTCTCTTTCTCGCTTCAATTCCCTCAATCTCATTACCATAGTGACATAGATTTGATTGGTTTAAAGCAAAGTTTGTCTTGCACAAATGACTATGATGTGTGTGGATTTATTTGGAGCCAAGTTTATTTTATAAAGGTGATTGTTTAAACCATGATATCTTATGAAGACCTTTACATTATTGTTGCTTATGAGGGATCATTGTGCTTTGTAGTTGTTAGACAATGATATACATGCTATGTTGAGTGATGGGTGATTTTATTTTGTATAGATTGTGTTGAGCAATTTGGATTAAAATGATGTGACTTCTTTAGCAAGCTTGTTCAAAATTCCATGGTTTAATATCATTCTTCTTCATCCCAAAAGCTTAGTGAAGCTTATGTAAACTATATTGTGATGGGTTTAGCTAAGTATGTGGATAAATCTTCTTTCTTTTAGGGTATAAAGCATGATTCTCACATTAATTTGTTCCATGGAATGTTATAGCATCGCATGATAGTTGCTCGATGAAATGCCTTAGTGAGATAATGTGATGTATATGCACGATAGATCTTGTTTGAGTGGAAAGAGTTTGAATACGAGTTGGTGTTTCTATGTTGAACGCAAATCTTTCTTTTCATACACTTGTGTTTTGTGCCATGACACTACATTTGCTTATGAAAAAAAGGGAGGGGCTTTGTTTAATCATCATTTATTTGTAAATTTTGCTAGTCTCAAGAAAATATGTAGCCCTTTTGTTTTCTCTCATAGATCTTGATGAAGCTTACAATGAAGGTGTTGGTCATTTGCAAATTTTGTACATGAAAGAGAAATTTGGAAACCTGGTTGGTTATTTTGTGTATGAAATCTATATCTATTCATGGGTCACATACATGCGAGTTAGCTCACGTTGGATTCTATAATGGCTTATAGTGATTATGTTTCAAATAAAAATCATTTTGTCACAATACGCGGGGGTTTAAAATTACATATTTTTGGAATAAGAATGTGGTGGATTGGTTTCATATGTTTGAATCCATGTGCCTTGTGGGTTCACTGTGATATCATTTTGTGTCGTTGGAGTATTTCTCCATTTTAAGGCTTTTGGAGTTTGAGCAGTTCTGATCTCTTGCATTATATTTTTGTATGGAAAGTGTAGGATTGATGTTTCTGCTATGGTAACTTAACCAGTACATGTTTAGTCTCTTTGAGTTATGATCGGTTGGGAGAATTTTACATGCATTTCTATAATCAAGTGATTTCATTGGTGGAGTTTGGAGAAAGTATTAAACCATTGTGAGATTTACATCCTTTTTGTCACTGATGTAAGCATAAAATTGGCATTGGACCTCGACAAGAATCATTGTTGTGAGAATATGAACCTTATCACATGCGAAATGTAGCCTAATGCATGAATTGTTATAAATTTGCTTGTTCTCCGAGTTACACATTTGCAAGCTTTTTTGAAATTTTTAATGGCATATGGCATGAAAGTGAACATTTGTTGAAGAGCAACCATGAATTTCATAGTTATGCAATTTATATTGTAGGAAGCATGCTTAGTCACAAAGAGTTGGTAGACTTTGAGATACATTTATGCTTATTTTGAATCTAGATCCTTCTTTATCTCTTTGAGCTTTATATGAAAGTTATGTTGGCAATTATAATTTAAAAATACTTATATGTCCTATGCTTTGAGGTTTTACTCTTGTTCATGCATATATGGTATAAAAGAAAGTTAAGTTATTACATAAGTGTTTCCTTTGAAATTTCGGAAAGAAGTATGTTGCAGATCTCCTCGTTTGCTGAATCATACATTTGCAATTTGCAATTTTTTTTTTTTTTTTGAAATTTTGGTGGCATGTTGTAGGTAATTGACACAAGGATTCATGACTTTGTTGGTAGGCTTTCATTTCAATGTTATGTGAAGCTTTATAATTTATGTTGGAAGACTTCTTGAACCATTGGAAAGGAATAAAGTTGTATTGGCTTCTATTTCTTTTATAATTTTTTGTTGGTCCAATTTTTATAGAATAAGTAAATGAAGTGATGGTTTGTGGCTATAAGAGGTGTATCCTTTTTTCATATCATTTGGTGAATGCATCTTTTGTCTTCAAATATCATTGTGTAGATTGCGTGGATTTTAGGAAGAAGTGTGTGTGTTGGGGAGATGAAGTGTGTTGTAGGTAATTGACACAAGGATTCATGACTGTTGACCTTCATGTTATACCCAAGAGATCAAAAGGGGGAAGAAAGCTCAAACCAAAATCCCGTGTACATACCTTGTGCCCGATAGATCCACGAATTCTGCCGCAAATCCAGCTGAAATCGGCGCCGTCCAAGTCTCCTCGCGGGATTCCTGCGTACGCTTCCTCGATCGCTGATTTCTGAGGTCGTTAAATACCGACCCAAAGAGGCCTTTCTTCGCTGCTCGTCTCTCCCCCATTCGCAAATCTCCCGAAGCTCTTTCCTCCTCCATACGAACTTCTCTCATTCCACTTCCACACGAACGACTCCTCTCACGCGATCGAGCTCCCCTTTCACTGCTCTCTTCCGACCACAACCAAAACCTCCTCCAAACCCGAGCTTCAGCGGCACTCCATCCCGTCGAAGCCAGTTCGATCGGGAGCCTGGCCGACCTCTCGGTTTCCCCAGATCCAGAAAGAGAGAGAGAGAGAGAGAGAGAGAGAGAGAGAGGGAAGACCGACCTACCTCAGCCGACATCTCCACCTCCTCTAGCCGACGCCTCCAAGCCTGTCGCCAGAGCCTCTCTGCTCTTACCCGACTCCTACCTCACAGGAGACTCAACCCGATCTCTCCACTACTAGACCCTCTCCCTAGCTCCACTTAAAACCTAAGCCCAACTCACCCTGCTCACTCCAACTCAACCGACCCAGCCAACTCAGCACTTGACTCAGTCCAACTCAGTCCACTTAAACCTAAAGCTCTAACTCACTCAGCCTCCCAACTCAAGCCAACTCACCCGACTCAGCTCCTACTCACCTCAACCGAGTCCACTCAAACCAACCCATTAGGTATAGTTATATTATTATTATTATTATTGTTATTACTATTATTATTAATTATTTTTAATTATAATTAATTTATAAAATAATTATAATTAGTTTTAAATTAGTTATAATTTTTATAATTAGTTATATTAATTCTAGTTAATTATAGTTAATTAACTATACTTAATTATTATTAATTGTAACTAATTATTTTAATCATAATTAATTAATTTCAATTATAATTATTTATTATAAGGTAATTATAATTAATTATAACATATGGTTAATTATAATTAAATATTTATTAATTATAATTAATGATAATTAATTATCATTAATAATAATTAACTATTTTAATTATAATCAATCTAAAATAATAATAAATGATTCTTTTCTCGATGCTTGCAACGGGCCGGCAAACCCCCGAGGCGCTCACGTAGCGTTTAGGGTGGGAAACCGGTGCGATGCTTACGACGAGATAAGGATCCCTCTTCAAAGCTTGCAACGAGCCGGCAAACCCCCGAGGCGCTCAAGTAGCGTTTAGAGCGGGAAACCGGTGCGGCGCTTGCGGCGAAGGGGATAAAAAAAAATGTCTTTATTTCATTTTCATATAAGTACCCCCGAACGCCCACGTGGTGCAGAGGGGGGAAATCTGTGTTTTTTCTAACGCCTGTTTTCTTCTTATAATCAACAAACTTAAAAACCCTTTAATGCTCACGTAGCAGGCGGGGATAAAAAAATAATATATTTGCGACCGCGGTGTCATTTTTGACACCTACCTGAAGCGCTCACGTAGCGTCGATGGGAAAGGTTGCCTCTTGGTTTTTCCCCTAAACGGGGGAGACGCCGGGAGGCTGCCAAAATTTGGATTGAAAATCCAATGACTTGAACAAAAAATGAGCTTGGACTTGTGGACTTATTTGAACAAATGAGCTTAAAATTCAAAAAGAATTTGATCAAACTCAAGAGAACAAATGCAAAGAACTTTTTGACTTGGAGATTGTAGTTTGGGACAACTACAAGAGAACTTGAATTTGCACTTGAACTCAACAAGACTACAAAAGGATTTGAACTCAAATGAACCATGGGCTTGGACATAAGCCTTGAACTTGATTCATACATTATATGGACTCTATTGAACTTGAAACTAAGCAAATGACATAAACTTGATGATAATGACTTGTGGATCTAAATTTAAACCATGATTAGAGAGTCTAACTTTAATTCAATGGGTATATGATCATTTCAAAGACCACAAGTATTAATCATTAAGTTTAATGATGCAAGTTCTCAATGAATATAACTTTCTCATAATCAAATATGTGTGTGACCTCATCATACATGTTTCAAACAATGTGCAAAGATAAGAAGTTCATAATTATGACATGTCTACAAGCAATGAACAATCACAAGGATGTGTGATTTAGTCACTACATGAGGGCCCAAGGAGCATGATAATTGATTTGTAAACATGATTCATCCCCAAGCAATAATCAATAAGAATCATCATCTCAATTGACTGGTTATCGTATAAGAGCTCCAATAGGTATTGCAATTGACCCATAAAAGCTACTCCAATAAAAGTGCAAATCTTTTATCAACAATAATGAACTTGACAGAAGCTTGTGGTATCTTGAAGATACATGCAACAATTGTTAGAAGAATTGAAGGAATGCAAAAGCAAATACATCAATTGTAGCAAACACATGCATGTGCAATGATGACAGTCAACAACGAATAACAAATGCTACAACACATTTGCAGTCAATAAACAATCAATGGTTATGAAATACATTGATCCACGACAAGCAAAGATTGAAGATATGCAATGGATGTAGACTCCTACAAGTTATCGTAGAAGATCCATCATGTGCCAAACGTGGTATTCGCAAGCAAAATATAAAAGTGCTACGATAAATACCAAATCCTACAAGCCATTAAAGGAGGCCTATTATACATTCAACTCGATATCTGCGGGCAAATGTTAAAGATCTGCAATACATACAATCTTTCTACGAATACGGATGTATGTATAACATGCCACCCAGGGTTAGATACAAAAAGACTTCAGTAAATGCAGTATCCTGAAGTCAATTTCAGTCTGTGAAAGAAGACATCTATCTACCTACATGCAGCAATAGCGGATGCACCGAAAAGACTAAATACCACAACAAAATGTATGAAGAATACAACAAGTACAAGCTCCTACGACCCAAAGCAGGAGATTAGTTAGTGCACTATGACCCGCCTACGAAAATCAACAAATAGTGCGCGACAGTCTACCTGTATAAAGCAGCGAGCAATTCTATTCATGAGCTGCTACAATACGCCACCGGATCTGCAGCATTCGTACAAGCAGACAGAAGGCGTCTACAATTATTTCAAAATACCCCCTGCACGTGCACTATAAATTGTATACACATAGGTACACTAAAGGGGGAAATATATTCTCAACCCGCATGGGCCCCGGCGAGCGTGTTATTGGTACACACGTGACGTCTAGGGATGCTACACGGGTTGGCAAATGAATTCTAATTCGAACCCGATCCTCCTATACGGGTCAATAGGAGTCGACAAGGTTCGCACTTTCAAACAAATATACGATTACTACGACCGTTATATTTGTCTGAATACATTCAAATTAGGCCTTCAATGCCTATAACAATGAGAATTCACTACCAAAAGCTCAAAGCCTACAAAACCCGATCCTCCTAAACAAATAAAAAGGAGTCGATAAGATTTAAATATAAAACGCCCCCAAACCCACATGGGCCCCGGCGAGCATGTTATTGGTACACACGTGACGTCTAGGGATGCTGCGCGGGTTGACAAGTGAATTCAGGCTCGAACCCGATCCTCCTATACGGGTTAATAGGAGTCGACAAGGTTCGAACCAATAAATAAATATGTGGCCGTGGCGACCAGAATATTTATTTTAATACATTCATATTAGGGCTTCAATGCCTAAAATCAAAAGAATTCACTTTCAAGGGTATAAAGCCTACGAAACCCGATCTTCTGTCGACAGCCTGATAGAGTGACAAGGTTCAGTCCATAAAATAGAAATGATCCCAAACACCCCGATGATGGCCGTATTGACTGGTTATCTCAACCGGAGGGGTTCACAAACATTTTCAAATGCCTCTTCCAAGCTCCACCCAAAAAGACCAAAATCCCAAATTACAAGATATTTAAAATTGAAATAAATCCATCAAAATCTTAAAGTAAACTCCATCCGCCCTCCGCAACAGTTTGCTGGGGTGGACAAATTTAAATATAACTTCAGCTCACAAAGAGTGAAATGCCTAGTCAAAAATATCACTAGGATCCATTCTCAAACAATCTTTTGCCAGTAAGGACGTGGTACGTGTCCTCTAACCGGCAGTTTCGCCGCCAAATGGCACTGCAGGTAAACGGTTATGACCCGAGGCCCTCTGAACCGAGTGGTTTTGCCGCCAAATGGCACCACAGATAGCGGTTATGGCCAGAGCCAATACGCTCCTTAATGGCGTTAAATCCTTGAGATATGAATCAATAGGATATAATTGACAGGGCACAAAGCCCTCTGTTAGCTAAGGTGGATTCAAATTTGTCCCCTTAGACAAACATCCAACTCCGGTCTACAAGGTCCCCTTGGACGAAGCAACCCATGGCTGCCGACAAGGATCCTTCTGTCAGGTTGGGTCGACTACCTCCTCTGACTAAGTAGACCAGGGACCACGATGGCCCGGGACGACGGAACCATGGGATCTTGATCGGGCCCATCATCCATTCCCCCACCATCCGCTTTAAGTACAAGATGGTGAAATTTCCTATTTTAAATATCAAAATCATCCAAATATCCAATCTTCCAAATTTCCAAATATAAACCCAATTTCCAAATCAAATTTCTATCAATATCCTAATCCCATTGCTGCTACTATATGCCAGATAACACGTATTCTCTACGTATCTGATTGACGACTAGCCTTAATCGAAAGTTCTCTCTCGTGATCGGGAGGGGTAATTAACTATAGGGGCTTGCGCCTATAGGAAACCAGAACTCAGATCATAAAGTCCTCACAAAATGAGGGCGAAATCTCTGGGTAGTGTCTTATCTACAAACCCATCTGCCTTCCAAAATTTACCTCGGAACTTATTTCGTTAAAACTCCCTCGCCGAATAAGAAAAGCGAGCGGAGGCCGGGGCCGAATTTTCGGAGCCCACAATGACTTTGTTGGTAGGCTTTCATTTCAATGTTATGTGAAGCTTTATAATTTATGTTGGAAGACTTCTTGAACCATTGGAAAGGAATAAAGTTGTATTGGTTTCTATTTCTTTTATCATTTTTTGTTGGTCCAATTTTTATAGAATAAGTAAATGAATTGATGGTTTGTGGCAATAAGAGGTGTATCCTTTTTTCATATCATTTGGTGAATGCATCTTTTGTCTTCAATTTTTTTTTTTTTTTTGTCTTCAAATATCATTGTATAGATTGCATGGATTTTAGGAAGAAGTGTGTGTGTTGGGGAGATGAAGTGTGTTGGAGAGTGAGTTTGTTTGGATGATTATTGAATAGTGGTTTAAAAAAATGCATAGATCTCCCCCCCCCCCGCTTTCTCTCTACCTGTTCTAATACAACATTTGTCTTCTTTTTTCTGTGTTTAGCGAGAAACTTTTGGGAAAAGCAAAGGAGTCTTTTGAGATATTGTGTGATAGAGCCTACATAAAAGAGTCAGTCGCCCCAATTCATTTATGTGGGGCCCCAATGCATTTCGGTGGGGGTGCTACAGGCGGAACCGCCAGGTTTTAGCCCCCTGTATAGTGAGTTTTCTTAAAACTTAGAAAAGCTTTTAGGAAGTTTTTTGGTGTGTGCCCCCCAGCCTAAGGACCTTGTAGTAAATTGAATTTCATTAGGCTGCTTTTATTTATTTTAGATCCACAAACATGTTTACACATGTATGTATGTCCAAAGGGTTAAAAGCAAACTTCTTTTTGCCCCATACAATCTCAGTGACATTTAAGGATAAAAAATTAAGGATTGTGTCTTAAAAAACTTTGATTTAGGATGCATGTACCATTTAGGGTAGAAACATAAAATATAGAAAATGTAGTGACATTCCACCCTAAAATTAGTATATATCATTAATCTAAATTCAATTAATTATAAACAACAATCAATCCATAATTAAAAGACCCCTAAACAAATCAATAGTAATTTTGATAAGAAGTCATGAAAAAACTTGACTTTTGTTAACCAAATCATTAATAACATACATAACTACTAAAATATGGATTTGAATATAAACCCGAACTAAATCTAATTAATCTATTAATTACCCTTCAATAAGACTAAACTTGAAAGACATGCTAAATCAGGAGAATAAACCTAACCCAAACCTGAAAAGACATCTAAAACCCAAACTCTAATTCATTAAACCCTCTTATAATTAATTACACAATCCAAAAATACCTTTAATATTAAATGTGAATTATTAAAACCTAATTAACTAAGTGAACAACATATGAGACTTATTGAAAGCCTAATCATTACCCAAAAATTTTAGAATCCAATAACTCACCTAAAACTTAAATCATAAATCAATCTTCTAAAATTAATCAACCAACCCCTTAATATACAACAAGCATTCCAAAAATGATGTTTTTATGATAGAATACTTCGGGTTGTGGGGCTAAGTATCGTATATGATGATCTGGTCCTCGAGTCTGACGGCACAACGCCACGAATGGATTCAATAGTGTCAAAATTTTAATAAATTAATTAATTGTTAATAATTTAACCAAATAAAAATTCTTAATTTAACTATATCAACTTAATTTTTAGGATGAATAACTTCGGGCTGCGAGGCTAAGTGTCCTAAGGAGGCCTGGTCCTCGAGCCTGATATCACAACGCCATGAAACAGTTGAAATGCCATGAAACAGTTGATAGCCAATTTAAATAAATTAACATTCTAAACTAATAATAAATTTTTTAATTCATAATTTTTGTAGTTTCCTACCAACTAAATTAACTTAACAAAATTAGTTACTACTGATTAACTCAATCCTACGAGGCTATTACGTTAGCCCCTAAAAGGGTGAAATAAACCCACGGCCTCAGCGAGCAACAAAGATAGTAATCATTAAACACTAAAAATAAACTCTTAAAATCAACCTTAAGACATTAATACTTAAACTTAAACTAAAATTTCTCTTTTTTTTGCTTTTAACAAATCAAATTACAAACTTAAATAAATTATTCTATATAAAACATATCCAAAACCACAGCCTACAACAGACCTAAATCTGTTTATTAGGACATAACTTCTAGCTATAGGTTAGACCGGTTTTTTTTTCTGTCACTGTGATGTGGCGATTTGCATGTGAAACATGTGCTGATTGATTTGTTGTTCGTGTTTGCTTTCCGTAATGATTTATGTGATGATTTTTTTTTTTTTTTGCGATATGATGAGCGATAGATTACCCATAAGTTAGGAGCGATCTGGAAGCTTATAATATTTTATGCAGGTGGTTATACTCATGCAGGGCTAAAAATGAGCTAAAATAAATAAATTATATAAAATTACTACAAGTGCTTCAAATACTTAGCCACCAAATAAAATAAGAGCATGGTCAAGTGTGACTGGTTTGAGCTTTTTTTTTTTATTATATAACTGTTTGGGATGTTTAATTATAACTGTTTAGGATAACCTTACAGTATAGTCTAAATTTATCTTTTAATAACTTTGATGTAATTTATTCAAAGTATAGAGTTGTGCAAGTTTATAAAATTGAGCATTTTAATAAGATATTATGGATCCAAAGAGAAAAGAAAGTCCCATTACATAGAATTTTTTTTATTTGGATATCCTATTGAGGATATACCACAAGAAGATTTAAGAAAGGCAATCTATAGAAGAACGAGAAGATGAAGATCAAGACTAAAATGCCTTATTTTAAGACTTGCGTCATTCTATATGATTAGAATCTAGATTATTGTTAATTATTTTTTTATACTATGAGATGTATATTGAATGGCACTTGTCATAGACTTTGGACACTGTTCTGTTGATTTGTTGTGATGATATGTTTGCTTTATTTACGCAGCAAAATTTACATATTTTTTTCATAGGTTTATTTCTTGTATGTGCATGCTAGTACTATGGGATGCATATTAATGCACCCTTTTTTCCTTGCTTTAAGATATTTTCCTGTCTGTGGGCAGAGTTCAGATAATCTGACCTATGAGGATGAGGTGCTGAACCTGAGAAAGTCTAATCTTCTAAAAAAATTATTTAATAAACCTTTTTAAATTTTCATGCATTTTTTATTTAAAGACTTTAACTAGTGTGTATTGCATTAGAAACAAACTAAAATCAAAATTTAATTGCATTAGTCTAAGATGCATAATATCATTCATAAGTGTAAGGCCACTTAGGAACTTCTCTAAACGTCAGTTTTAAATTCCAAAAACTCAGTCACTCACCTATCTTTCATAAAGACCGAACAGCATGAATTTTATGTGATTAGGTGGTTTAGTTGGTTTTCTTTTTTAGGTAAGATATAAGCCCACATTGCATCAGTTAGATCGTGAATGTTAACACTATATGCACAGTATTAAATCCATTATAGACATAAGATCAAAGGCTAGTGATATTGGTATACCGTTGTACGCCTTATTTGTGGGTAAGCTATCTATCCTTCGAAGGCTATAAACTTCACTTATCCACGTCACACGAATGACGCCACGTCCATGTTTCTTTCACATATGTTTGAGTGCAATGTCTTTTTCCACACTTTCTCTACTTCAGACCGACCGAGTGATGATATGGTCAGTGCATGATGATTAAACTAAAATGAACATATCTTTTCCTTTGGATTATGAGAGCTTAGAAATCTCCTTGTGCGTCAAACCCTCTAAGAGAATAATATAGCGTCTTTAATCGAGAGTTTTCTTAGGTCATCCAGGTAATTAACCATAGAGGCTTGCACCCGTGGGAAATCGATCCCCACATCAAATAAACCCCATTCGAGCTGATCTCTCAAATGGGAAAAATCTCGTGATTTTGATCAGGCTATATATATTATTACCCATCAAGGTGTGTAGGTGAAAACTGTTATCCTCCATGCTAATCGCATATATGATCTCATCTGCTCTTCCATTGTTCTGCTTGTGTAGAGTGTAAAGGCCTACGATCATTTTATCCTATGGGATAGTGTGGTCGCACTCCCCGCGAGCAAAATCCTTTCGGAAACCCATATTTTTGTTAAATACTGACTCCAAAGCCTCCAACCCTCTTCTTCTTCCCCATCGCAAGCCTTCCAACCCCTATCTCTTCTTCAGGTCGTCAATCCTCATACAACCCGACGATTAGACCACCTACAGCCGTGAACCCACACCTCCGTCGACGACATTACCTTTATGTTTGAAGATATCCTGCCATCCCTTCCCGCTACAATTGTCGCCTCAACCTCCGAACCACAGACCCCTTCAGCCTCATCAATCGCAAACTCTTACCCTTGCCTTACCAAACCGAGTCCTGCCCCATCTTTCGATTTCCCCATTTAACCGCTGGACCGTATACCTGCAGTCGAAGCCATGCCAACTCCAAGCCCCGTCGAATACTCTCTGAGCCGGAACCAAGGATTCCGCCTCCTCTTTTCCCTAGATTTGAACTCCACCTAGCCTTAGCCCCCATCTGACGAAGCCCTTGCCAATCGCTCCAATTCCAACACCTCCATCTCTCCAAACAACGTTCCCCGCTTATCGGATCAAAAGTTATGACATTTTTTATCTGAAGCAAAGACGGGAGCATGCTCAATCGAAGGTAGATATCTCCCTTGCGTGTTTTTTCGAACAAAATACTTGAAACAGAGTTTTTGTTAACAGGATTTATTATAAATCTTGTTCAAAACTTGCACAAATCTGAAATCCTATTTACCAGGACTAAATCCTGTTAATCCTATTTAAAATCCTGCATAAATTTATTTAAATTGATTATAATTAATTAAATTTAATTATAATTAATTATTTTTTATCAAAATTAATTATTATTAATTATAAATTAGTTATACTTAATTAAATATAATTACTTATGTTTAATTATAATTAATTATTATTAATTAATAATTAATCATAATTAATTAATTTTAATTATGAGTAATTAATTTTAGTTATGATTAATTATAGTTAATTAAATCTAATTATTTTTTATTATAATTAATTTTTATTAATCATAATTAACACTCGTTGCCAGGACCCAAGTCCTGGATGAGAAAAGTGGAGGGTTGCGTTAGGTAGTCGATAGCCAACGTAAAACTTGTTGAATAATCATGACATGAATCTTTTAAAAATTTGTGTTAATGCTAGGGCATCCCCTGAAATCAACACGTTGTATGGCCTGCATACAGTGACAAGTGTGCAAGGACCACTGCACCGGCGCCCGGGTACAGTATTAAATAGGCAAAGATTGTAAAGTTATTCCGAGTGAAAATTTATGTACCAAACATCGATTATTAAATTTAGACTTTAAGATAAATGGGCAAAAAATAAAAAATAAAGTAAAACGATTTTCTAGGATTAGATTGGAGTATTTAAAGAATATTAACAAAAGTATTTTTGAGAGTAAGATTTTAGATCTTAAGATTGTCTGTGCATGAGGATGCCAATATTATGTGGGAAAAAGTGGTTTGTGATATTAAAAATATTGCAAAAGATGTGTTTGGAGTTTCGAAGGGAAAAGCTCCTAATAGTAAAAATAGTTGGTGGTGGAATCCAAATGTGCAAGAAAAGATTAAAAAAAATTATTATAAAAATTAATTTAGATGTAAAAATTCTGATAATCGAAAAAGTTATAAAGAGGTTCGTAATGAATCTAAGAAAGCTATTTGCGATGCAAAGAGCTTAGCTTTTAATGATTTATATAATAGATTAGATACAAATGAGGGAGAAATATATATGTATAAGTTAGTCAAACAAAGTGATAGAAATAGTAAGGATTTAGTTCAAGTTAATTGTATTAAGGATGAAGATCAAAAAATATTTTACTTAGAAGATAATATTCAACAAAGATGAATGAGATATTTTGCTAAACTTTTTAATGAAAAATATAAAAATACAATTGACTTTAGTAACTTTATCACCCTAAATGAAATTAATGTGTCATTCTTTAAAACTATAGGAGCGAGTTATGGAGCATAGGTTGCTATGTGATATTAATGTTTCTCAAAATCAATTTGGATTCATGCCGGGTAGGTCTACTATGCAAGTCATACATTTATTGAGAGGTTTGATGGAGATCTATAAAGAGAACAAGGACGATCTATATATGATATTTATTGATTTAGAGAAAGCATATGATAAAGTTCCAAGAGAAGTGCTATGGAGAGTTCTTAAAAAGAAAGAAGTTAATAATGCTTATATTCAAATCATTAAAGATATGTATGTAGGAGCTATTACTTGTGCTCAAACACAAGGTGGTTTGACCAAGTATTTTCCTATTTCAGTTGGATTACATCAAGGATCAGCCTTAAGTCCATATATTTTTTCTTTAGTCATAGATGTTCTCACTAGACATTTGCAAGAGGATGTATCTTGGTGTATGCTTTTTGCTGATGATATTCTTCTTGTTGATAAGACTAGAAAGGGAGTTTAAGGTAAACTTAAATTATGGAGGTCAACTTTAGAGTGTAAATGTTTTTATTTGAGTAGATTTAAAACTGAATATATAGAGTGTAATTTTAGTAGCAATAGACCTAGTGAGGGGATTGTGACTTTGGGCGATCAAGTCATTAATAAGAGTACATGTTTTAGATATCTTGGATCTATTGTTCAGAGTGGTGGTGAAATTGATGGGGATATTATCAACAGAATTCAAGTTGAATGGTTGAAGTGGAGGAATGCATCGAGCTTATTGTGTGATAGAAAAGACCCCCTCAAACTTAAGAGAAAATTCTATGAGATGGTGGTGAGACCTGCAATGTTTTATGATGTCGAATGTTGGCCATTAAAAGAGAAGCATAATACTAAGTTAAGTGTTGCAGTGATGAGGATACTTAGGTGGATAAGTGGTTTGACCCTTAGAGATATGATACGAAATGAGCATATACGTGGAAAGGTTGGAGTAGCTCCAGTGGAAGATAAGATTAGAGAGAGTCGCCTTAGATGGCTTGGTCACATTAAACGGAGGTCTGCTGATGACCCAGTTAGGAAAGTTGAGGTATTAGATTTGACTTATGTTAAGAAAGGAAGAGGTAGACCTAAAAAGACTTGGTTAGAAAATATTAGAAATGATCTTTCATTATTAGATTTAAATGAGAATTTGACTTTTAACTAGACACAATGGCGAAAAAGGATTCATGTAGCAGACCCCACATAGTGGGACAAAGGCTTGATGTTGTTGTTGTTGTTGTTGTTGATAATTTGATCATAATTAAAGTAAGTTTAAGTTATGATTAATTATATTTAATTATAATTAGTTATTAATTAATCATATATTAATTATATTTAGTTAATTTTAATTATAATTAATTCTATTTAATTATTATTAATCATAATTAAATATTTTAATTATAATTGATTTAAAAAGAAAAGGAAAGAAAAGATCTTCTCTTGCCTCGATATGTGTGCCAACTCTGCCAACATTCCCTCGCCAAGGTTTTTAAACCCTTCGAGATCCTATTTTCAACGTTTGCAGCACAGCAAGCAACCACACATGCGTGCTTTTCTTAGCACACTGGGAGGAAGCTCATCGCGGTGCTTACGGCGAGGCATGTAATCCCCTTAAAGTCCTATTTTCAGCGTTCGCAGCATACAATGGGACTCCCTATGCATGCTTTTCTTAGCGTGGTGGAAGGAAACTTAGTGCGGTGCTTACGATGAGGCTGGCGATCCTTGTGCATGCTTTTCTTAGAACAGCAAGGCAAAATTATAAGTATTCATACGCGGGAAAAAACTACTTTTTTCAAACAAGTGCTTTTGAAGACCTATGCACATCTTTCTTACCATAGTTGGGAAAAAAACTACGGCCTCGGTGTCCCCTGACACCGACCGAGTACGTCTTTCTTAACGTGGTGGGTAGACTATGACTTTTGTAGTTTCTCCTAAATGGAGGAGACACCGGGAGGCTACCGAAATTTGAACTGAACAGAAGACCTGATTTGAACTTGAATGAAAAATTTCACATGAAACTTAAACTTAAATAAAATGACAATAAAGCTTGAACAAAAAAAATATACAAAAGACTTGGCTTGAACTGAACATGAACTACAGTGGACATGAACTTGAACCGTACTCAGATTTGAACCTGACTTGGACGGCATGAAATTGAAGTGAGCTCAAACTTGAGCATGACTTAAACAGAATTCATACAACAAAGAATTGGATTTTAATCTTACAAGTTCATGATGAAGATTGAAAATTAAAAATGCTAATTACCAATTTGAAGCATTTAAATAAGTGTCATGCAAGCAGGGACATGTGATGAATACAGTAATATCTTCATAGCCAACGTCGTTATGCAAACAAGTAAGTGGGAAAGGAGCTCTCCATATATACGAATGACAAAACTCCAAATGTAATTCACTGATAAGCCATGGTATTTAACCAATCATATGCAAGCGATAATATCTCATACATGTACATGCAAAGAAAGAAGGTTGTAGTGAATGTGATAACATGCTCAATGCATCCGACAACACCTTCAACTCACAAGAAAATACTTTGATTGAAAGTCAAAACAAGATGAGTGAAGCATATCATCAATCGACATGCAAGGAGTGCAGCATATCAACGAAAGTGAAAATCAAATACTTGCAACAGCATTAGCCACATTCTAAAAGCATAGGCAAGAAGATTGTGATAGAGGCAATAGCATGATCATGAGTGAATAAAGGAGACATTCAACAAATGTTCAAATTGAAATATGGCCCTCCCACAGTCAATACAAGTCAACATACAGGTGATTGTTTTGATACCTTGCAAGTGAAAGAGACCAGTGTACAACGAACATAATGATTTAATGAAATTGATGATATGCTCTACAGGCACATGTAGAAGCAAGTAGCAAATGCTAGGATATCCCTACGGTCTACAATAATTTTGCGATTAATGCGAATAAACAACATGCAATGAATACCGAGGATATTCATATAGCCAACAACAATGTAGTCACAGGCAAACACATTTATCTTCTATAAACATAAGGATTCAACGTACAATGGATGTGACAATATTCTACGATCAACGTCAAGACATAAACAAATACATTCAAACCCCACATGCAATGGAAATTAAAGGGGAATACACAGTATAATTGCAGTTAAATATGTAAGAGTCATCAACGAATGCAACATCTTGTCGACAAAACCACACAGAGTATTATGACTTCCCCTCAGTCAATGATAGCCAACTTGTAGATAAATATAGTGGTTGCCTACAAATGTTGAAAGTCAACGAACAATGAGCATGGCAAACAGCCCATGAACAAATGTACAAAGTCCCTAAACAATGTTGCAGATTACATACGAGCGATTATAGTTGAGGTGCAATGCTCACATTAGTCATATAAACAAATATGATATCCTTTGTTAGCGGCAACAATAGGCACTTTACAAAGAGGACGAATCCTCTTTGAACACAAATATACACGATATATTATGTACAAACAGAGAGGAGATATCTGCAGCATTTACAAACACCTTCGGGTTGCTATGGAAAGGTCCATCATATACACTAGATGCTACCTACAAGAAAATGTAGAGGAATGGTAGCAAATGCAATGCCTATGAGCAGCACTAAAAGATTTCCATGCACAGCAACCAGCTAGCCAAAAGAGAGGCATCCAGCCTATGGTGAATGCAATTACCAACAAGAGAAAGCAGGAGATTCATTAGTTCACGATAATCTACTTGTAGAAAGAAAAAAGTAGTATATGATAGTCTTATGTATGCAACGAGCAAATGGCCGTAGTGCTAAGCAACACCACCAGATCCACAACACTTATACAAGCAGACAGAAGGCGTGTTCAAACTCTCAAATGGAATGTTGTGCACATTTAAATAGCAGTTTCCTGCACAACTGAAATATTTCAAAATACGCCTGCACATGCACTACAATTTGTATACACAAATACGCAGATAGGCACATGCAACTGTACACCCGCATAAGCCCCGGCGAGCGTGTTATAGCAACACATGTGATGTCTTGGGATGTTGCGTGGGTCAGTAAATGAAGTTAAGTTCGAACTCAATCCCTCTGCATGGGTCAGTAGAAGCTAAGACGGCTCAAACTATTTAACAAATATACGATCACGCCTTTGACTGAGATATTTATTTTAAACGTCATATTAAGCCTTCAAGGCCTATGAATAAAGAAAATTATCAACAAAATAACAAAACCAATAATAAACTCAATCCTTTATCGGCAAACTAACAGAGTCAATAAGGTTCAATTCACAAATGCAATTGCCCATTAAAACCCTGATGATGGCCATGTTAAACGTAGATCTCAATTGGATGGGTCAATTTCAAATATTTGAAGCTCCACCCAAATACCCATGAAAATTCAAAACTTCAAAAGTTCCAAAATCCGAATGTTTAAAATTGAAATTCAACCATTAAACCCAATCCATCCACCCTCTGTTACAGTTTGTCGATGTGGACAACTTGAAAACTACTTTAGCTCACAAGGAGCTGATGTTTAGTCGAGAATATCAGTAGAATTCATTCTCAAATAATCTCTTGTCAATAAGGACGTGACAAGTGTCCTCTAACCAGCGATTTTACCTCCAAATGGCACCTTAGATAAACGATTATGATTGGGGCCCTCTAAAACAGGTGGTTTGCCACCAAATGGCACCGCTAAATTACGGTCATGGCCAGAGCATATATGCTCCACAATGGCATCAAATCCTTAAGATATGAATCAATAGGATATAATCGATAGGGCATAAAGCCTTCTTTTAGCTAAGGTAGATTTAAATTTGTCCCCTTATAAGACAAGCACTCACCCCAGGTCTACAAGGTACCCTTGGACGAAGCAACCCATGGTTGCCGACAAGGATCCTTCTGTCAGGTTGGGTCAACTACCTCCTCTAACTAAGTAGATCAGGGACCACGATGGCCCGGGACAATGGAATCAAGGGATCTTGATCGGGTCCATCATCCATTCCCCCACCATCCGCTTTAAGTATGAGATGGCGAAATTTTTTATTTTAAATATCAAACCCTTCAAATACCCTAAGCTCGTGTTGTTATTATATGTCCGATACTATGTATCTACGGATATAACGTATCTGATTGATGACTAACCTTAATTAAAAGTTCTCTCTCATGATCAGGAGTGGTAACTAACTATGGGACTTGCGCCTATAAGAAAACAGAGATCAGATCTAAAGTCCTCACAAAATGAGGGCGAAATCACTAGGTAGTGTCTTATCTACTAACCTAATCTACCTTCGCAAAATTTAACCTAGTACTTAATCCATTAAAACTCCCAAAAAAGCAATGGTGAACATCAGGACGTGACACTTGGTCTCTATGTCCAAAAAAGTCATCACTGAAAGGTCTTGATAGAGGGAAAAGAAACAATCTATTATGAGGGTAGAGTAAAAAAAAAGACTCAAGATATGCACGTTGAACATTGAGGCATGACACTTAGACTCATATCCAAGAATCCACCACCAAAAAGTCCTGACGTAAAGAAAAATAAATATGGAGAGCAACATCTCTAGAGGAAAAATATATGCAAAAGAATGGTATGACATCTAGTATGCACCCCTAGAGATCCGCAATTAAATAAATTCATCAAAAGTGTGTCCCAAAGATGACCCCTATAGACAATGTTCTCGATAGTTGACACTTTGAAGAATCCTCCAAGAAATTCCATCGCTTTTTAACTATATCTTCTCATACTAAAAAAGATCATCGCCTGACCTTCATTAGTGTCCTTGTACCAGAAGAACATAACGAATGTGGGTAAAGAAACTAGTCCATGAAACTAAAACTAGGATAGGAACTTGGAATATATGTTCCCTTATATGCAAATTAATTGAATTAATAGATAATATGATCCATATGAGATAACTATTATATGCATTTATGAAACTAAATGGGTTGGAGAAAAGGCTAAGAAAATTAATAGTTTAGGATTTAAAATATGGTATTCTAGTAGGAGTCATACTAGAAATGGTGTAGGTGTGATTATAGATAAGAGATTGAAGAATAATGTTATAAAAATTAATAGAATTAGATATAGACATATAGCATTAAAAATTGTTATTGATGCTAAGACTATTAATATTATAAGCACTTATACTCCTCAAATAGGTTTGGATATGTGTCAAAATTAAAATTTTAGAATGACATAGAGGAATAAATACAAAAGATACCTCTCGAAGAAAGAGTTTTATTAGAGCAGATTTAATGGACATGTTGGTAGAGAGATAGATGATTTTAAAAGCATTCATGGTGGCTATGAATTTGGAATGACTAATGAAACTGGTAAGACCATATTAGATTTTTCTTTGGCTCATGATTTTGTAATTTTTAATATCTTATTTGAGAAAAAAGATGAACATTTCATCACTTATAATAATGGATATAATAAAACTCAGATTTATTATTTTCTTATAAGAAAAATGGACTTTTTAGATTACAATCATATAAAAATAATAAAAGGACAAAAAAATATATATTGATATATTAATTCATGACGCTCACAACCAAATCCCCAAAATGCGTGCAAGCAAACAAAATGCAAGTGATAATGAACCTAAAATACAAGGTCAAGAGTAAGATCCAATGATAGCACAGTCCTGTGAACAATTGTCATGTCAAACCTCACACATTTAAAGCAATTGCAGTCACATGAATGGGTTCCAAAAGAGGTTGAAATGGTCCAAGTGCCCCATATGTCGTACATGCAAATTAAAAAAATACTAGTACAAATCTCATGAATAAGTTGTACACCCTGTGAATAAATAATCTACCTCGTGAACAAATATTTTTTAGCTGAGATAAAGCAGTGCATTGTTGCATTTTATGAGTTGTATGACCATTTTGACGAGCTGCACAAGATGCAATAAATCACCGAAAGGTAATTTTAACCACTGGTTCACTAAATGTACTGTTCGAGTACACCGTTGATTGTACGAGTGCACTATATAAGAGCACCGAAATTCATGCAAGTGTACAAATGCATCGCATAAATAGATCAAGATACGTGCAAGTATACGAAGAAGTATGTAAACACACTGCATAAATACCTCGTGAAATATGCAAAAAAATTATATAAATACATCAAAAAGCTATATAACACATCAAATAATTAAAATCAAAATACCCAATATGTGCTTCGACAATGCATTAAATTTATAAACCTCGGATCTAAGAATGTTATGCGAGGTTAAAAGCAAGTTGAACTAAAATTTGCATTTTTTTTTAATTTGGAATTTAAATCCCACATGTGCTTCAATGAATTCACTAAATAACTTGAATATAACATCTGAGAATGCTGGTTAGCAATAAATTAAAGTCGAACTAAAAATTCTCTTTCCAGATTGAAATACAAGCATTGCTCTACCCAATACATCTTAATGTTGTGGTCTGAGAATACTACATAGATTAAAAATGACATAAACTAAGCTTGAAATTTGTCAAATTCATCTTGTCATTTAATGTTTGTGTATCTCTTTTTAAATCTAAATTAATCACATGTGCTCCAACTAATGCACTAAACTCTTAATTTTGTTGATCGGGAATGTTACGCAAGTTAAAAAGTGAAATAAACTAAACTCGAAAAAAGCATGATTGCTCTTTTTATTTAAAGTTTACATCTCTTTTTAAATCTTAAATTACTTGCATGTGCTCTGACCGATGCATCAAATTCATGAATCTAATGTATGAAAATTTTGCACTCATTAAAATAGAAGTAAACATAAATCCCAAGTTTGATCCTCCTTAAAAGGAGAGTTAACAAGACTTAAACCAAATGAATGAATAAATGATCTTGAAATTCAAGCAAATATTTGATTTTACATTAGTATTAAGTCTTCAATGCTTTATACAATGGAAATTAATTGCAAAACGTAAACTCTTGAGTGCTTGTATAAAAATTTACAAAATTGATACTGAAACTCGATCCTTTGTTGGCAAGCTGGCAGATTTGACAAAGTTGAAATAATAAAATAAAATTCTATAAAATATTGATGATGTCACGTAAATTGAAAAATATCAACCAGAGAAAATTATATCTTTTAAAATGCCACCAAATCTCAAGCTTATCATTTTGGGGCCACCACCAGACAATATATATATATATATATATATATATATATATATGTGTGTGTGTGTGTGTGTGTATGTGCGTGTGTAATGAATCATAGAGTGCACTCAATACCTCTGTCGGCTAAGTTCAACTTAAATTAATCCCCTTGGACAAATATCAACCCTAAGTCTACAAAGGACCATTTAACAAAGCAACACATGACTGCCAATAAGGATATTTTGGTCACATTGGATCGACTACCTACTCTAACCAAGTAAATTAGGGATCATGACAATCCGGGATAACGGAATTATGAAACTTTCATTGGGTTCATCATCATTCGCCACACCGTCCGCTTTAAATGCAATATGATAAATTTCAAAATCCCAATGCCAAATTGGCTACTACTATACACTTAGTAACTAATGCCTATGTAATAACTAGGCTTAATTGAAAATTTCCCCTTATCATCATGATGGATAAGTAACCACAAAAGTTTATCAAGAACTAAATCATAAAGTCCTAACAAATTGAGAGTAAAATCTCAAATAGTGTCCTATCTTCAATCAAAACTTCTTTCTTAAATTTTAACTTGACTACACATTGACTAAAACTCTCCTATGGCAAAAGCCAGAGCGCCAATTTTTTAAGCCCACAATAAATATAAAAAACAATATCATAATATATGTCAAATAAAGAGCTGCTACATAAGTAGAGCCAAAGTTTACACCCTAATGTAGATAATGATTCATTATCTAAAGTTGAGTTGGTTGATCCTCACTAGTATTTCTAATGGCTCAAAAAAATATCATTGATGACAAAACATGTACGAATCAATTCTAACAGCAACTTGGTAAAGATAGTAGTAATCTCTGCTATATTTTCTCAAATAAAGAAAGTGAGAACAAAGAAACAGAGTGTCCTTATCCCAAGCTTGGTCTTCATACAGCTATGCATCCAAAATCCTATAAGTTTGGATTCAAAAGAAGGTTAAGTGTATGCTCACCAAGCGCAACATTAGCCAAATTTGACATCACTAAGTAATACATCAATGAGGTTATTTGAAGTTGTAGTAAAGATATTGGTCATGTTATTTAAGGCAATTTTTACCATTAGAATCAATGATCTTCTATCAACAACAACAAAAGTATAAGTCAAGAAAAAAATAAAAAGAACAACCTCATCAGCAAACCACTGCCAAAAGACTTAAGAGTGTTTGAAAAGTCAAGAGATAGTGAAAATAAGTGAGACCGGCATGATGGGCAAGTTTCTAAGAAATTGTTTCTTTTTAAGATTATGCAAAATCTTGGGCAAAGACATAATTTTATGCTTCGCTTTTGATGGCCAACATTTTGCGCCATAAAGCATTGCAGCATCACCATCCTCACCTTCAACCATCCAACTTTAATTCTACAAATAATATCCCCATCTATTTCACTATCATTTTGAACAATTGACCCAAGATATATGAAACATGTGCTCTTCTTAATGACTTGATTGCCAAAAGTCACAATCCCCCACTAGATATATTACAACTAAAATTATACTCCATATTTTAGGTTTTAGATCTACTCAAAAGAAAATGTTGATCTTCATAGTTAAAGTTTTCCTTCAACCCCCTCTCTAGTCTCATCAACAAGAAGAATATCATCATCAAAAAGCATACACCAGGGTACATCCCCTTGCAAATGTCTAGTAAGAACATAACTAGTTGAAGAAAGAAAAAAAAAATTTATTTAAGTGGAGAGAAAATAAATAAAAAGAAAGGTTTTTTTTTCTTTTTAATTGGGAATTTTGACATAGAATATAGAAGTTTTTATCCATTTTTTATGAGAGTTGGAAAAAAGGAAGTGAATAAAATATTATAATTAATTTAACATATATGCTATTATAGAAATATAGGTTATGGGCCATTTGGCTTGCTAGAAAAGGAATGGAAAGAAAAAAAATACAGTATAAAAAAAATGCAATATGTTTGAAATAATTTAAGCTATTTGGAAGAGTAAAATAAATTGAAATATATACTTTTTTTTTGTTTGGCTTGAAGTAAAATTAATGGAGTATAAAGTCTGATGATGGTGGTAACTTATAGGCGGTGGCGGCAAGCGATGGCTAGTAGTTGTGGATGTATGGCAATGAATTTAGTGCATTTGAAAATAGGTCAAATCTAGCAATTTTTCAAATACATTGAAATTGAACAAAATGGTGAATTCTAAATACTCTAAAAAGTTCATCTGCATTTCTTTTACTTAAACTAAAAATCATATTTTCAAAACCCTATATTTGGAATAGTTTACACTCATTTTACTTCAAACCAAGCAACCCTTAATGAATTCATTTCACTCCACTTTTTGCTCATTTTAAGAGAAACAAACTCCGTATAGAGGAAAGTCTTCCTCGCATTATATTTCTCTTCTCATTTTAAACTCTTAACCAAAAGAAATAGTTACTTTCACAACAATTATTTTCGTTTCTCTTCAAATCCTAACTCCCAATCAGAGTGTAGGACTAAAGTCATCCAAAGATGGGAGCCAAATCCACTTGAGTTGGATCAAGCATGGATTCATGCTTACTCGTAAAAAAAGAGATCTTAACCAAAACATCAGCCTCTTTCTAATATATTTTCCCTAGTAAATCTAGCTTTCATGAATAGACTAGAATATTTAATGTTAATTTCCCCTTTATTTTATAAGGATTATCTTTCATTATATAAGTTGTAATCTCTTGATTATAAATAGAGGCCTCTAAACCTTGAATGATAGAGAAATCGCCATGAATAATGAAATTGAAGTATTCTCAAACTCCCTTTTTCTTTTCCTGTTGATGTTACCTGAGAGCCAATAAAGGCAACCTAGCCTAGCTAAAGCAATCATCCACCACTCTAGCATCAAGGAACATTTACAAAATAAGAAGAACAAATCGAGAATCTTCTCCACAAGCAAAAGCAAGCTTCTGCTCATTTTTATCGTTAGTGCCAAGCTTTTGGTCCACTCAGATTATGGATTAGTGTTCAATTTTTGGTTTTAGCATTGAAGCATTTTAAAATATAATTTAAGCAAAATATGTTTAAAATACTCATTAGAGTTTCTTCAAATAAGACTTATACTATGACCAACATATACTAACCCACATCCGTGAACAAAAATCATGACCAATTCGTGCTCATCCATCTACAGTAATGGATTGGTTTGCATGAAATAACCCTATCAGCGCCTATAATTGACTTATGATGCGTACAAACAACCCACGACTGCCAATCATTGACTCGATATTGCCCTAACATGGCCCGTTATCCCCTTTCAGGAAGTATAACAAAACTTCTGGCCAAAATTAGCTTTATCAATTTTCTGGCTATTTTTTAACAGCTTCAGTTGATACCACACGCTTTTAGTGGAAACTCGGCTATGATTTTCATAAGAAAAACTAAAATTTGACTTGAATCTATGAATTTTTTACAAATAACACATGAAAGTAGAAAAGAGCCGGCCATCCTAATGGCTTTTTTAGCAAAAAGTTTAGGGAAAATAATATAAATACTAAAAATAAGGAAGACAGAAGTAACTTGAAAGAGTATAAATCATGTAAAAAGGAAGCAAACGAATTGCAGGAAAAAAAAATTGGTACAAGTGATCGATTTTGGCCGGCGAAAAGATCAAGAAGTGATCAAATTTTCATCATTCGTATTTGAATGAGAATACCATCTCGAATTATACAATGAAATGGATAGAAGAATTAATTGGTCGATCACTTTATAAGACAATTTGAAGGAACCAAAATATCCTACTTGAAGGAACAATCTATACATAATAATTAGAAAATATCAGCCCACTCTTCATTTTCTAGATATACTCCTCAATATACCAATTCTAAAATTAAAAGGATGTAGTTGAGAGAATTCTAAACCTAGCAACATTGGAAGTTAAAAGGTCCGCACACCTTAAACTGAGCCACCTCGCCATCAATCTTTATTGAGAAAATGAGGATTTGACTCAACAACAATAGTTCTAACAGAAAAACTGAACGGTAAAAAAAGACAGACTTACCCTGTGAATCCACCAGTGTATGGCTTAGCGCTACCATTTACAAAGAGAATAATAGTAGGAAATCCCTTGATGTCAAGCAGCTTTGCCGCCTTAGTATAGCGCTCCGCATCAAGCTTCGCCATTACAACCGGACTTTTCATCTCCTTCAGCGCTGTGGCAGCCTCGGCAAACCTAGGCATTAACTCAGCACTCCTCTGACACCAGGGAGCATAACCCAGAACCAAAACCAGCTCATTCCCATCGATAACCCGCTTGACATTCTCGTTGTTGAGCTCGACAACGATCCTTTGGGCTCGGCTAAGGAGCTCCGCTTCTGAGGGCTTTCCTTGAGCGGCGCCGCCCTTGTCCTCCTCCTCGTCAATAGAGAGAAGCTGTTCGAGATCTTCCAAATCCTCATTAACATTGTCTGCAAGCGAGATAGAAGAAAGGAGCGAGAGGAAGAAGAGAAACGCGAGCGTTCTGCTGCTGATGGTCATCATGTCGGCTGAAGAAGTAGATTTGCTAGAAGTGTTTGGTGGGGTCTTACAGCCAATCAAGATCCGAGAGATGATGCTGGGTGAAGCAAACTTTTTTTTTTGGGGAAAATTGGGGCTTCGCCCGTATATTAATATACCAAAAAAGAGAGGCTTACAAAAAGGAGCCTAGACTGGAAAAAGAAAAACCAAAATACAATTTCGTGGGCCCAAAAAGAACAGATAGAAGTAAACAGTAAACCCAAAATATAATTGACAATTAAGAGGCAAGGGGCTCAGAAAAACAGGAACCCGCTCAGGGCAACAAAATCCATCAGGAGAAGACTCAGGTGCCCAGAAAACCGATCCAACCAGCAAAAGGTTACCCCGGTTGCCAAGATACAGCAGCCCAAGACGGTAAAGCAGGGTGCAGAATAGTCGTGCCAGGCCAAATTGCGAAACCATGAGAGCTGCAAGCGTAGGCCGTCCAGGGGGTAACAAGCGGGAACCACTCATCATTGCCCCGTAATGCCCCATGAATCCAGATTTCCATTAAAGCACGTAGGGAATGTAGCACGAAGCGCCTCAGAGGTTTTCCAGTTGTGAACTTTAAGAGAAATAGCCCAAGTGATCTTTTTAAGCATTCCAGGAATAGACATATTGGTGCCCGAGAATCTCCTATCGTTTCTCTCTCTCCACAAGAAGTAAATGACACAACAAACAACAAAATAACAAAAGTTCTTCTCCACCGCATTGAAAATGCTAATATCATCCAGAAATTCAAACAGCTGCATTAGTGAAGGTCTAAGGAGAAAGCAGTTGAGAATCGGCAACAACCCAGCCAGCACCTCAAAAGAGAAGTCACATAGGAAAAATAGGTGAGAAGAGCATTCCAGTTCCCGTAAACAAAAAGGGCACATGGGATCAATGTAAATATTCCTCAGAGCTAAGACATCAGCTGTCTTAAGCCCACCTTTAATCAAGAGCCAAGAGTAAGAAGAGAACCTAATAGCAGCTCTTTTATGCCATATATATTTAGCCCAAGAGACTTCTGGTATCCCCTTATAGTAGTTAAGCCTAAAAGCTTTAAAAAGAGAAATCTTAATATTAAACCTAGATTTCCAAGAAAGAGGCGCCGAATTATCATCAGTAAGAGGGATACCAAAAATCAATTCCTTCACTTCGTTAGGTATAAAATCAGGCAAACACCAGATACCACATTGTAAATAAAACCTGAAACTATCGGGCAAACCAATAGTAGGAGAGAAAAAGTCCGCAACACATTTCCCCCCAAGCCAGGGATCCCAGAAAAACGATAAATTGCAGTTAAAAGAAGAAACTGCAAGATGACAATCCTCTTTGATCAAACCAGCTATGCCAAGAATGAACTTCCAGAATTTGGAAGTTTTAGCAGAGGAGGATTTCCAAGGGCTAGTATACTTTGCCTTACACCAGTCAAAAACCAAAGCAGAGAAATTATACATTCTCCAAATAAATGAACAACCGAAACCATGATAAAGGGACTGGATACTAGAGATCCCAAGCCCACCAAAACAGGTTGGAAGACAGGTATTCTTCCAAGCAACCAAATGCAGTTTCTTTCCAACAGTGGTCCCATGATAAAGAAATCTAGCAGAAAGCCTATCAATCAATTTGATGCAGGTTTTAGGTATTATAGATCCTCTAATCCAGTAAGCCAATGTGTTTGCAATTGTGAATCTCAAGAATTGAATACGACCTGCAAAAGAAAGAAATTTTACTTTCCAACCATCAAGTAGAGAGGAAATCCTGCTCAGGAGTGGTTGGAAGTGAGAGGAATTGAGTTTTTTAGTCGAAATTGGGAGACCCAAGTATTTGAAAGAATGTTCAGAGATCTTAAAACCCAGGATATGGGAAATGTCATTTGCCATATGAGTATTAGTGGAAAAGAGGATAGAACATTTAGCATTGTTGGTGTGCAGGCCAGAAGCATAAGCAAAATCCATCAGGAATTTATGAAACTCCCTAGCATTCTGAGTAGAAGCCTCCCCAAAAACAAGCACATCATCAGCATATAAAAGGTGATTAAGGGAGAAGGGTCCACAAGGGAAACCAGTAAAGTTCCTGACATCAAGGGAGCAGGAAAAAGCGTCCATGACAATAGCAAAAAGAAGGGGGGACAAAGGGCAGCCTTGTCGCAAACCAGCCGAAGAAGTAAAAATTCCCTCCAGAGCGCCATTAACACAAACAGAGAAAGGAACATCCTTCACACAGCTTTTTATCCAAGATATGAACTTATCCGGAAAACCCTTCACCTTTAATCTGTAAAACAAGAAATCCCAGGACACAGAATCGAAAGCTTTCCGAATGTCCAACTTAGCACAAAAATATTTTTTGTTTGGAACAGCATTGAAACAATTCAATATCTCATTTGCCAAGATAATGTTATCAGTAGAAATCCTCTTAGAAATGAAACCAGCTTGGCTCTTGTGGATGATAAAAGGCATAACACTTTTCAGGCGATTAGCAAGGATCTTAGCAATAATTTTGTAAAAAACATTGCAGAGAGAAATAGGGCGATAGTCAGAGATGTTGGTTGCATTTTGGTGCTTGGGAATAAGAGAAATAGCAGTAGCCTTAGCACATCTGGGGAGGTGCCCCTCATTAAAAAAATTTTTAACAGCATTAGTGACATAAAACCCAATAACCTCCCAAGAAGTCTTGAAAAATTCGAAAGTGAAACCATCCGGGCCCGGAGAGGAGGAAGTAGGTCCAGAAAAAACCACTTGTTTGATCTCCAAATCAGTGACAATTGCAATTAAAGATCCCATAAGATGAGCAGGAATAGTGTTCCCAATAGCAGCAAAATATTTAAGATAGCTAGAAGAAGAAGGCGCAGGATTGTAAAGGTTCTTAAAGTGTGTCACAATAGCTCTAGAAATATCAGACGGAGTGGAGAAATGCCCTTCCTCAGTAATAATCTCCTTAATTTTGGAAGAGTTAGCCCTTGCCTTAATGCGAGCATACAAAAAACCAAGATCATCTTCACCACTCCTTAGCCATTTTACTTTAGCCCGTTGCATGATCCAGGAACTCCAAGCATCATGCAATACAGAGATATTAGCATTAATATCCCGTAAACAAGTGTTAAGATGCAAATCCATGGGATGACATTGAAGGAGGTCCAAACAAACTTGTTGCTGCTGGTGTAACTCAACCATTTGGTTTTTAATGGATATGTCCTTGGCCCATTTCCCCTGTTTGAGATGCAATTTAAGATCTCTAAGCTTACCATAAAGATTGGATATGGGGCTACCCTCATGATGAGTGGCAAAAGAAGTAATGAGAGTATCCCAAAAGTGATCCATCTTTAACCAAAAGTTCTTGAATTGGAATCTGGTATTCTTCTGAGAGAACCCACCCGAAAAAAGGATGAGTGGAGAATGATCTGAGCAATTGTGAGGAAACACTTTGTAGTAAGAGAGGGGGAAGCAATCCAGCCACTTTTGGTTGATCAACATCCGGTCAAGCTTAATGTGGATAGGATCATCAATTCTGCCGTTAAACCAAGTGTACCTCAGACCAATGGATTTTAAATCTAAAACCCCAGTATGAAATGCCCAACTATTAAATTCCCCCAGCCTAGAGAAATTAACAGGTAAGCCCCCGGATTTATCTTTTACATCTCGATAACAATTGAAGTCTCCCATAACGATCCAGGGAGAAGAAATAGTATCTGCCAGGCAGCTGAGCTCATGCCACATAGACGATCTCTCAGAGTGAGTATTAGCAGCATAGACAACAGTGAGTAAAAAAGGAGGCAAAGCTCCAAAACAAACCGACCCATGAATGAACTGAGTGTTCAAAGAGATGGGATTGAAAGAAATGGAGGAGGGATTCCATTTCAGCCAGATCCGACCAGGAGAAGAGGGGGAGGAATTAATACAGCTTTGCTCGTTTTGAAAAACTTGGTGGGTATTTATAAACCAAGGGTCAACAAGAGATGGAGCAGCAATTTTTGCTTCAAGAATACACATCATATCGAGACGGTTGGAGGAAACTAAATCCTTGCAGGCAAGAACCTTTCCAGGTTGATTGAACCCACGGATATTCCAACAGCCAATAGACGGGAGGATCATTTAGACTTGGAAGTGGTTTGTGCCTTCTTGGCACCTTTCCCTCTTGTTGTCTTAGAGTGCTGTGTCTTCTGAGATTGGCCAGGATTCACCAATCCATCAGGCGGTTTATCAGTTAAGCTGTCAAGAAGAATTTCCAAATCCATGTGGTCATCTGACTGAAGCGCAGAAAATTTGTTGGGGGTAGTAGTAACTTCAGATTTTTTCCGGTTACGCTCAAAAGATGAATTAAGCGCGGAGGACGAGGCAGGGGAATTAGCATGAGTGGTATCAGAGGAGGAGGAGGTAGGGGGGAGATGTTGTTCAGGGGGAGAATTGAGATTTGGGATGGGATCTCCCGGAGAAGAGACCACGATAGGAGTATCAGAAGCAATGTTGGAGTCAGTGACAAGGGAAGAAGGGGGTTCAGGAATGTGGTTAGAAGAACCTTCTACAGGAATTGAGGCAGCAGCTTCAGAAGAAGATTGTAACAGCGGTGGGCGCATCATTGAAGTGGATGTAAAGTCTGTGGTGGCGGTATAAGAAGTGGTAGCAGTATTTACCTTAGCTAGGACGACAGAAGACGGGAGGAGAGCAGGGGCCTTGGGCGGAAGAAATTGGGGAGCATTGCGGGCACGACTTGTACTCCTACCTCTAGTAGGAGGATTTGTTGGAGGTTTTGGCTGAGGATTGGTATGACAAAGATTGGTAGGGTGGACTATCGATCCACAACCGGAACAAGGAACAGGTTTCCAGTCGTAGAGAACCTTGAGAGCCATATCTTCCCCGTCCATAGAGATCGGGATATCGTCCGGAAGCAAGGAGTCCTTGGTGACCATGACACAGACCCGGGCAAAAGTTAAACGAGTTTTCCTAGCCGTTAAGGCATCCACTGCCACCGGATGACCAACAAAGCTGGCTATTTTGGAAATTCCAACAGGATTCCACACAGCTAAAGGAAGATCTACAATCTTTATCCAAATAGGAATAGAGTTGCATTCCTCCCTCTTTGGTTTAAATTTTGGGGTCCACTTCTGAAGGATGAACGGCCTCCCAAAAAGAAACCATGGTCCTCCCGACCATACCAGCTCAAAATCTTCCGGAGAAGTGAATTTAAACAGAAAAAAACCATCATTCAGAGATAAAAGTTCAACCGAACCTTTAATGTTCCAAACCTTCCTGATCGCGCCTTGCAAGCTTAAGTAGGTTGGCCGAGGTCCAACAGAGTAGCCCACCAGAGAAAGTTTCCAGTCGGAAACACCGCTATCCAACTCAGCAGCAGAAAAGGGAACTCGTGTCTGAGGGTTGATGAAGGAAACCGAAAAATTTTCGGCAACCGGGTCATGGTTGGTGAGATTGGAGACGAAGTTGAGTGGTGGAAGGCCTGGAATGGCTGGAGCCAAGCCAGAGCCAGGAAGTGGAGGAAAGCCTTCCAGGTAGGAAGACGAAGAAGATGCCATGAGGAGGAGAACTCCTCCTCGCCGGGGAGGAGGAGGAACGCCGGGGAGGGCAAAAGCGCAAAAAACGGCGCCAAACCCTAGCAGAGCTAAACTCTCCTCCTTTTCAATTGGTGAAGCAAACTCTAATGGAATATGAAGATCTTAGAAAAGAGAAACGAGAAACGAGAAACGAGAAACGAGGAGGAGCGAGTAAGTGGAAATATTAAAATTTTGAAGGTTAGATATGTTAATGGTATGAAATAAAATGGTATGTATATAAATTATTTTTTATTTTTTAATGAAGGAGCTTGGGTTTGCGATTTTTTTTTTTTTTTGGAAAAATTAGGGGCATTATCTAATTCATTAATCAAGAAATGACATTACATTGTAAGAGATTACACAATAAAGAGAAAAGATAGTATGAGGGCCAGCAACCCAAAATAATCAAAAAGTCCACTAACCACAAGTTAATGAAAAATTACAACCAAAATAAATAGAGAACAACAAATTAGCCAAAACATGAGAGCACGGAAGCAAACAAAGAGAAACCTAAATTCATGAGTCCCACAAATGCCATGAATCAGAGAAAATTCAAAGAATCATGAGGATGAAGAAGCTTAATGGTCATACTCCTCTAATTGTCGAATGACTTACAAGGTGAAGAGGTCTAGAGATTAAGGGATGACCATCATCATCCATGGAATTAGAAATTCCACCAGACCAAAAAAATCATCATGAAGGAAAGGAACATCAACCAAAACCTATCAAGCAATAGATGACGCATAGAGCAGAAGCAAGAGAACATATGACCTACCAGCGAAAGTATCAACAAAACAATATATAGAGCAACATAAATAGAGCAAACTATCTGAGCATTAGGGATTAAGAAAGCCTTTAAGAATATTCACATATTTCCACTTTGAAAAATTCAGGTTAACAGTTTTCTTAATATTGGAACATATAGTAGAGGAGCTCCCAAAATTGGAATTAAACCTTCTATCATTTCTCACTTTCTATACATGATATAAAATGCAGCAAATGATAAGGTAATAAAAGTTTTCAGAATCCTTAGTATGGCTATATAGCTCATTAACATAGTAAAAAACCCGAAGCAAGTTAGGTCGCAAAAGAAAGTTTCCCAATATGTGAAAAAATTTAGCTAAAATAGAGAGAGTAATCCCACACAAATAGGAAATGAGCAAAATTTTCAAAGTTAGCACTAAAAAGAGAGCACATATAATCAACATGAATGTTCCGTCTACCTAGTGCTTCAGTAGTTTTTAAGCCCCCTTTCAAAGCCAACCAAGCAAATACCGAGTACCTAAGAGCATGGTGTTTATGCTAAAAAACATTGAACTAATTGCAAATTGGAGTCCTCATAATAATAATCATTGAGATAGGTATTAAAAATGCATATTCACTATTACCCAAGTTGAGACACTTAGAAGAAGCATCAGAAATAGGGATAGCAAAAAAAACATCAAAAATATACCTATCTATAATATAAGGTAAGTTCCAATTGCTCCCAATAAGGAGGCTAGTAACAAGAGCATTAGGTGGGAATAAGAAGATAAAATAGCTCCCAAAATCTAATCCAAAAATGCAAGTGCCATTGAGCCAAAGATCCCAGTGAAATGAAACATTGCAAGAAGGGTAATAGTGAAAGTGAATTTATTTGCAACTTTTATAGCAATCGTATAAATACTTGTCCATAATTTAGATGGTTTTGAGGGAAGAGGTTTCCCGGGGGAGTAATAATTTGTTCTAAACCAGTGAGCGAGAGGACAATGGTGGTTATAAAACCTACTAATGAAAGAGCAAAGGTAGGCAAAGTGGAGAGCTTTGAAGTCAGGATGCCCCAATACCCTCAATTTCTTGGGCTTGCATGTAATATGTCAAGAAATAAGATGCAACTTTCTAACATTAATATCACCAAAGCGGAAAAATTAGGACGTATTTCCCCAAACTTTTGTAGCAAGATTGTTGTATAATTGAATCACAAATCCAATAGACAATGGTATTCCAGATTGCATATCTCAGAAATTGAAGTCAACTTGCAAAAGAAAGAAGTCTTGCCTTCCAACTGGCGAGATGATTAGTAATAGATTGTAATAGGGGTTAAACATCAAAGAGACAAACTCTCTTAGAATAGATAGGGAGTCCCAAGTAAGTCAACTTGATGCAATGAGATTGGATATTAAGAGCATCACAAATGATTTGTGGTGAAGGGGTATTAGAGGAAAGGATGAGGGCGCTTTTAGCATGGTTAATATTCAAGCTCGAGAAGCTAGAGGAGTTCAAGACCTCTCTTAAGACATAACAATTTTAGATAGAAGCTTTACCAAACTCTAGTAAGTCATCAATATAAAGAAGGTGTGAGAGATGAAAACCTTCAAGAGAAAATCCCTTAAAGCTATTAGAAGAAATAGGATCATTCAAACATGAGGCATCTATGACAATACAAAACAAGTAGGGGCTAAGAGAGTCACCCTGCCGCAAACCAAAAGAAGATTTGAAAAACCCTTCTAAACCACCATCTATGTAAATATAGAAGAAGGCATCACTTATGTAGGCCTTGATCCATGAGATGAAGGTTAGGGAAAAGACTTTTGAACCATTTTAGTAAGAATAAAATATCTGGAGATAGTGTCAAAAGACTTACAGATATTAAATTTAACACAATGGAGCTTCCTTCTAGCTTTTTTATTGAATTCACCCAGTAAATTAGTAACGAGGATAACATTATCATTAGATATTCTTTTATGAATGAAGTCCACTTGATTACTGCTAATAATGAAAGACATAATATTCTTAATTCTGATAGCCAATATTTTAGAAATAATCTTGCAAAAGACATTACAAAGAGAGATATATCTGAAGTTAGCTAAATTGTCGGATGAGTAAACATAGAGATAAGAGCAATAGTAAAAACTTTGGCCTTCCTAGTTAGATAACTTTTTGTAAAGAATGATTTTGCAAATCAAAGGCCCCACACTACAATAAAACCTTGGTATACCGACAGAATTTTTAGAAGAATTATATTCATCGGTCGAAGCAGTGATGTAACCAGCGAATACTCCACTGGTAACTTAGTGGTGGGTTTTTCAATGGATAAATTATCAAAAAAATTTCCGCAAAAAAGCTGCTAGAAAATTTGTTAGTTTTCACAAAACCAACGATAACTTCTGTCTAGAAAACGTGTCGAAAATTATCAGTGGATCTTCCAACATATTTTCCACCGGCTTACTTAAACTCGATGAAATATTTATGATGGAAATTCTGTCGGAAAAGGCCCTATTTTCCTTTCACGGACATCTTCCTTCTCATTGCACTCCTAATCATTTTCTTCGCTCATGCTCATGTCTGTCACCTACAACCAAATGCCGCCTCCATCGCCTTTGTGTACACCACTTTGTCGCCGCCTCAAGCATCAAAATTCCTTTGTAAGTTAATATGCAGCATTTTTTTTCTTTGGTCATGGATGTTCTTGGTAGACATTTGCATGATATTTTACCATGGTGTATGCATTTTGTTGATGATATTCTTCTTGTTGATAAGACTAGAGAAGGAGTTCATGGTGAAATAGATGTGGATACTATAAGTAAAATTCAAGCTGGATGGTAAAAATGTATGAATGTGTTTGTGTTATTGTATGATAGAAAGTTCCCCTCAAACTTGGGAGAAAATTCTATAAAATGTGTGGCTTTACTCAGATATGGCATTGGGTTTATTGTGTGATAGAAAATTCCCCTCAAACTTAGTGGAGGGAGGGGTTGGCCTCATGAGTGGATTTACTCATAGAGACAAGATACAAAATGAGCATATATGTGAAAAGGTTAGAGAAGCTCCTATGGAAGATAAACATAGAGAGAGTGAAAGAGTCACATTAGATGGTTTGGTCACATAAAACGACGTCCTCCCAACGACCTAGTTAAGAAAGTAGAGGTATTAGATTGACTTTTGTTAAGAAAGGTAGAGGTATAAAAAGACTTAGAAGTTTGTGATACATGAAGTGTGCTTCAAAACCACTAGAAAATGAGTGCATCGAAAACAATAAATATTTCTACCCAATTACATCGGAATTCCATCAGTAAATCCACCAAAAATATATCTAATGCAAACTACGTTTTCATATAAGTACCCCCTTGAAGACCTATGTATGCCTTTTTTGGTGTGGTAGGATTAAAAATTACAATCATGGTGTCACTCGACACTAATTGTGTATGTATTTATTGATGTGGCAGAAAGTTAAGACTCCTTAAATTTCTCCTAAATGATAGAGACATTGGGAGGCTACCAAATTTTTTATTAATAGGGGAACTATGTAAAATAATACCATCAAATTTATAAATCAATTTGAATTCAATCTATTTTACTTCAATAGATGTTATTCTAATCTCTAACATCTTTATATTAAATGTAAGATAAATTCTTCATATTATGAATATCAAAAATAAAAAAAATTAGATGCATAATTGATTGACACAAGGATGAACACTACAGGAAAAACACTTAGTACTGACGGCTTGTTCCAGTGGTTAGTTAGCATAAGATTTCTGGCAGTTTTGGAAAAAACTGGGGGTTTTGGAAAAAACTGGCAGCTTTGCGGCTGTTGAAAATCCACCGGTAAAAATCGCATAGGAAACTATTTCCGACGGTTTTACTCACCAGTTGTTTACCGGAAGACAGTATCGCCGGTAGTTTTTTGGCGGTCATAACGCCGGTGACCGCCATTTTTTACCGGCGGCATACCAGCTGTTTTAACAGCTGGTTTAATCGTATTTGTCCGGCAGCCAAACCGTCGGAATATCGTCGGTAACTCACCGGCGGTCATAACCGAAGGAATTACCAGTGGCGCCACCGCCGACATATAGCCGGAGAACTGTCGGAAACCGTCAATACGCCGCCGGAAACTACCGGCAGTTATAGTGATCTTCCGGCGGCTGATATTAGCCGTATGGTATTGAGGTTTCCACCGGTTGGCCACCGGAAACCTGTAGCATTTAAAAAAAAAATTGAAAGCCTCCCCTCTATTTTACTGATTTTCACCCTAAACTCTAAACATGAACAGAAAATATAATAATTTTCACAAATATAGGCACGCCACTATAATCAATCACAACAATTATCACAATTATATTCATCAAAATATACATGGCAACAAAGTTAAATTTTTTCTTTCACTCAGATCTTTTATGAAAAATTAAGTCGTTTGCTTTTCTAACATGTTTAGAAGTAACAAAAAATAAGTGATTCAGTATTTGCACTCATGTCTTCCACACAAACACTCTCCAACTCATATGTTACCCATACCTTTTTTTTTATTAATTATCAGTCCTAATTCTCCATTAATTTCTCTGAGTTTAGCAAGATTTTTTAACTCTATTTTTATCAAATCTATGAGCATAAACTGCTAACAACATGACCTTTCTGCCGCTACTCCTGCATGATCCTTCCAAAAGTTAATTTTGTATATCTTTAAAAGTGCACCTACCACCATAGCCTACCAAAATTACCTAAATTTGTCTTTTATTACAATAAATAAATAGGTGTCATTCCAACCTTTCTAATAAAATCATAATCATATCTCACAAGATGAAAAAAAGTAAATATTAATGTGGATGAAGCATGCACTCCTATGAGGCTGGGAACCACCAGTTCTTACCAACACTCAGTGATTTCCTGATTGAATTTATGATGATTTTATGATATAAACTTCAAATAAAAAGAAAAGTAATAAGTTTTGATTAATAAATCAGATTACATCTAAGATATAAAAAAAAACCAGAACACACATTCACCTTCACCGTAACAGCAATCAGAGGCCGGTTTCGCGCAGGAGCGGGGCGAGATCTTCGTCCTTGCTTTGATGCCAGAGTGAGGGCAAGATCTTCGGCCGGAGGGACCTTGTCGGTGGCCGAAGGGACCTTGTCGGCAACCGGAGGGACCTTGTCGATGGCCGGAGGGAGCATCTCGATCGCGAGAGGGCGGAGGAGACGGGGGAGAGTGTCGCGCAGGAGAGAGAGGAGCAGGCAAGTAAATGAAATGGAAGGCTCAGGATGACTTATTTTAGGGCATTTTTTAGGGCTTTCTGGCGGTTAAGACTGCCAAAAATAATTTACTTAACACCGGTGGCTTAAACTGTCGGTAAAGCATCAGTAAGAACTAATGCCGGCAGACTAACCGATAATTATTTGATCGCCGCTAATTCCGATGGCGTTAAATTAAATAATCACCGGTTATAGAGAAGCTTGTTTCACACATTTTTCCCAAGCCAGTGATTGATAGAGAGTTTTTTTTTTTTTTTTGAGAAAATACGAAGAAAGGGTGGAGAGAGGAAGAGAGAAGCTTGGTTTTGACTTTCATAGAGCGATTTTCGTTCATCGGCCAAGTGAGAAAATTTGCTCGTCTCGAGGTAGGTTATATTTTACCTATTTCAGATTTCAATAATTTTGTGTTTTTTTTTTTTTGGTTTTTTTCCACTCACATTTATATTTTCATTATCAAAAAATGATGATAACTTTGTTTTGGTAAAACTTTTACTGCGTAACTTTTTATATATTATAGACACACAGTGATTATGAACATTTTGAGTATATTCTAGAAATTTTTTGCTGGGTGATTTTGAAAAAGCAGCAATTTTTGCCTACTCATAAATTTATTTTGACATATAAAAATAGTGCTTCAGTTCAATTAAAGCTTCAGAATGATGTTTTATATAATTTGTAATAATTTGGTTATGTTTAGAAATTGTGAATTTTTACTCAGTCGTGTTCTTGTTGTCTACTGTTGAGACATTTTGGCAATTTTTGAATTCAGTCAAATTATGCTTTAATTAATGAAATGCATTGAAAAATATGTTGTAAAGTGTTGTGATGTGATGTTGGTGCCAATGGACAGCCGAGGAGGGATTCTGCTATGTCGGCGCTAGTGGGCGACCGAGGAGGGATTCTGTTATGCCAGCATCAGTGGGCGACCGAGGTGGGATTCTATTATGCCGGCATGAGTGGACAACTGAGGTGGGATTCTATAATACCGATGTTAGTGGGTGGACTAGGTGGAATTTTGTTATGCCGGTGCAAGTGGGTAACTGAGATGGGATTCTGTTATGTCGGCGTTAGTGAGCGACCGAGGTGGTATTTTATTATGTTAGTGAGATTTTATTATCTAAGTGTTGTTATGCAAGGGCCAATGGGCTATCGATTTGGGATTTTGTTATGAAGTGTTTGCTCATAATTTAGTTCATTTTAATATTTATTTAATTGTATTTAATTTCAGTATATGATTCAGCATAGTGATCTCAATTCTTTTGGTTTTTATTATTGATATATATTTTAGGCTACGATAGCTTACTGAGCCGTGTTAGCTCATTCCTTCTTTTGCTTTTATTTTTAGTCCCAAGGAAGGGTAAAGAACGAGCTTAGTAGTTAGGATATATGGCTCTGATATGTGTTGTATATATGTTTTGGTTAGTTTTGATTTTTGCAGGATTAGCTTTTATTTTTGTTATGCTTTCTATTGCCAAGCATTATTTTATATATATATATATATATATTAGATGATATATAAAAAAAATCATATTGAGATTCTGTAGTCTTTTTCTTTATATATTACATTCAATAGTGGCTCTATGTAGTATATAAATTGGAAGTTTTATTTTAGTTTAGGGTTCCAATCATATATTGGGATTAGTTTTGCCACAATCGAATATGATTTGGCCTATATGATATCGGGCAATATCAGGTCAGGTTGTGATAGTATGAGCCACATTTTGATTCTTCATGCGGCCCGTCTACAATTTCTAATATAGTTGAGGAAGAATATTTATGACCTATTGAGGACTTATTTTATTATGCAACTAGGGCACAATTTGAATAATATACATAAGAGTTACTAAATAAGGAGGCACATAATTTTTTATGATTTATTTTATGCTTTCCAACAACATATATGAAAGGGGTACACCACTCATTAAAAATTATCTGTTGCTATGAAGATGATAAGCATCAAGGTAGAATATAATATCCCTCCTGAATGTTTTAAACAATTTATTGGCCTGCTTAAAGAAATCAACCTGATATATAACATAATTCCTACAGATTTATATGAGACTAAGAAGTTGATTTCCAAACTTGATTTTACATATATAAAAATAGATTGTTATATTAATGGATGCATATTTTTATTATAAAAATGATTTATCATATATTCAATGTCATCATTGTAATGCATCAATATTAAAATGAAAGTTTGATATTAAAAGAAAGCTAAAGGATGTACTAGTTAGTAGGATATTTTACTTACACATAATCCTAAGACTACAACGGTTACATACATCCATGAGATTTGCTACACATATAGATGAGATAATGAACACATCTCATAATAAGATCTTGTTGCACATCAGTCATAAGCATAGGCCTAGAAAAATTTTAATCATACACATCTTACCTTTGCCACAAAATCAAGAAATATAAGATTAGGTTTATGTGCATATGATTTTACTCCATTTATCTTGTCTACTTAACCTTACTTATGCTGACCCGTGATACTCACCCATTACAATCTTTCTCCAAAGTTTTGTATAACTACTCCTTACATGTTTCTGATGTTAATCATTTCAGGTCCACATAATTTAAAAGTAAAGATCGATATATTCTTGCAACTATTAATCAATTATTTAAATTTATTATGAGGAGTAAGTAAAATGATATCCCCACCAAACAAAAATTCATAATGAGAGCAGCATTATTTTGGACAATTGGTGACTTTTCTACATACGATATACTTTCATATTGTAACACTTACGGTAAATTAGCTTATCCGTATTATATGGAATTTACAAAGTCATTCACTTTAAAGCATGGAAGGAAGAACATTTGGTTTAATTGTCACTGTATATTCTTACCTACAAGTTATTCTCTTAGGCAAAATATGGATTCATTTACTAAAAAAATGGTGATGTCACAGTCTCCTCCTAGATTAACTAGTGAATAAATATTTGAAAGAGTAAGGTTTATGACCACGATAGTTGATTCTCCAACATTAGCAGATTACAAATTGCTAGGGTTTGGTATCAACCATAATAAAAAGTATTTTTTGGTCCTTTTCATTTTGGAGAACAAACCTTTTCAGACAAAATTTGGATGTGATGCATATAGATAAAAATATTTTTGATAATATAATAAATACAGTTATTAACATCAAAGATAAATCTAAAGATAATATAATAGCAATGATGGACTTAAAAGATATTTTTTGGAGGAAAATTTTTGAGTTGAAGGATGATAGAAATGAAAAACTTCTTAAACTAAAAGCTCTATTCACCTTAACTTTAGAGCAGAGAAGAGCTGTTTGTGAATGGGTACAGACTCTACAGGTATGTAATGGATATTCTTCCAATCTTAGTAGATGTGCTGATATAAGATCAAAAAGATTATTTGGATTGAAAAGTTATGACTGTTATATCTTCATGCAATGTGTACTATCAATTGAGCTACCCAAATCTTTTCCTTAAAAATTATTTATTTATTTTTCAATTTAGTGGTTAATGTATTAGTATATAAATTCTAAATTTAAATCAAGTCAATAGCTTAAGTGATATATATTAGTTAATTCTTAAGCATTTTAAATTTTGATTTATTATGCATTGTTTATTCAAACTATCATGTGAGGTTTTATTATTATCCTAATTTTACTTAATTTTCAATTATCAATTTTGTTTTAGCTAAATAAATAATCAAAGTAGAAGTCTTTATAGAGGATAGTGTACAAAAGTTTAAGAATAAAGTAATTTAAATAAATATAAATAATAGAACAAATTGCAAACTAATAGTAAAAAAATATAACTAAGCATAAAATAAAGATAGTACCACACTTAAGGAAAAAAAAACAAAATAATAGAAAAGAACTTCAAATACAAAAGCACAAGTGGGTTGCCTCTCGAGCAGCGCTATTGTCACAATTCGACTTGATATGACCCGATATCATGCAGGTCATACCATGTTTGATTATGGCAAGACTAACCATAAGATTTGGTTGGAGGAGACGTACTCAAATAAAACTTTCAATTTATAAACTACACAAAGCTACTATTAAATGCAATATAAAGCAGAAGTATTGAATCTCAACATGACTTTCTATATATCCAAAAATATATAATTTAAAGGCTATCTACAGTAGCAGTGGTAACAAAGAGAATAAAAAAATAAAAGCTAAGACTGCAAAAATTAAAACTAACCAAAATATGCCTACAACACATATTTGAGCATTTCATCCGAACTACTTAGCTCGCTCCTTACTCTTCACCAGGTTTGAAAATAAAAACAAAAGTAGGGATGAGCTAATGTGGCTTAGTAGGCTATCGTAACCTAAATAAAAAATCAACAAATAAAATTAGAAGAATTCTGAACTGTATCATTTATTGAAATTGAATTAAATATAATTAAATAAATAAAAATTTAACTAAATTATAAACAAACCTTCATAATGATTTTCATAATAGCTCTCTTAAGCCCAAATTTTCATATATTTACCAAAATCCCACCTCGGCACCCTCTGGTACCAACATAACAGAATCCCACATCGGTCACATATTGACGGCGGCATAACATAATGTAACCTCGGTCGCTCACTGGCGCCGACATAACATCACATTACAACATAAAACATTGCATCATAATACTTCACATCTCTTTTTTTTTCATATTTTTCAAAGTATTTCAATATTAAAGCATAATTAGACTGAATTCAAAAATTGTCAAAATGTTATAACATTAGATAATAGAAATACCAGTGAGTAGCAATTCATAATTTCAAAACATAACTAAATTAGTAGTGCTTGTATAAAACATCATTTTAAAGATTTAATTGAATCGAAGCACTATTTTTAGATGTCAAAATAATTTTTTGAGTAAAAAAAATTGTTGCTTTTTTAAAATCACCCAATAAAAATATTGTAAAATATACTCAAAATATTCATAATCTCACTCTCTATAATATATAAAAAGTTATGCAGTAAAACTTTTATCAAAACGAGTTATCCACAATTTTTGCTAAATAAAAAATCAAATTTGATAAAAAAATACAAATATATTAAATTATTGAAAAGTTAAATAGGCAAAAAGTAACCTATCTCGAGATGAGTACATTTCTCAACTGGGCCAACGGACAAAAATAGTTCTATGATCGCTAACCCTAGCTTTCTTCCCTCTCTCTCCTCTCTTTTCTCTGTAATTCTTCAAAATGTTTCTCTATTAAAAAAATTAAATGGCATTTAATAAATTTTAAAATGGTTTTAGATTTTTATATAAAATAAGAATATATAACATTATAAATATATTATAATAAATTTTCATTATAAAATTCATAGAATTTTTTTAGGGATTCAAAAAATTATTCATAAAATAGCCCATTGTATTTAGAAAAGTGTGGTGAAATTGATTTGCAAAACGGATAACTGACAATCCCAAAATGCCCACTTGTCATGATAGGTGTCAATTTCATTAGGAATGTTACGAGTGATAAAAAATTATGAAAAAATTAGTGAAACTAAAACACAATAATAGATATATTATGGTGAATACATTTTATGATTTGGACTTATAATAACTCCTAAATAAATTCTTTACTATTATAGTTAGAAATATGTATTTTAAAATTTTGAGTTATGATAGCTAAGTTTATAGTCTTCATCTAGTCTTGCCTAGATTTATCAATTTGGCTGGGTTGTATCATGACCACTCCTCAAGTGCTTTAATACTAGGATCTTTTCCTTTTTCCTTAAGATTAATTTCAATATTACTAGAGAATAATTTAAGGGATTAAGGGGCTGTTTGGTTGCCTGAATTAGGAGGGTAAAGTAAAACAATTACATGTATTTACTAAATTCGGTTGTTTGATTAATTTTGAGTGGAACAAAAAGAAACCCTCCAAAGCATTAGCTATGTATTAGGGGCATGTTTCGTGCGTAATAGAAACCCCCTCATATTGAGCGGGTTTTAAATTCTCTTCATGAAATCCTTTGCATCGTCGTTGCTATTCGGCTTCATTGCTTCGCAGAAGATGTAAGATTGCACGAGTGGCTTCTTCGGCTCCTTTGTTCTGGTTTGACTTCGCTCCTTTAACGATGTTCCCTTTTCCTGCTGGGATATTTTTCTGTGAGTTCTTAATGAAATCAAACTCATTTGAATTGGGTTATGGGGGTCATTGTATTTTTCTTATTAAATTAGTATTGAAATTTTTTGAATGTGTAGAATTGAGAAGTGATTTGCTAGAATTTATCTGACTCTTTTAGGGAATGTTTTGGCTACAAGTAGGATTTAGTAAATCCTGAGATTATTACAACCTAAGGGGCTTTTTGGTATCGGATTTACAGCAGGATTTAAGTCGGATTTATGCTAAATCCAGCCAAACAGTTTTTGTGCGCATGTTAAATCCCGTGATTCAGTAAATCCCATATTTATGAATTTACGGCTTAAATCTGAGATTTAGTAAATCCGAGGGGTAGCCAAATTTAACAGGATTTATCCGAAGAAGCGCGCGAAAGGGAGAAAGTTACCTTCACAGCCAGCGAGCTCCCGTTCTTGCTTCCGATCAAAATGTCAAAACTTCTGATCCGGGTTGATGAGAAAGTCATCGCAGGAGCGAAGTCGAACAACCACGAAGGAGCCACAGAAGCGACGCGTGCAATCTATACACATGAAAGCAACGAAGCAAGAACAGCAACGATGAAAAGAGAAGATGACAGGGAAACCATAGACACCTCTAAATGTTATTATTGATTAACTTAATAAATATAATTTAAATTATTAATAATTAAGTAAATTAATTAAATAATTAGTGTATAAATTAATTATCTAATTTAACTTAATTGTATAATTAGTAATTAAATATTAATATAATTAGATTAATTAATATAACTTAATATATCTGTTATTAAATATATAATTAATTGTGTAATTAATAATTAATGAGTAATTTGTACTTAACATATTATTAAATTTATAACAAATTAAATTTTTTATTTTTAATTATAAATTTATTTTTAAGTTATAATTATCTTCTTCACATTTAAATCCCTAGTTGCTATAAATCCTGAAATATGTTACCAAACAGCTTCTCAAGATTTAACAGGATTTAACATTTGACATACCAAACAGTTTTCAGGATTTAACACATTTCAGATTTACTAAATCCGAATTTACAGGATTTACTAAATCCCATTAAAGTTAAATCCCACTTGTTGCCAAACAGCCCCTAAAAGCAGTTTCGTATGATGATTATTAAATTGAACTAAATCCCTGAAAAACTGTTTTGCTATTCATTTTAGGATTTAAGACTAATGAATAACATAATTGATTTAGGCAAAAACGGATGATAAGAGAAATATTAGCATTGATCATCTAATCAAACATAAAATAAATTACTCAAAACTTTAGGGTGATATTTTTCAATATTATATAGTATCGACGGATTTAAGCAGTGATGGAAGCCACTGTAGATTTGTTGGCCATCATCAGAGATTCAATTGATTCGAGAGCACTTGAGGAGCTCATGGAAGATGATGATGTATTTTTTATGTGCTCAATTTGCACCCAAAGCATATTTACTCAAATTGGATTGGACTAAGACGGACCCTGCCTAATCCGACTGAATGTTTAGCATGCAGAAGGACCTGTCGAAGTGAAATCATATTTTGTATCTACAAAGAACCAAATAAGCCTTATTGATTTTGATCCTTGTCATTTAAGGTAGAAAAGAGCCTTGTTTTGATTAATTTCTAAAGTTTTGAGCTAGATGGAAGAATTACTCATTTTGATGGAAGATATGGCTGAGCATCATGTTGGTTCTTGCTGTGGTTTTATGAGTCTATATAGATAAATCCTGATAATTCAATGTTTGATAATGAAAAGAACAGGTTAAATTTCAAAATAGTCTCGTCAGTATTTATATATGATCATTTTAATCTCGGAGTATAACTTTGCTCTCCTATTTAGTCTCTCAACTATACAAAATTGATCCAAAATGTCCCCTTTGGGACTAAATTGAGATCAATTTTGTAAAGTTGATGGGCTAAATTAGGATCATTTTTATATCACAATTACAACATGAAAGATTATTTTGGATCAACTTGTATAGCTAAGGGACTAAATTAGGGTAAAGTGATACTTTGGAACTAAATTGGCCATACAGGAATATTCTTGGGATTATTTTGAGATTTTAATCTATGAAAAGAATATTGATTTATTGTAACATGTACTGTAGAAAAGAACCTTCTTTTGATTGATGTCTAAAGAGTTGAGCTAGATGATAAAATTGCTTGGTGTTTTAAATGATTTTGATACGGTTAATGATTATTCGTGATGTGGTGTAGCATATATGTGGAGAGAAATCCTAATAAACGAATGCTTGGGCATCAGAAGATTGTGAATGGGAAGGTTCGTTCTACTTATCTTCTTGTTTTGGAACTATTTTGAATGTTTTTTTTTTTTCACTTAAGCTTGTTGCTTGATTTGGTATGTTGACTAATGATTTCTGGTAAGTAAGGCGATAAGTTTTCTTTGCCTTTCCTTGCAGGCTGGTGAATATATTTGGTTAGCCTATAAAGAAGCATATGACCTTGTGCTCAAAGTTGGTGACCTTATTGACTTCGCAGGCTTGCAATGCTCATGGGATATATTGTGTTCCTTCATACTTTGTTTCCACTTGTATGATTATTTTTTATGATTCACGCTAAATCTAATTAAAAAATTTGTTCTTTTTTTCTTTTTTAAATGCTGGTGTAGTTGAATTTATTATATGTCATGCGGAGGTTGAGATTGTATTTGTTGAAGAGAAAAAGATTAGGAAGGTCTGATGCCAAATAGTTTATTTGTAAATTGATTAGATATGGCTAATAACTACATAATTGGAGAGAACATACTATTTTCTTTTCTATTTTTCATATTGATATTTTTACGTCCTTATATGTTAGATTTTTGGATATTAATGAGTGAATTTTACAAGCTTATGAGGTTATTCATTTTCCCTTGATAAGAGTTCTTCATATGAAAATTTTGATTTTAATTATCGTAACTTTTGAAGTGAAAATCACCACAAGCTTGATTTATTTTAAATTGATTGAAGTAAATCTTAACTTAATTCGATTTATGTTTAAATAAATTGAATTAAATAAAAAAATTTATAACACCAAATAATACTAATTATTTTAAATACACTATTTTTATAAATATACTTATTTTAATGCCAAAATAAATTATTAAAAAAATATTTTTATTTTACTCTGGATATACCTAACCAAACAAGGAAAACAATTATCCTGCATTTATTTTGCAGAGAACCAAACAGGCTAAAAGTATTTATAATGTATTACATTTACTTTACATTGCATTTACTTTACACTGCATTTTTTTTTCAGGCAACCAAACACCCCCTAACTACTAAAAGAGATTACAAACTATCCTTATTGATTTTCAAAACTTTTTATTGAAGCAGCTTGACTTTATAATTAAGTTCTCAATTGAATCACCACCTCATCCAAATGTTTCTTCTTATTCCCAAATTGATTATTTTGATTAAATCATGGGGGATAAGAAGGTCTAGGATTTACTATAGGTTACTAAGGATTATTCTTTTTTTTTTCTTGATTAGACTGACCTATATTCTACTAATTATTACCATTAACATTATTTGACTAACTAAAATTTGGGTGGTTCCTCTAACCTGGGTTGTATGTACTGAAATAGAGATTATTTTTCCTTCCAATAAAATTCAAAATTTTAATTCCTAGAGTGCTAATATAATCAATAGAATTTTTATTATGCTCCTCCAATTACATCGATTGTCCAGATCCTAATGTAACTCCTATAGTATCCAATTTCTTTGAAATTGCAACTACATGAGCACTAAGAATTGACAAAGCATCTTATTCACCATATCATCAGGCCACTATAAATTATTTATAGACATTTTCTATATTAGTTTATATGCTTCCTCAAATGACTTAGATATTAATGATCTTCAAGATACAGCACCTATGATTGATTTAAGGGATCTTAATAATCCATTATAAAATTCTAAATAACCAGTCAATCGGGAAAAGCATGGTGAGAGCATTTCCTAAGAACTTCCTTAAATCTCTAACAACTTTCATAAATTGATTCTCCTTCAAACTGAGAAAAGGATGTGATATCATTTTTAAGTATTGCGGTCTTTGAAGGTGAGAAATACTTGGCTAAAAATGTTTATGTCAACTCATTCCAAATGGTTATAGAGCCTCTAGGCAAAGAATTCAAAAGCATCTTAGCTTATTTCTTAGAGAAATTGTAAATAATCTAAGTATAATAGCATTATCACTGATGACATTATACTTAAATATTATATAAATTTCTAAGAAATTATCTAACTATAAATTGTGATCTTTAATAGGAGTTCCCACTGACTAAGAATTTTTAACCATCTGAATTATGACAAATTTTAATTCAAAGTTGTTAGCCTAGGTAGTAGATTTATTGATACTTTGATGGATTCCTTCTACTATAGGGTTAGTGTACTCTTTAAGAGATCTCGAATGGTCCTGGTCTTATACTAGGTTAGACATTTTTAAAGTCTTCTTATTTTTCTAAATTTTAGAAAAGGTTTTTCTATCTCAGGTTTAAATAACAAGTGCTCCTTACTATATCTTCCAAGCATACAACAATTAAGAATCAACCAAAAAAATATACTAAATAATTAATAAAATATTTTATTTGTCTTTTTTTTAATATTTTATCAAACAAAATGAAAATAAAGATATAGGATATAAGTTGGTCTAATTATGCAATTATTTCAAATATATATTTAAAATTGTAATATGCACGTTACTTCCCTAGTAATGACACCAAAAATTTAATGGGGTCTTATACTTTGGCTAAGATGTGACTTGCTAATTTGAAATATGCTAAGATTTTTTTTAATATAAAACTAATGAAATCCCACTAATATATTCAAGTATACATATAAAATCAAGTAATCAAGTGATAGAGTAGAGTGTCAATCCCACGAGAAAGTATTTTTCTTAATTGAAATTACACTAGTACTGTTTAATTCAAATGCACAATTTATCCTACTAAAATAAAAAATGGTATTATTTGAGTTTTTGTCTCTACAAGGAAAAAAATGCTAAGAGATTTTTATATTTATAGAAATAAAGTATTTTGGTCTAATGATTATAAATAACATAATTCTACTGATGAGACTCTTAGCTTTATATGTGGATCAAAGCATGTGTATCCTTTGATCTTTGTCAGGCTTGTATGGGTAAAAAGAAAGGTTTATGGCCTTCCTATATTTTACTGTCTTCATAAAACCTAAAATATTTAAACATCCTATATCTAGGCATGACAATATTCTATTTCAATACTCCTAATTATCCCAATATTCCTCCATCAATGCTATACTTCACACTAAATATTAGCTACAAATATGAATATTCTATACATTAAATGAAGAACGAGAGATATTAAAACATCTATGAACTCATTAAAGGCATAAGAGTTAACATTAATACTTGTTATATATTTCCATCATCAACCAAAAAATTGAGAATTTGCTAGACATGGAAGGTATGAAGAAGCAAACTCATTTTTATTTCATCCATTAAAAGATAGAATACAAGAGAAGTAGTAATAAAATTATCATCTAGAAAGATCAAATGATATTATCCACACTCCTTCCTCTAACTATAGAGTTACTTAAACAAACAGGCTAAGATCTCCATAATGAAAGTATCTTGCACTTCCTTAGCCTCGCTCAAACTTTACTCTAATGGGGCACTAAAGAAACATATTAAGAATTACAAAATTTTTACTTAAGTGATAGAAATCTCTAAATAAAAGAATTGAAAAACTATTCATAATAAGTACATGGATGAGCATTAAGCATCGTAGCACTCGACAAGGTGGAGCAATGGCAGCATAAAATAAACTAGCACCTCAATAAGGTGGTACCATAGTTGCATAAAATGAATTAGCACCTTAGCACAATAATTATGGCTCTATTGTCCTGGCACGATTAATGATAAAAATAGAGCATATTTTAGGCATGTTGGTGCATCTCCTTGCATTAGCAACAGCTCCACCATGTTGCTCCAAAGTTTAGCTATCACAACACTGAAATATTATTTTCAGCACTGAGGAATTGTAAGGCTTAGTTCTTTAGCACTCATTTTCCTGAGGCTTTATTGCTAAGGTACTAAATTTGGGTGCAACAGCGCTCTGTAATGTTACGACACTAGCCTGAGTGTCACCTCGGTACTATAAATTAGAGAATTTGGTGCAAAAATGTCTAAATTTGGGGCTGGGGTGATATTAAAGCTTATGATGCAGTGCTTATAATGAGGCATCGCAGCACTGATCAACACTTATAGTTTTTGCCATTTCCCATACATTTTAAGCATAATCACTACTAAAACGATATGTTTTCACTGAATTTAAATAAAATAAATAATACACAATTTACACTTAGCACCTACTAAGGTTTTTTAGCTCACTATGATTTTGCATTGTGATTTCAGGGTCTGCGAAAGGGAAAGAGGTTGTTGATTAGTAGTTTTAGGAGTCCATTTTGGGTATATAAGTACTTTTATTGATAGTCATGTATTGTGATTGTGTATAAATAGTTTTATATGAAATAAAAATGTTTTTATGGATGAGTTTTGTGCTCCAAGTGTTTTAGTAGCTCTATGTTTCTTGTTGTTCATCTTGAAAGTTTACATTAGAAGGTGAAAAAATATGAAAATTTCTATAACTAGATATTGGGATTTATCAATCACAGTTCAACATGATAAGACTTACCCATCAGTGGGTCTTATCGGATTGGAAAAAGTTTTGTATTATGTTTTGAGCTTGGGGTGTACCATCTTTTGCAAATCAATAGATGTAGGATACTTTTCTAAGACAAATTCAGCGGAGCATAACTATGATGTAGTATGAGGCAGGATTTCCTACTTTGGCTAGATATTTTTTCCATTATGAGTCCAGGTTTTGGTAGGAGTTGAACTTGGATATTTTAATTTTTTGGTTCTTATGTAATCTCTTTGATTATGTTTACTTCTTATTCAAGCTATATAGTCTTTTCTTGCATCTCTTGTACTTCCTCTTCGAATATCTAGTTATATTTTTGAGTGTTGCCTTACTATAATCATCATTTTTAGTTAAATAAAAAGAGGATATGCTCTTTCTTTGGGAAAATTTTTAGGCGAAGACCAATTCATTCATGTAAAGAGAAAAGTACAACTATGGTATAATAGAATATGAAATAACCCAACAAGCTGCTAAAAAAAAATGAGCAGTAGTGGGAAAGAAGAAAAAATCATAATTTGTACTACATAAAAGTTATAAAAAGAAACTATAAGGACTCAAAATGCAAGGCAGAACATGAAGACCCATCAAATAAAATCATCATTAGTGATGGTCAAAAAGGCCTCTGGTTGCCAAGATAGATGATATGAGGGGGAGTTGATATGCACAAACATTCATCATAGTCCTTCAAAAGCTCCCCATGCAACAAAGATCAGAATGCATCACCTGGTTGCCGTGAGAGACCATCCAGGGTGCATCAAGATTACACCAACAAATAGCATAGGAAATCGTGAAACTCCCCAGGGTAAAAAGAAACTATCAGTAACTCACAAGTCTTAAACAAAAAAAAAGCCACCTATAATAAACAACTCAAAGGAGAAAGTGCTAAAATAAGCGGAAACTCTTCCATTTTGTGGTTTTATAATCACTGTACTTTTAATTTTGGCAACAGTCATGGCATGGCACTCAAAAGAATTGTCAAATAATCTACCATTTTGAGCTCTCTAGTTATAATATATAGATGCACATATAGATAAGTAATAAATACATTTCATATGTCTACACACATCCAGATCCTCAAGGGTGTTGAAAGTATGATATAAGTTGGGACATATTAACAAACCTCCTAGCCCTGACATTAAGTCTTTGAGGATATCAAAAGTGAAATCACATTAAAAAAAGAGATGGAATTGGGATTCTAAAGTAGAAAAATAGAGTATTCAAGAAGAAACAACAAGAATACTTGTAAAAGCAGAACATCTGTAATTGTTAACCCACCCTTAAAAGCCAACCAAGCAAACTAAAAATTCTTAACGTGTAATGTTTGTGCTAAATAAAATTATGTCAGTTATTCCTTCAGGAATTAGAATAATACTGCATAGTGAAAGAGTTAAAGTTGGGGTTTTATGATCGAAGCCAAAGATTTCCAATATCTGCATGATAAACGGGCACAGAGGAAATTTAAGGAGCTAGGATAATAGGGAAAAGAGAAGGGAGGTTCCAGCCCCCATTGAGAATGAGGTTTCTTACTTGTAAATGAGAACAATTCAAAAGAATATTTCCTAGAGAATGAGTGCCCAACATATCCATGATTGATCTACCATTGCACCAAGGGTCACAAAGGAGAGAAAGAGAGTTGTTATCATGAACTGTAAGAGTTAAGCAATGCTTAATTTTATTTTCCACACAATACACAAAATTCTAGTAAATATAGGCACATTTAATGCAAGTGATCTAAAAGGAACAATATTTAGATCTCCACCATTGAAATAAAAGGCTATCCGATTTGAAAAATCTCCAAATAAGGAGCCAAAAGCATGATAAAGAGTTTCCATGGTTGTGATGCCATTTCCCCCACAAACCTTGGGCTTACATGTGTCATTCCAAGCAATCATGTGATATTTTCTTTGAGTAATGACACCAAATTAAAGGAATCTAGAGCAAATTCTATTAATAAATTTCATACAAGCTTTTAGAATGATGTATCCTATAATCCAATAGTCTAAGGAGTTACATATAGTAAATTTTAAATATTGAATTCTAGTAGCAAATGAAAGGGATTTTGCCTTCAAACCATCCAAAGTAGATTGGTGTAGTCTTTTAGTAAAATTTGTAAGCCAAAGTATTTGATGGGTCTTTTGGAAGAAGAAACATTTAGGATATTGCAAATGTTGGACTCCTCTGCCTAATGGTTTGAGAAAATAATGGTGCTTTTATCAGTGTTAATATGAAGGCTCGAAGATGCAACAAAACGATGTAGAAAATCCTTAAGAGCATAAACATTCTCCAAAATGGCATTATCAAATACAAGTAAGTCATCAGTATATAAAAGGTGAGAAATATAATTGTTACTCATTGACATTCCATGGAAGGAGTTGTTATATACAGCTTACTCAAAGCAGGTCGAAAAGTCATCCATAACAATTCTAAAGAGGTAAGGGGAAAGAGGGCATCCCTGTTTGAGTCCAGAAGAAGAATTGAAGAAACCTTTAAGGGTGCCATTTATGGAAACATAGAAGTAGATATCCAAAATAAAAGGCTTAATCATGGAAAAGAAGGTTGCGGGGATGCCTTTGGCAAGAAGACGCTCAAGCAGAAAATCCTTTGAAATGGTGTCGAAGGCTTTGTGAATATCAAATTTTCCATAGATTAATTTGTTCTGGCCCTAAAGTTGAAGTTCCCTAAGATATCAATAACAAGAAGGATATTATGAAATAATCCTATTTTTAATAAATCTAGCTTGGCTCGGATGTATAATAAAAGGCATGACATCTTTCATCCTATTGGCAAGGATCTTAGCAACAATTTTATAAAAAATATTGCAAAGGGAAATTGGCCTGTATTTATAAATGCTGGAAGTATGAGATGTTTGGGAATTAAAACAATAACATTTGCTTTAGCTTGCTTAGGCATAAAGGGAAAAGAGAAATAAGTCATCACAACATCACAGACTTGCCTACCAATGGTGTTCCAAGTAATTTTATAAAATTCAAAACCATAACTTTCCAGGCCAAGAGTAGAGCAAGAGGGGGAGGAGAATATAATACCTTAATTTCTTCCACAAAAATAGGAGCCCACTAAAGCATGAAAGAGGTGGAGTGGAATCATATTGCTAATAGAAATGGGGTTGCTATCAGTGTGGGTAGGATTAGGAGTATTGAATAACCTCCTGAAGTGTTGAACAAAAGCATTGTTAATGTCATGAGGGGATGTAAAGATGCCATCAGAAGAAGTAATGGCTTTGATCAAATTGGAATTATATCTAGAGTTGATTTTAGAATAGAGGAAATTCATATCATCCTCCCAATTTACTTTGGTTTTTTGGTAATCCAGTCTTACTAATAGGAATTATGATTGGATTGCTTAAGGTTTATGGTTTTTAAAGTAGCATTTAACCTTGGGTCGGTGGGGTTGCTCCAAATTTGGGCAAGGCAATAGTTTTGTGAGCTTGTGAGATTTTCAATATTATACTTGAGAACTTTGGAAGAGACCCAAGTCTTGGTTTTAATGCATCTTTTAAGAGTCTTAAGCTTATGATAGAAGGAATATATTGGGATGCCATGAGAGTGCCGAGTGAAGGCACTAAGAAGACAATCCCAAAATTCAGTAAGCACCAATAGTTTTTGTAAAGAAATTTATGGTTTTTATGTGAGGCACTCATTGATAGCAAGATGATAGAGGAATGTTCATAAATTTGTGGATCTCTAACATTATAGAAAGAACCAGGGAAAAATTCTAGCAAAGCATCATTAATCAAAACTCTATCAAGTTTGATGTGATCGGGTTGTCAATTATCTGATTATACCATGTAAAGAAGTGCCCAATAGAAGATAGCTCATGAGCACCAATATTGAAAATCATGTTATTGAAGTCATCAAGTTTGCTAATGAGAAAAGGAGATCCACTAGCCTTTTCATGAGCAAATATACAACAATTAAAGTCCCCTAAAATTGCCCAAGGGATGGTAATGTTCACAGCCAAATCCAAGATTTGCTTCCAAAGTAGTTGTTTACCCTCAAAGGAATTAAAGGCATAAACTACTGAAATATAACAAATAGCAGGGGACCAGAAGAAATAATCCATGAATCAACTGGCCAAAGGTGAATAAAGGCCTAAAATTCACTCTTATATCATTCTATTTTATCCAGATTTGACTAGGACTAGAGAATGAGAGGTTATTAAAAGAAGCCTCATTACTAAAGATAGCATGAGAAGAGAGGAACCAGTGATCAAAGACGGATTGGGAAGAGACTTTTGCTTGCAAAATAAACATCAAATCCAAGTTATTCCTACTAACAAACTGCTTGCAACACAAGACCTTGACCCATGCATGTTCCAAGTTGCCATGAGAGGGAAGGTCATTGAGACTTGGATGTGAGGGTGGATGCCTTCTTGGCATTTTTGGCTCTGGTGGTTTTGTAACTCTGAGCTTGGGGTTGTAGGATATGGCTTTTAGCATTTTTGTGTTAAGATGGTTAATGATTTTAGAGTTGAAGAGTATGTTCAGCTTGTTTGTCAGGGTTTTGATTATTTATAGCAATTGGGTCATTATGTCTGGTAGGCGTGGGTTCAAAGGATTCATGCCATTCTAAAAGAGCAGATAATTTGATTTTGGTGGTTAGGGAAGGGGGTTGAGAGTGGAGAGTTCCTATAAGGGTATTGGCGGGCGGAATGTAATATGAGGTAAGAGGGGCTTCTTTTCAGGGAGCGTTCAAATTTGGGAGTAATATTTGGTTGGGGGTGGAGGTGGAGGTGTTTGGAGTAAGTGGCTATGCTTTCAATGCTTTCCAAAAAAAATCTCTCACTTCATGAGGACAGATTCACGGGTTGGTATTGTTTATTCACAAGTTTTACAGTGTATTCATAGGAGCCAACTTTTGGTGCTATAAATAGCACTCCATACAAGCAGATATTCATCAAGGAATTAAATTCTTTGAGCTTGCTTAGAGTGGTTTTTTGGAAGAAGAAAGCTTTCCCAAATGAAACCGAAATCTCTAGTGAAATATATGAAAGATGATGATATGGGAGAGAGGGGGACTACAAAACGCTTTCAATTTTGAGATATATTTATTAGGTGTGTCAAAAGGGATTGTCGGTTTGGATTCAAGTTTGATCTTAGGATTGACTTGCTTAGAACCCATTTGACCCCCCATTTAGTAAACTGGTAAAATTCATGAATCCGATCTCCTCAACTAGTTTGACTCGACCCGATAACATGTTTAGATAAAAAAAATTGCACAGCAAACTAAAAAACCAATAACCAAAAGAATGTAAAGAATTTAAGCAAAGTGAAATTATAATTACAACTTTCAGAACTACTTGTTTGAATTTTTTCACTATATTACAATCAATATTCAATTAATCTAAATTTTAATTATTATATAACATTTTTATATTGGTATCAAACTTTTTAATTCATAATTTGCAAGGTAAAATTTGATTATTTTCAAGTTGGAGGGTCGACTTGGTCCTACCCATTTATTAGATAGGTCAATCCCAATTTTAATTTTTTGCATCAGATTCTCATAGGATTATCTGTCCATATCTTTTATTAATATTCCTAATCTATAAAATAATCTATATATATTTGGGAATGTGATATCCACCTGCTGCTACCTCGAAAGGGCACTAGACGGCGTTACTAATTCTCAGTTGACTTAGAAGAGGCACTCACCGTAGAAATCTCTTGGCCCGCACTTGATTTGACCCAACTTAAAAGACGTTGTCGCATGAGTAGAACCGAGCATGGGTTGGAGATTCTCAATCATACTCGCCCACCAATCAAACTAATATATATATATATATATATATATATATATATATATTAGTGGTCCGTACACGCCACCGACAAGGCGGCTGCCTGCCTGCCTCTATCCGGAAAAAATAACAAGAATGGCCGCGACGTCGCTGCTGGCTGAAAATCCAATAGCCCAACATGAACGATGCAATCAGCACGAGCACATCGCCGGCGATTGGTATTCAGTACCAGATCTTAGCCTCCGCGACAACCGCTTCATCGTACCCCTTGACTACTCTGATCCCAACTCCGCCAAGATTACAGTCTTCGCGCGCGAAGTCGTCGCAGGTAACACCTAGTAAAATGGAAATAAGATTTTTTTCGTGTTTTACTTCTATGGGGAAATTACAATGATCTTAGCAGTAAGGTGAAACCGATTACTTTTATGTTGAACGATTTGCAGATAGATCACCCTTTATTTGGGTGGTAGTTTGGATTGAAATTAAAGAAGTGGGTGATTCGCACTATTTCAGCTTGAATTTTTGAAAATTTTATTTTTGACCTTGTGGCTGATTTATGTTTTCTGTGCACTCGTTGCCTTCCATTATTGTTATATACTATGCGGCATTTATTGAAATTGATAATCTTTTAGACATCTGATACAATTCTAGTTTGTGAAGCGATACATCATCAAAAATTATCCTGATGGGGCATGAATCTCGAGGCAAAATTAGGCTGAAAACTTTTGAAATTAAATCTAGGACCATCCAAACTCCGATTTCAACAAACTTACAGTCAAACTGAACGTCTAGAAAATTCGAACCCAATGACACCAAATTCGGCTCAATCCGAGCCCAAATGGGTCCAAATCGAAGACCCAAAGTGCATTTGGAAAGTTCAAATCATAAATTGAATGATCAAATGATTTCCAAACGTGACATGCTTAAAGTCGAATCGAGCGGCTCGATGAGACCATCCAATGAGCCCAATATCGCCAGATTATGATATAAATAAGACATTTAAATGCCTAGTAAACGGTCAACGATCAAGGAATCAACATTGGCCGTCCATTCAAATCACTCTCAACTTACCCTTGATCTCCCTCTTATTTATTGGTCATATCACTATCGGAAAAATATAAATAGACACCTTATTCCTCATGGAGCAGGGACTCAAGCAAGGAAGAGAAGGAAGAGAAGTAAAAGAGAGAAACTAGAATTGTCTTGATGCCAGACTCCTCGATCATCTTCGGATTTTTGCCCGGCCACCGACTGATGCCGGACTTCCTCCGGCCACTGACTGATGCCGGACTTCCTTCCGGCCACTGACTGATGCCGGACTTCCTTCCGGCCACTGCTTGATGTCGAACTTCCGCCTGGTCACCAACTGACGTCAGACTTTTGCATGGTTCTCGACTGACGCTGGACTTACGTTCGACCCCCGATTGACACTGGACTTTCGCTTGGCCACCGACTGACACCGGGCTTCTGTTCGGCTACCAACTAATGCTGGATTTCCGCTCGACTATCGAACATCCCTGAATTTCTGTTTGATCTCTGCTCGTCACTAAATTTCAACCCGATGATTGATTGTTGTAATCTGATCGTCCTTAGTAGAACGGACCAGCCATTTATAATTCATTCAAACACTAGTGGAATAATTTCAACTAAGCATGGCCTCATGATTTTTCCCTGTTTCTGTGCTAGATATCTATACAATGCTGAGACGAAAAATTTTAACTCTATCGATGCATATATTCTATCCCGCAACATGACGAATCATAGATCATTGTCATCTCTATATTGATTTTATTATTTTCTTCATATATACTGATATTGTATTTTATTTTGCTCCTTTAGGTCAGCTTATCAATTTTGTATTCCTCCTACATATAGATTTCTGCTTGATTTTTTGGTATTAGCTTATTTTCTTGCATATTGAATGTTAAAGCAAAGAAATTGTTCTTGGAGTCGGGTGGTTTAGTTGTTGGAAAAAGAGACTAATTTTAGTGAACGACAGGCAGCAACTTTGCTATTTTGCATATCTAAATGTTTTTTGCGGCATTAAACTGGTTTTAGGCTTGCTATTTTTGAGATGGAAACTTTTCGCTCCAATTGGCTGGTTGGACGGGATAGTAATCTACTATTGCAATCTACGCGAATAAAGAGCGTAAGATTTCCTTAAAATGGCTATAAAATCCAAAAAAAAAAAAAAAAACAGGAAAATAAGATTAAAATTTGCAGGGAACTTCTTATTCTTTATTATTACAGAGCAACAGTTTTATAGTTACAAGATCAGGGATGCCATCCCTGTTGTTTCCTTGCAAACTCAGCTAATTATTATGTAATTGACTACTTTTTTGCTAACAAATTCCTAACTGAGACAATTCAGTTGTAACTGACTAACAACTAACTTCTGCAGATTTCACTGAATAGCTAGCTTATCCCAAAATCCTTCAACTTATCTGGTGCACGTCACTGTATCCCTGAGTACCTCATCTCTTGTTTAGTTTGCTATGCTGCTGCTGCTTCTTCTTCTTCATCCTGCACCCAATTAACTTTTTGTTTCTATTAGGAGACTTTGTAAGACCCCCATTGCCTTCAAGAACAACCTTATCCTCAAGGTTGAGAGTAGGATATAAATGGCATAATGAACTAAAAATATTTTAGGTAGTGATTGGGGAATTTTTTATTCTCAACAATTTTGAAATATTTTGTATTTGAGCACGGCATAAAAATAATATATTATTATGAAAGAAAAAATGTTATTTCGCTATGGACTCGATAACAAAATTTTTATTAGATGATTGTGGAATCTTCAATATTTTATGGCACAGAATATTGACCGTTAAAAGAGAAACATAAGCTTAAGTTAAGTTTTGTGGAGATAAGGATGCTCAGGTGGACGAGTGGTTTTATACTTAAAGACATAATGCCAAATGAGTATATGTATGAAGGGTTGGAGTAGCTCTTGTGGTAGATAAGACTAAAGAGAGTCGTCTTAGATGGGTTGGTCACATAAATTGTTGATCTTCCATTAATCCGGTTAGGAGAGTAGATGTATTAAATTCAACCTATATTAAAAAATATAGAGAAAGACCTAAAAAAGCCTGGTTAGAAAATATAAAAAATGATTTTTTTATTAGATTTAAATGAGAATTTGTCTCTTAATAGGACACATTGGAGAAAAAAGATTTATGCAGCTGACCTAATGTAGTGGGATAAAGGATTGATGTTATTATTATTGTTGTATGGATTGGATAACAAAAAGTGTATTTTATTTTTATATGCTTAGATATTTTCCCGCATACAATATATTTGATTGAATATAGTTTATTTTTATTATGGGTGTAGGTTCCCTATAAGAGCAAGCCCGTTTATATTTCAATAATATAATATCAAGGAAATACCCAAAAATATGAGGACTTATAATGCAACTGAAATAAACATTAACCATAGACCTTAGATTTAGGGTGAGAAACGTCGACATGTATTTACTCGATCCTAAATCTATCGAAATGTAGGAGACTTATGAACATAAAATCTCACTTGAGTTTAAGTTAGCCCGACCTCTAGTCTTACAATCCTGTTTGGAAAGAACAAACCAACTAAACTCACCTAGGTGCTTTTAAAACCATACAATTTTTGTTTCAATGCATATATAAGATTGACTAGGCTATTTTGATTTTAAGAAAGAGAATTTATAGCTTATTGATAGGAAATACTTTGAGTTCGCAAGTAATCCTTACTGAAATACTTGAGTTCGTAAGCAACCCTAACAATAAATTGGTAAAAACAGCGAGAAAGAGCACAAGACGATAATGAAAGCAACCCAAAACGGTAAATTTTATTAGATAAAATTAAAGCAAAACAAACACTAGCAAAGATGCAATTGATCCTCTATTCGAGAGGAGGATCATTCTCTCCCAATCTCTAGACACTAGGTCTAGAGCCCAAAACTCCCAAGATACTCCAAGAGAAAATTATACATAAGCATCCCTAACCCTCACCTCTCATGCCTATTTATAGATTAATTCCAAACCTCCTTTCCCAAAATAGATTAATTCAAATAAATTAATTCAAACATCATTTCTCAAAATAGATTAATTCAAACCTCCTTTCCCAAAATAGATTAATTCAAATAAATTAATCCCTTGCCTTAAATAAGATATTTTATTTAATTAAATAGGGGCCCACGTCCCTATGGCTTAGGCAGTTAAAGAGGTGGCAGTTTGAACTGCCTCTTGTAGACCTTGACCGACCTAGGTGGGGTCGGCTGGATAGGCACCGATCTATCAATACCGCCCTCCCAAAGAATCACCTTGTCCTCAAGGTGAAAACAAGTAAACTTATATTTCACCCTCTTGTATGGCTCCCACATGGCATCGTAATCAGGAAGGTTCTTCCACTTGATCAACACTTTCTTAGTTCCGTATTCTTTTTGGCAGACCCCCATCAACTCTAAAGGTTCCAGAACTACCTCTAAATCCTCATTAAGTGTCGCCGGTAGCTCGTGGTTGGCTGTGTAGTTGTTGACCTCCACGTCAGATGAAAATAAAAAAATGGGAAGCTTAATTCTTTCCTCTGCTGCTGCCCATACCCGAAATCATCCCGTATCTCTGTCGAGACCCAGCTGCAACTACAGTAATCATTCCTTGTGCAAGTTGGCATCGAATGGTCACATCCTTACGTGCATAGCTTGCTTCTACCCGGCTCTCCAGCTACGTTAAAATGAGAAGGGAAGAGGATGCTCGGGTCAATCTTTTCTCCCCAAACGAACTCCTTCGACGAATCCCTCTCCCACTCCCGTCGCTGCTCTCCTCACCTCCGACCACAAATCCGCGAGCCTTTCTGCCCTGTCTTCCTTCTTCGACTAAACCCGACGCCCAACTCTCGCCTTCTCTGCCTCCTGCTCCTTCCGATCCATAGAAACAGAGAGAGAGAGAGAGAGGGAGATAGCCTTCTTACCTTGTCTTCTTCCTCAAGCACCGAACCCCAGCTCCCGCCGACTTTGCTCCTCCGGCGTCCCTTCCCTGTCAGATCGAAGGCTCCGACCTTTCGATCGGAACTAGCGACGGGAGTCGCTCGCTGTGACGCTAACTTTCTCCCTTTCACGCGGCTTCTCCGGCACCTTTACTGCCGTTCGACTCCGCTCCTTCGACGACCTTCTTATTGGATCAGAAGTTACAGATTTTGATCGGAAGCAAGCTCAGAAGCTTGTCGGCTGCGAAGTTAACCTTCTCCCGCACACGTGCTGCTTCAGCTCCATTGCTGCCGCTCGACCCTGCTCATTCGACGACTTGCCCTGCCTGCCGGACTTGAAGTTCCAACATTTTGATCGGAAGCAAAACGGGAACTCGCTTGCGGTGAAGGTGACTATCTCCCTTTCACGAGCTTCTCGGCCAAATCCCGTGAATCCGTCGAACAGAGAGAGAGGGGGAGGATATTTTGTATTTTATTGTTTATTATTATTATTATTATTATTATTACTGTTAATTAGAATTAATTTCTGTTAATTATAACTAATTAACTTTAATAGTGATTAATTATTATCAATTAAAAATTAATTATGATTAAATAATTTAATTATATTTAATTATTTCTTAATGATAATCATTTAAAATTAATTAAATCGATTTTGATTAATTATTTTAATTATGGTTAATTATTATGATTAATAATAATTAACTATAATTAATTAAGATTAATTAAAATTATTATTTTAATTTTAATTGATTGTTATTAATTAAAATTAAGTATAATTAGTTATTTTAATTGTAATTAATTATTATAATTATAATTAATTATTTTCAAAATTAATTAGTTATAATTAATTAAAATTGATTAAGAAAATGCTTCTCTCCCTCGATCTTCGAGCCAACGACGACGACCCCGAAGGTATAAACTCTCTAACCCTAAAACTCCGAGAACCCGTTTCAACGCATTCGTCAAGACAAAACGACCACCTATACACGCTTTTCTTAGCGTGGTGGGAGGGAGTGCGTCACGACGCTTGCGATGAAGCGGGTAATCACCTAAATTCCTTCTTCGAAGTTCGTATCGCCTTGGAAACCCCGCCTATACACGCTTTTCTTAGCGTGGTAGGAAGGGATCCCGGTGCGATGCGCACGATGAAACGGGGATACCCATAAGTACCCGCTTGCGGGGAAATAACTGCCTTTCTTATAAAATATTTTCAAAAAATATACCCATACACGCTTTTCTTAGCGTGGTGGGGGATCAAAAATACACGGCCGCGGTGTCCTCGAAAGAGGGCACCTACCATACATGCTTTTCTTAGCGTGGTGGGAAAGGCCCAGTTTTCCGTAGTTTTCCCCTAAACGGGGGAGACGCCGGAAGGCTGCCGAAATTTCGGGTGAAGACGGACCGTACTTGGACTTGATTTGCACATCAAATGGACAAAAATGAGACACGTACCTGGACTCATTTGAACTCAAAAGACATTAATAAAAGGCTTAATTCAAACTCAAAACCAAACTTGAACTCAAATCAGGGGAACAACAAATGACTTGGGTTGGACTCGAACTGAACTGCACTTGAACTCCAAAAGAACTCGAACAGAGGACTTGTGAACTGTGGACTTGAACTTAAACAAAATTCGAATGACTCCTAAAGACTAAGTTCAAGTGAAATAAAAATCAAATTGAAATTAAATTCAAATGAAAGTGAACATGCAGATGAACTTGCAAGAACCGCATGGGACCAAATTTGGGTAATTTGAACATTCAACTGGACTCAAAAGACTGCAGGGGACATAGCACTTTGAACTCAGATCGGATTTGGTTCGCACATCAAATATGATTCAAACATTTGGACTCAAGTAAGAACTTGAGTTGGACTCCAGAAGACTGAACAATCAATTCAAACATATAATTGAACTCTCAAGGACTCCAGAAGACTTTGAACAGAATGCGAACATGAGATTGAACTCAAAGAACTGCAGGTAACTTGAACCAGGACTTAAGCTTGAATAGAGTCTGAACTCAAAATGAGCACAAGGAATCCGACGACTCAATGTTTGGGAAGAAATTACAACATCCTCACATCCAACACCAATCAAATCACACCTTCTACGGATGTGTTTAGTGAAACACACAACGAATGTAAATGCCCGCTAGTGTCAACAATCATCCGATCGAAGACAAGTACATATATTCCTTGAAACTGAAAAATGGTTGATTAGCAGACTAAGTGCAAATGTCTACAAATGTGAAACGACCTACAAACAAGTGCAAATACACAAAAATCCACCCGAGATTGGTGAAAGGGTGGATTCGATGCAGAAACAATAGACCTTCTACAAAATACTTCCAGGAGGTCGTCGTAGAAGACATGTATCCCCTGCAAGTAAAGAGGTCAATGAATGAAGGTCATTCATTAAAATTCCAAATAGAAGTGAAATGTCGAGCTGACATACAAACTCTCAATGACACCAAGAGGCTACATACAAGAAAGAAGATATCCACAAGCAAAATACCAATTGATTACAACAAGTGAAAGTTCCTACGATCCAAAAGGCAGGAGATTAATTAGTGCACTATGATCCGCCTATAAAAATCAACAAATAGTGCACGACAGTCTACCTGTATAAAGCAGCGAACAACTCAATTCAAAAAGCTGCTATGCCACGCCACCGGATCTGCAATCTCCGTACAAGCAGACAGAAGGCGTCTACAAATATTTTAAAAATAACTCTGCACGTGCACTATAATTTGTATACACATAGGTACACTAAAAGGGGAAAATACATTCTCAACCCGCATGGGCCCCGACGAGCGTGTTATCGGTATACACGTGACGTCTAGGGATGCTGCGCGGGTTGCCAAGTGAATTCAGGTTCGAAACCGATCCTTCTATACGGGTCAATAGAAGTCGACAGGGTTCGAACCATTAAGCAAATATAAAGTCGTGGCGACCGGTAGATTTGCTTTAAAACATTCATATTAGACCATCAAGGCCTACAACAAATTGAATTCACTATCAAAGGGTACAAAGCCTATGAAATCCGATCCTCTATCGACAGCCCGATAGAGTTGACAAGGTTCAATCCATAAAGTGAAAATGACCCCGAACACCCCGATGATGGCCGTGTTGAATGCAGATCTCAACCGGAGGGGTTTCCAAATATTTTCAAATGTCCCCCAAAAATTCAAATGTCTTCCAAGCTCTACCCACAATGCCAAAATCCAATAAATTCCAAAATCCAGATATCTAAAGTTTGAAATTCAACTATCCCAACGCTTAAAGCAAAATCCATCCACCCTCCGTAACAGTTTGTCAGGGTGGACAAATTAAAATATAACCTATGCTCACAAAGAGCCAAATGCCTAGTCAAAAATATCACTAGGATCCATTCTCAAACAATCTCCTGCCAGTAAGGACGTGGTACGTGTGCTCTAACCGGCAGTCTGCCGCTAAATGGCCACCGCAGGATAAACGGTTACGACGACCCGGGGCCCTCTGAACCGAGTGGTTTTGCCGCCAAATGGCACCACGTAATACCGGTACTGGTCAGAGCCAATACGCTTCTTATTGGCATCAAATCCTTGAGATATGAATCAATAGGGTATAATTGACAGGGCACAAAGCCCTCTGTAAGCTAAGGTGGATTTAAATTTGTCCCCTTAGACAAACATTCAGCTCCGGTCTACAAGGTTCCCTTGGACGAAGCAACCCATGGCTGCCGACAAGGATCCTTCTGTCAGGTTGGGTCGACTACCTCCTCTGACTAAGTAGACCATGGACCACGATGGCCCGGGATGACGGAACCATGGGATCTTGATCGGGTCCATCATCCATTCCCCCATCATCCGCTCTAAGTGCTGGATGGTAAAATTTCAACTTTAAATATCAATTTCTCAAGCATTTCAACCCCAAATTCCCAAACCTCCAAACTTTCCAAAATTCTAATTATCCAAACTCATTGCTGCTACTATATGCCAGATAACACGTATACTCTACGTATCTGATTGACGACTAGCCTTAATCGAAAGTTCTCTCTCGTGATCGGGAGGGGTAATTAACTATAGGGGCTTGCGCCTATAGGAAACCAGAACTCAGATCATAAAGTCCTCACAAAATGAGGGCGAAATCTCTGGGTAGTGTCTTATCTACAAACCCATCTGCCTTCCAAAATTTACCCCGGAACTTATTCAGTTAAAACTCTCTCGCTCAAATAAAAGAAAAGAGCGAGCGGAGGCCGGGGCCGAATTTTCGGAGCCCACAGTAGTCACCAATAGCCTTCCTCAACTGCGAGATGTGAAAAACCGGGTGTATAGTCACCGTTGGTGGTAATTTCAGTCGATATGCTACGGCCCCAATCTTCTCCTGCACTTCATAAGGCCCAAAGTACCTTGGAGCTAGCTTTTCATTCCTCTTGTTGGCGACTGTCCTCTGTCTATATGGTTGGAGCTTCAAGAACACCCTCTCCCCCACTTTAAATTGGATGTCCCTCTTATGCCTATCAGCTTGTTTCTTCATAATTTATTGGGCACTCAGCAGATGTCTCTTCAGCTCTTCTAACACTCTATCCCTCTCCTCCAAGTATTCAACTGAGGAAATTGGGGTACTACTACTCCCAAAGTGTACCAAGTGGAGAGGATCCCTTCTGTACTACACCTTGAATGGAGTCATCTGAGAAGCAGAGTGAAAAGAAGTGTTGTACCAGTACTCGGCTCATGATAGCCACTTAGCCCAGAGCTTGGGTGTCTCCGATACGAAACATCTCAGGTAAGTCTCCAAGCTCCTGTTTACTACTTCCGTTTGGCCATCCATCTGTGGGTGGTAAGCTGTACTCCTCTTCGAACTATCATCTGCAGCCTGAACAACTCTCTCTAAAAATGGCTAAGGAATACCTTGTCTCTGTCTGATACGATCGTCTCGGGTATTCCATGTATTCGAACGACCTCCCTGATGAAAGCTGAAGCCACTATCTCTGCTGTGTAGGGGTGTCGGAGGGGAATGAAGTGTGCATACTTGCTCAACCTGTCCACCACCACCAAGATCACTGTGAACCCTTTTGAATGGGGTAACCTATCTATAAAGTCCATAGAGATCTCCTCCCACACTCTTCCCGGTAGAGGTAACGGCTGTAGTAATCCTCTTGGTGACATATCCAGATACTTATTCCTTTGGCAGATCTCACACCTAGCTACCATCTCCTCTACATCTTTACACATCCCCTTCCAGTACAGTTCCGCTGCTAGTCTTCTGTATGTCTTCTGTACGCCTGAATGCCTCTCCATAGCGCTTCCGTGAAACTCCTGGAGTAAGTTTAGGATGTGGATCGAGGGCTGGGGCATCACAAATCTCTCCTGATATAGCAGTTTGTCTCCTTCCAATGAGTACCCTTTGTGGTTACCCTCTTCTTTTAGTAAATCTGACCTGATCTTTTCCAAACCTTCATCTCTCGCACTTTTCTCTCTGATGGCCTCCCTGTCAAGCATCAAAGAAACATATAGTGTTTTTGTCTACAGCTCCCCCATACATTGGGACAAGGCATCTGCTGCATTGTTCTCCACTCCTGGCCTATACTAAACCTCAAAATTGTACCCAAGCAACTTGGACTGCTACCTTTGATGCTCCTCTATCGCCATCTGTTGTTCTATCAGGTATTTCAAGCTCTGCTAATCTGTCCTGACAATGAAATGTCTCCCAAGTAGTAGTGTCGCCACTTATGGATGGCCAAAATGATGGCCATTAATTCTCTCTTTTAGACTGACTTTAGCCTTGCTCTAGCAGTCAGAACCTGACTGAAATAGGCAATGGGCCTACGATTCTGCATAAGCACTATACCAAGCCTGTATTCGGATGCATCCGTCTCCACAATCAAGGTTTGAGTGAAATCTAGCAGAGCTAGGACTTGTACCATAGTCATTGCCTTCTTTAAGCTCTCAAATGCTGTTGTGGCCGCCTCCCCCCATAGGAACCCATCCTTCTTCAACTGCTTAGTGAGTGGCCATGCTATAGTGCTGTAACCCTTTATAAACCTTTTGTAGTACCCTGTCAGTCCAAGAAATCCCCTTAGCTCCTTCATATTTTTCGGCACTGGCCACTTTAACATTGCATCAATTTTGAATTGATATGTTGTTACCCCTTCTTTTGATACGACATGGCCAAAGTACTCCACACTGACTTGTGTGAAGCAGCATCTCTTCAAGTTGGCCCTCAGCTGGTGCTCCTGTATCACTTCTAGACCCTTTTCAAATGCTCACAGTGCTCCTCCTCTGTTTGGCTGTAGACCAGGATGTCGTCAAAGAATACTAGTACAAATCTTGTAAGATAAGGTTTGAAAACCTTATTTATTAGGGCATGGAATGTAGCGAGAGCAATGGTGAGGCCAAAAGGCATCATCAGGAACTCATAGTGTCTTTTATGAGTTCTAAAGGCTATCTTAGGCACACCCTCCTTCATCCGGATCTGATGGTAACATGAATTCAAGTCTATCTTGCTGAAGATCACTATTCCACTCAATTCATCTAATAGCTCGTCAATGACTGGTATAGGAAACTTGTCAGGTATAGTTTCCTTGTTGAGTGCTTTATAGTTCATGCGAAAACACAAGCTGCTATCTTTCTTTTTCACCAATAGAATCAGACTAGAGAAGGGACTGACGCTGGATCCAATGATTTTTGCTTCCAGCATCTCTCTAATCAACTTTTTGATTTCATCTTTCTAGAACTGAGGGTAGTGATATGATCATACACTGATGAATGACACTCCCTCCTTCAACACGATGGCATGCTCCTGCTCACTCTGCGGTGGCAATCCTTGGGGTGGCTAAAACACCTCTTGGAATTGCTGGATCAACGACTGAATTGAGCGGGGTAAGTCCCCTCTCTCCTCCGATCTCGCTCCCTCCAAACTGAGCAACTCCACCAAATACCCTCCTCTGCCAGCCAACTGTATATCCTTCACAATCGTTTTAAGAGAAACCATGGATTTGGATAGCCTCGCATCTCCCTTAATCACCACTTTCCTTCCATCCACCATCAACTCCATCGTGAGTGCTCCCCAATTCACTTTGGCGTCTCCCAGAGTTTGTAGCCATTTCATTCCCAGGATAACATCTGTACTCCCAAGCTCTAGTAGAAGAAAATTTTCCTTCACTTGAATCCCCTAGATCGTCAGTCGCACTCTTCTGCAAATCCCCTGACCTTTCTCCACCTTCCCCATGTCCATCATCACCCCGTAGCAGCTGGTATCCACCAATCTCACTCCCAATTGGTCGATGACCTGGGTGGAAATGAAATTGTGAGTAGCCCCACTATCTATCAGCACCACCACCTCCCTGTCCTCTATCTCCCCCTTCACTTTCATGGTATGATTCGTAGTGAATCCTACCACTGAGTTCAGGAAAACCTCAACCAGATCCAAGTGTAGCTTCTCCTCCATCTCCTCCTCTGTCTCCTCCTCACCTCCCTCAGTTTCCTCATCATCGCAGATTGTGAGAACCTAAAGAGTTCAGTTTTTGCACTGATGCCCTGGCATGTACTTTTCATCGCATCTGAAGCATAACCCCTTAGCCCTCTTCTCCTGCATCTCTCCATCAGCCGCTTGAAATTTCCCCCGCTTCTTCCTCCTCCTGTCTTCTCCTTGGTGGCTTCTCAACTCCCTCCTGTTGTGAGACCTTTAGGTGCTAGGTGAGTTGTCATCATCCTGTAAGTCCCCCTGTGCTGCTGCTCCTGGCTCCCTTTTTCAAATTCCTTTGATTTTCTACCAGTTGGGCCAACTTCATGGCCTCTCCCAAGTCACGGGGCATCAAAACCTTCACTGTTGCTCGGATTCCCGCCTTCAACCCCTTCATGAAATTTTCCTCCAATACTGTATATGAGAGTCGCTCCACTCTGCTGGCTAGGTGCTCACATCGCTCATGGTAGTTTGCTACTAATCCCTCCTATGCTAAAGCAAAGAACTGCTTATATAAATCTCCTTTCCGGTCGATTTGGAAATATTCTATTATGCAGTCTTTGAATTCTCTCCAGGTCCTTATAGGCCTCCTCTGGTCTCTCCACTGGAACCACGATAGGGCTTTTCCTTCCAAGCACAAACCCGTTGCTGTCAGCTTCTCCTCCTCCGTCAGCCCATTGACGGCGAAGTATCGCTCTACCTTGTAAATCCACACATACGCATCCTCTCCTTCGAATATGGGCATTTTCTTCCGCACCTTTTGGTCGCCATCACTTCCTCTGATTCTCCCATAATTTTCCCTCTCCCAAGTGCTAGATCCACCCCATGTTTCCTGATCTTCCCTTGCTCTGCCATAGCCCCAACCCCCTTTAAAATCCCCCCTTCTTTCTTCAAAGTCAGCACCCTGGTGGTCGTAGTATCTCTCCTGGCGTTCCTCATATCCACCTCCTCTTTCTTCCCTCTGGACAGGCTCTAGATGGGGCCTTCTTCCTTCTCCTTTCATGATTTTCACCTCATCTTCCCCCTTACGAATTTCATAATTTGTACTTTTTCCTTTCACTCTTTTTGCAAAAGAAGCCGCCATTTGGTTTTGAATTTCTAACATCTTCTTCATCATGTCCCGGAGATCGGCGACTTGTCCTTCAAGAGAAAACAAAAAATTGTTAGAAATTCATCTCTCCTTTGATTTGATTCATCTCTCCTTCAAGCCTTTCCTCCAGAGCATCCACTTTTTTGGCCGCCATCTTGATCCGAACTTTTGTAAATCCAAAAATTCAGGATTTGAATTACAAAAAACAGCAACTTTGTCTCTTTTCCACCAAATTTCAGCCACTAAAAATCACCAAATCAGCCCACGAACGGTCCCAAGACTCGCTCTGATACCAATTTGATAAGAAATACTTGAGTTCGCAAGTAATCCTTACAGAAATACTTTAGTTCGCAAGCAACCCTAACAATAAATTGGTAAAAAAAGCGAGAAAAAACACAAGACGATAATGAAAGCAACCCAAAACGGTTAATTTTATTAGATAAAATCAAAGCAAAACAAACACTAGCAAAGATACAATTGATCCTCTATTCAAGAGGAGGATCATTCTCTCCCAATCTCTAGACACTAGGTCTAGATCCCAAAGCTCCCAAGATACTCCAAGAGATAACAATACATAAGCATCCCTAACCCTCACCTCTCATGCCTATTTATAGATTAATTCCAAACCTCCTTTCCCAAAATAGATTAATTCAAATAAATTAATTCAAACATCATTTCCCAAAATAGATTTATTCAAACCTCCTTTTCCAAAATAGATTAATTCAAATAGATTAATTCCTTGCCTTAAATAAGATATTTTATTTAATTAAATAGGGGCCCTTGTCCCTATGGCTTAGGCAGTTAGAGCTCCTGTAGACCTTGGCCGACCTAGGTGGGGTCGGCTGGATAGGCGCCGATCTATCACTTATTCATTTAAGCTAAGATGTTTAATCATAAGGGTATGTATATGCTAACTCACAATATTTTCTTTTTGTTATATAATCCTTAAAATGAAGGTTTTTATTTCTATATATGAGACACAAGGTTATGTATATTATATTTATCAGAAAATACATAGTTTTGATATTGATTGATAAGAATATCCTGGTATATAAGTAATCAATCAAGTACTAAAATCCATAAGAAGACTTGCATTTTATTTTGATTTAAAAAATTAGCATAATTTTGGATAATTAATGCAAGTTTATTTGAAAATATTATGTAATTGTTAATTTTAAGATTACTTACATTTTAATGGATAGTAAATTTCATTTCCAAAGAGCCTATCATTCAAAATATCTTGGCCACCCTAAGTAAGATATCTGAATAAATTTAGAAAAGAACATATATTTTTAATACTTACTCTAACTAAACACTCAATCAATCTAAAAAAATCAACTACAAAATAATATAAAAGCCCTTTTATACAACTAAAAAAAAAAATTAAATGGCAATTGAGTTGCAAGTCTTAAAGATCCCATTTAAATTTATGGACTCTACTCGTGTGTCTTCAAGGGCTTCTCTATTGAGTTCATAATTTCTTAGCTATACTCTTGATACGTCACCAAAAATCTTCTTGATTATGCACGAATCTCAAGGCATATTAAAGTTTGAAACATTAATATTTAAATTCGAGATATTATGAATTCCAATTTCAGCAAACTTATAGTCAAATTGAACGTCTCAAATAGACAAACCTAACGACACAAAAAACGATCCAACTCGAGCCCAAATGGGTCCAAATCGGGGGCCCAAACCACATTTTGAAGGATCAAAGTATTATTCGGATAACAAAATCGTACTCAAATATGGCATGCTTATAGTCAAATTGAGTGGCTCGGCGAGACGAATTCAATGAGCCCAAGTTCGCTAGATTCCGACATTGTTAAGACACTTAAACAATTAAAAAACTCTTTATGATCTGGGGAATCAATACGAGCCATTCGATGGAGCACTCTAAACCAACCCCTGATCTTCTCTATATCTATAAGGTGTGCAACTCATGAAAATCTATAAATAGACCCCCACTCTATACATGAGGGGACCTTTAGGCTACATATTGGAAAGAGCTCTAAGGTTTCAAGAGCTCCAGCACCACCGCCAACTAACCCCATCAACTACCTTTGACCACCACTCGGACGTCGATCATCATCCAACTTTCGCCCGGCCGCCGCCGGAATTTTGCCTGACCATCATCAGACCACCACCCGGCGGCCGACTGACATCGGACTTCAGCCCGACCATCTTCGGACCACCACCCTGCGACCTACCGCCATCTAACTTCCACCCGGATGGCGACCGCTGCCAAACTTCCACCCAGACGGCGACTGCCGTCGGACTTTAGCCCGACCGTGGTCAGACCACCACCCGGCTGCCGATCGCCGCCAAACTTCCACCCACACGCTGACCGCCTGAGTTCCGCCTGGCAGCCGATCACCACCGGATTATAGCTCTACTATCGTCGGACCATCACCCAGCCGCCGGCTGCCGACTACCACCAGACTTCAGCCCGACCGTCGTCGGACCACCGCCCAGTAGCTGACAACCGTCGGATTTCCACCCAGCCACCTATCGTCACCGGATTTCTACCCGACGCCAGACTTTTTCCCATCTCTGGACTTTCGTCAGACTTCTACCCGACGCAAAACTTCAACCCGATGCCGGACTTCTGTCTTTTGCCAGATTTTTGCCTGACTCCGGACTTCCACCCGTCGTCGCATTTCTGCTAATCATCGGACTTATACCCAACTCCAGACTTCCACCCATCGTTGGATTTCTACTTGACGCAGGACTTCCGCCCGTCACCGGACTTTTACCAGTCTTCGTCTTTCGTCGGACTTCTACTCGACGCCAAACTTTCGCCCATCACTGGACATCCGACCTCCGTTGCCAACCGATTACAGTCCTTTCGATCTCCTTCACCAAACAATAGTCTTTCTGGCTACTGTCGCCCGTCGACTCGGTCCTTTTGAAATCTATTGCCAGACAACGATCTTTCTGGTCACTGTCTCACACTGACTATGGTCCTTCTGACATTCGTCGTCAAACAACGGTACCTCGTTCGCCAGACAATAGTTTTTTCTGAGCACTATCACCCACTGACTACGATCCCTCCGACCATTGTCACCAGACTACGGTCTTTTCGACTTCCATCGCCCATGGACTACAATCCTTTCAACCTCCGTCTCCCACTGTATATGGTCCTTCCAACCTCCGCCACCCACCGACTATGGTTCTTCTGACCTCCTCTACCGACTACGGTCCTTCCGACCTCTTCCACTGACTACGGTCCCTCTAACCACCTTCACCAGACTATGGTCTTTCCGACCTCCGTCGCAAGCCTACTACGGTCATTCCAACCTCCGTCTCCTGCCGACTATGGTCCTTCTCGCCTTCATCACCAGAAAATGGTCTTTCCGACCTCCGCCGACAGACTACGGTTTTTTCGACCTTTATTGCCCGCCGACTATAGTTTTGCTGACTAAATGAACATTTAAATAATAATTCTTCCAATTCCCACTATATAATATGATTTACTTTATCTACATCAACCCAAGGCCTTTCCCCTAGGAAGGGCCTCATTTGTAATTTACCGCAAATAATAGTGGATTCATTCAAACTAGGCCAGGCCCCGTGGTTTTCCCCCTTTTCGATAGTTTCCACGTAAAAACTCTGGTGTCTCTTATGAACGCTACACCCCCTCTTTTATCTGCTTGTATGCTAGATCTTCGTACAAAGCTAAGACATTAAATTTTATATTTCTCTATCGCCACAAATATTTTAGGACGCAACTACTCTATAGATCTACATGACTTCATAAAAGTAAAAGTAAATTGTATTTATAAAATAAAAAGGTAAGACGTCATTGCACAATAAGGATTAGGAATCTTTTAGCGAACTCCATGACATAGATATGGGCATAGCAGCACTCTTGTTTCTTCAGTGGAGTACTTGGAGGAGATGGACAGGGTGTTGGAAGAGTTAAAAAGGCATCTGTTGAGAGCTCAATAGATTATGAAAAAAACATATAGATGGGCATAGAAAGGACATCCAATTCGAGGTACGGGAGAGGGTGTTCTTGAAGCTTCGACCCTATAGGCAAAAGATAGTTGCCAACAGGAGAAATGAGAAGCTTACCCCAAAATACTTTGGGCCTTATGAGGTATTGGAAAGGAATGGAGCTTTGACATATCGGCTGATATTACCACCAACGACGGCGGTGGGGCCCATGTGATTAATGAGCAATTAAGGGGGGGGGGGGGGGGTAGGGTTAGAGAAGGGGATTTGCTTTAAATAAGAAGAGATTAGGAGAATTAGGGCATGCTTGATTATTGTGTTCTCTTGGAGTTTCTTCTTGGTGTCTTGGGCTCTAGATTCATCTTGAGATTGGGAGAGAAGAATCCTCCTCTCTAATTGAGGATCAATTGTATCTTTGCATTGTTTCTTACCATTGATTTGATTTCTACAATAAAAAAACTACTGTTTTGATTGCTTTTCCATTTGATTTGTGGAGTTTTCTCGCTGTTTTCATAAATATTGTAAGTGTTTACTTGAGTTCTTCAAGTAATTCCTATCATACTGGTCCCAATATTAGTAGCCACTGCATTCCTAGAACAACATCACCCTTTTGAGGGCTATAACAAGCAAATCTACCTCGTCTTGATGTCCTTGCTAAAATAATGAAATTTTTGAATACTGGCATTTGTGATTTGGACCATATTTGCTATTACAGTTAAAATATAACCCTTTTTCATATTTTAACTTAATTTCCACTGGTGTTTACTTGCGGATAGGCAAATCCTAAGAATGTTTAGTGCATTTGAAAAAAAAAAAGAAGGGAAACCACCCTGTTAAATTGTGGTGTTAATGGAGTTTTCAGTGTCACATTTGAAGGTGCAAAGGTATTCTACAGCTAAGGTCACATGGTATCTTTGCACAAATTTTGAAACTTGATTTCATGCATTCTAGCGAACTCCATGACATTGATTAACATAATGAGTTTAGTTATTAATAATTCCCAATGTAATTCTATTTTCAGACCAAAGACTGAGAAACTAACAACAACATCAACAAAAACATCAGGCCTTTATTCCGCTGCTTGGGGTCAGCTATATGAATCCTTTTGCTTTATTTTTTTTCTCTTAAGAGTTAATTTCTCATTTAAATCTAATAAAAATGTCATTTCTTATATTTTCTTTTTTTATTTATTTATTTTTTCATTTCTTATATTTTCTAACCAAGTCTTTTTAGGTCATACTTGTAACTCTCTTAACATAGGCCAAATCTAATACATCTACTATTTTAATTGGGTCATCAAAAGGCCAACGTTTTATGTGATGAAACAATCTAAACTCTCTAATCTTATCTGTCGCTGGAGCTATTCCTGAAAGCATCCCTCTTCATACCTGCACAAGAAGCAAACCGAAAAACAAGAACAGGAAAGGAGCAAGGTTTGAAGGAGAATCGGCTATGTATTTCTCTGTTCTCTCGGTCAAGTTTTAAGGAAAGTTGATATGCCTTTTTACAGGGAACATCCTCTGCAAACAACGGCTAAAAGACTGCTCTATTGGCAGTGCCCAGAGAATGGCAGAAGAAGTGGAACATTACTCATGTTGACATTAAGTGGAATAGGTTAAGTAACAAATACTAAGGGTATACTCTAACAGCCCCTCTTTGTCACGTAAGAAGGCAAACCGTGTAGGAGAAAGCGGTTTGGTTAGAATATCGGCGGTTTGATCAAGAGAATGAAGATGTTGAACGGCAATATAACCGTGTTGAATGTGGTGACTGATGAAATGATAGTCGATCTCGATGTGCTTGGTACGAGCATGAAAGACCGGATTATGTGCTAAGGCAATGACAGAAGCACTGTCACAAAAAATAGTTGTAGGAGTAGCTTGAGGAAGACCGAACTCAGCTAGCAATCGACGAAGCCAGATAATGTCTGAAGTTGCTGAAGATAAAGATCGATACTCGGCCTCAGTTGAAGATTTAGCTACAGTAGATTGCTTTTTAACGCTCCAAGAAACAAGTGTGGAGCCAAGAAATGAATAGAATCCAGAGACAGATTTTCGATCCAAAGAGTCGGAAGCCCAATCAGCATCTACATACGTGGTAAGTTGCATATTACCGGGTACAAGAGGTAGCCCAAAGGATAAAGTTCCTTGAAGATAACGAAGAATACGTTTGAGATCTAGAAAACGAGTAGTTGTCGGGCTGTGCATATGTTGACAGACAGCATTCACGGCATAGGCAATGTCAGGCCTAGTGATAGTAAGATAATTTAAGGAACCAACCAGACGCCGAAAAAACTGCGGATCAGAGAATGGAGGAGCAACAGAAACCATCTTGGAAGATTTGAGTGTACTGGGTGTTGGCACTGGCTTGGAGTTGGTAAAACCGGCAGAGGCAAGAATGTCAGACGCATACTTCGTCTGATGCAATATTACACCTGTGGAAGTTCGGTGAACTTGAATTCCCAAGAATGTATCAATGAGGCCAAGCTGTTTCAAAGAGAATTGGGTTTGAAGCATATGCAACATATTCTCTATAGTTTGAGAATCATTACCAGTGAGCAACAAGTCATCAACGTAAATAAGAAGATAAAGTTGGATGGCAGACTTGTTATAAATGAGCAAGGAAGGATCTGCCTTACTAAATGTAAAATCGAACTGAATTAAGGATTGAGTAAGCTTATTAAACCATTGTCGAGGAGCTTGACGGAGGCCATAGATAGCTTTATGCAACTTACAAACATAGTGTGGATGTTGAGAATCAATAAATCCGGGAGGTTGTTTCATAAAAACCTCATCATGAAGATCTCCATGAAGGAATGCATTGGAGATGTCAAATTGAAGAGTCTTCCAATTACGATGTAGTGCCAGCAAAAGTAATATGCGAATTGTAGGTAGCTTGGCTACGGGGCTAAAAGTCTCATTGAAATTGACGCCATGTTCTTGATTGAATCCTTGAGCTACTAACCGTGCCTTGTAGCGATCAATTTGACCGTCCGGTTTAGTTTTTAACTTGAAAATCCACTTACTTCCCAAAACAATTTTGTGAGGAGGAGGAGGTACTAGACTCCACGTGCCTTGCTTTTGAAGTGTCATAAACTCAGCTGACATAGCAGAATGCCAAGACGGATGTTATAAGGCTTGAGTATAAGAGGTAGGAATGCCAACCAACTGAGGAACCGTAAGCAAATCAAAAATAATCTTAGGCTTCTGATGTCCTGTTTGTAACCGGGTTTGCATAGGATGAGTTGAAGGAGCACGTGTTGGTTGAGTTGGTGGAAGAATTGATTGAGGTAATGTAGTAGTTTGGATGGAGGAAGTGTCCATGACATTAGCAGGCATAGAAGAAGATGGCTGGAGAGGTGTGGAGGAATTGATAAAGGATGGAGAATCTGTAGTTGGAAAGGTTGTTGGAGTTAACATGAGTGGATTTTGAGGTGGAGCTGGAGATGAATTTGAGGATGGTAGGACAGTGGAATGTAAGGGAAATATGTTTTCATAGAAAACAACATGACGAGAGACATAGATGCGATTTGTTTGAGGATTTAGACAACGATAACCTTTGTGGGAGGTGGATTAACCCAAGAAGACACATTCATGAGAGCGAGGGGATAGTTTATTTGGAGAAAGGGGTTGAAGCCAAGGAAAACAAAGACAACCAAATGTTCGCAAATGATTGTAAGAGGGTAGTTTGTGGTTGGGTGTATAAGTTGCATTTGGTCCGGAGGAACTTGTCCTGAAGGGAGCTCCTCTTCCGCATCCTCTTGAAGAAAATCTTCCGCGGGATGAGTTGGAACGATTCGTCCACATTGCTGTATGATCCGAAGGAGGTGGAGCTTCCTTTTGCTGCTCATTTTGCAAATTAATTTCTTCACTGCATAAGAGTGAATACAAGGCATCTAGAGTAATGGTTTGCTGAATTATCCGAATGCCCGATTTGAAAGGATTATAAATAGATGGCAGTCCATTCAGTGTGTGTAGTATCACATCTTCAACATCTATATGACCTCCCGAAGAAGATATGTTGTCCACAAGAGCTTTAACGTGAGCAAGATATTGCGTCATGGTGAGATCTTTCATTTGAACATGGTGTAACTCATTTTTAAGTTGAATTACACGGGAACGATTTGTAGGTTGAAGTCGTTTCTCTAAGGTTACCCAAATCTCATGAGCAGTAGACAGAGAAATGATATATGGAAGAACTGAGATAGAAATAGTGGACAGTAAGGCTGACACAAGATTCTGATCAATCTGTTTCCAGAGGTGTAACTCGGCAGCATTTGCACCTGTAGATGAAACAACCGGAGCAGCAACGCTTCCGGTCAAAAAACCTTCAAATCCGTTTGCCGAGAATAGCTTGAAAACTTGCAAACGCCAAATGGGATAGTTCTCATTTGTAAGAGAAGTGGGCACAATGTGCTTTAAGTTACTCATGAGAAACTTGAGAGAAGAAGGGATGGAGAACTCTGTCATTGCGGCGGACAAGGGTGAAGACGCCGCTGGAGCGGAAGCAGAAGATCCTTCCAAAGCCATTTGAGGAAGACAACTTAAAGCTCTGATACCATGAAAGCATCCCTCTTCATACCTGCACAAGAAGCAAATCGAAAAACAAGAGCAGGAAAGGAGCAAGGTTTGAAGGAGAATCAGCCATGTATTTCTCTGTTCTCTCGGTCAAGTTTTAAGGCAAGTTGATATGCCTTTTTACAGGGAACATCCTCTGCAAACAACGGCTAAAAGACTGCTCTATTGGCAGTGCCCAAAGAATGGCAGAAGAAGTGGAACATTACTCATGTTGACATTAAGTGGAATAGGTTAAGTAACAAATACTAAGGGTATACTCTAACAATTCCAACCTTTTCGTGTATATGCTTGTTTTGCATATAAAAGATAGAAACTAACAAGAGAGAATTTTGAAAGACTTGGAATAATATATTCTAGCTCCTTAAAGGCATCATTATAATCTGAACATAACTTATTTGAGATAATTTTGATAGATTCCCATATGGATCTTTATATTGAGAAAGTCAAAAAATATTTTTTAATGTTTGTTGAAAACTTTACCACGTTGAATGTCATACTTCAATTTTGACCATTGATACCAAGTTGCATCTGCATCTCCTACAATTTTTATGTATATTATAAAAACTGTAGAATTTATAAGCTTTAAACACCATCGTGTTTACATCTGCTTCATTAAAATGAGGAAGCTTAACCTTTATTATTTGCATTGATGGAACAAATTTAGTAAACAGTTGTTCTGCTACATTATTTTTTATAAAATAGGGCTTACTACATGATCGCCAATGCTTTCTTCTTCCATGATTGGTGACATTGATTTAGAATGTGATAGTGTGGGCTCCAAAAATTCGGCTCCGGCCTCCCCGCTGATTTTGGGGGAGTTTTAACGGATTAAGTTTCAGGGGAAATTTTGGGAAGACAGATTGGGATTGTAAATAAGACACTACCCAGAGATTTCACCCTCATTTTGTGAGGTGATTATGGTTTCCTATAGGCGCAAGCCCCTATAGTTAATTACCCCTCCCGGTAAAGAGAGAGAACTTTCAATTAAGGCTAGTCATCGATAAGATACGTAGAGATACATATTATCTGCCATATAGTAGCTGCATGGGCTCAGGGGTTTGAAAATTTGATATTTAAAATTGAAGATTTCATCATCTTGCATTTAAAGTGGATTGTGGAGTAATGAATAATGAACCCGATCAAGATCTCATGGTTCCTTCATTCTGGGTCATCGTGGTTACTGGTTTACTTAGTCAGAGGAGGTAGTCGACCCAACCTGGCAGAAGGATCCTTGTTGGCAGCCACGGGTTGCTTCGTCAAAGGGTACCTTATAGACTTAGGGTGGATGTTCGTCTAAGAGGACAAATTTGAATCCACCTTAGCTAACATAGGGCTATGTGCCCTATCGATCATATCTTATTGATTTATATCTCAAGGATTTAGTACCTTTGTGGAGTTTATGGGCTCTGGCTATAACAGTAATTTAGTGGTGCTATTTGGCTGCAAAATCACCCGATTTAGAGTGCCCTGGTCATAAATGTTTACCTACAGTGCCATTTGGCGGCAAAACTGTCAGTTAGAGGACGCGTTCTTTGTCCCCGCTGGCTGGAGAGTGTTTGAGAATGAGTCCTAGTGATATTCTCAACTAGACATTAGTTTTTTGTGACATGAAGTGATATTTTCAGATTTGTCCACCTCGGCAAACTACTGCATAGGGTGGATGGATTTAGCTTTAAATGTTTGATGTGTTTATTTCAATTTTAAATATTTTAAGGTTTTGAAATTTTTGAATTTTATGGGTATTTCAGTGATATTTTTGAAATATTTAGAATTGACCCCTCCGGTTGAGATCAACATTTAATACGACCATCATCGGGGTGAATGGGTATTTAGAAATTTTATTTATTAAACCTTGTCAACTCTGTCAACTTGCCGACGGAGGATCGGGTTTATATGCTTTATGTTTTTGCTGATGAATTTTTTTTGTTATAAACCTTGAAGGCCTAATATAAACGTATAAATCAGATATTCTGGTTGACACATTTATCGTATATCTGTTTAATAGTATGAATCTATCAACATAGATGGATTGGGCTCGAACTTGGGTTTATTTATTGACACGTGCAGCATTCCTAGATGTCACGTGTGTATCCATACATGCTCGCCGAGGCTCATGTGGGTTTTCCATTGCTCGTGCATTTCTTTGTATTCATCTGTATACATTTGTGGTGTATGCTTAGCCTCATGTCGTAGAATACTGGTGCATTCATTTCAGACTCATTGAATGCATCAATCGTCATGTTCATTGTGCATTGATTTCCTTTATCAATGTATTTTTTGGACGTTGAACTGTTGTTAATTACGTAAGTGCTATTGCATTTCTTCATATTCATTTACCTTGCAATTCTATTGCTTGTGTATGAGTCATGTTGAGCATTACAAATCTTTCAATCTCCTTGGGAATAGATTGTAGTTTGTATGATGATGCAAAAATAGATTGTAGTTTGCATGATGAACTTGCATCGTTCATGTTGATTGCTAATTGAGTTATACTCTTCAATAATTTCCTTGTACATATTAACTTACCAAACTCATGGTACACCTATATTCAGAACTTGTAAGAAACTATAGTCTTTTATTTGCTTGACATTGCATGATTGTGAGCAGTAGAAATGTTGTTGCAGGTTAATTGATATTTTTGTTGTTGTATACCATCGTTCACAAGTGTTGTCACATTCGCTGCACATTAATCCTATGTTGTAGAAGACCGGTGTATTTACTTGTATATTGATCGTCACCTATCCCTACAAATGAGCAGCTATGTTTTATGAAAATTTTGTATTCATGCTCACAATCATGTGTGGGTCGTCGACCTTTGCATGCAATAAGTTTCTTATTTGCTCATTGACATTTATTTAAAAGTTTGAAGCTTATGATTTAAAACTTTACATTTCATCTTTATTGCATAAACATCAATTTAAGGGTCCAAAGCCCTGTCATATGAATTAAGTTCATGTTAAATATGGTTCCTTTCCAATTGTCCAGTGCTATAGTTGACTTGATTTCAAAATTTCATGCAAATTCACTTAAGTTTAGTTCATTGTTCACTTAGGTTTTTTTATGGTCATTTTGAGTTCAAATTTTCTACCTTATGTTCAAGTCCACGTCTTCTATCGATTGTTTGAGTTCAAGTCCCCTGTTGTTTGAATTAAGTTTGAGTTCTTTGCATTCAATTCAGTTTAGGTCTCCTGTAGTTCTGTTTAGTTCAAGTTCAATTTGTCGTTGCTCATTCAATGTGCAAGTTTAAGGTCTCTACTATTCAAATCAGGTCCTCTGCATTTGCTTCGAATTTTGGCAGCCTCCTAGCATCTCTCCCGTTTAGGGGAAACTATAGGAAACTGGGCCGTTCCACCACGCTACAAAAGCGTGTATGGTAGGTGTTGGGGGATGCCAAGGTCGTACATCTTCACTCCCACCACACTACGAGAACGTGTATGGGGCTTCAAAATACATGTTGGAAGAACGCAGTTGCTTTTCCCCACTATGCTACAAGAGCGTATACAGGTACTTATGGGTGTCCCCTCACGCTACGAGAGCGTGTACACAGCCTACCCACCTTGTCACATGCGTCGCACCGAGTTTCCTTCTACCGTGCTACGAGAGCGCGTTAAGGGTTTTTGGCTCGACACAAACGCCGAATATGGGATTTGGGTTTCAAAAGCTTATACCTGCGAGACGAGGGATTGATGAAGGTGATTATGTTGATGGTAGTGATGCACATTCATGTTTTCTTCTTTGAGAAGAACCCGAAAAAACCTCATGCTTATGTTCCTTCTTTGTTCATCTCTCTTGTGGTTTGTATGCATGGTTTGATATTTCATCTTGTTTAATTTATTTTTAACTAAATATTTAATAAGACAGTTGTGAAAAATACGATCTTAAGAAATTAGGTAGGCTTGTGACCACAGGTCCATATTGTAGCTTCATTGGCGGAATTGTAGGGCAGCTCGATAGAGCTAAGTTGCTTCATTTACTGATAAGCTATTTGGCAAGTTTCCATCAATTGCATGGTCTACATTTCATATTCGTTGCAGTTTGTGGTCAGTATGTCACAATTATTTTGATTTTTTTTCTAGTAAATGAGTATATTAGTTAAGTTTCTAATTAGGATTTTTCTGTTTTTCTATCTATTAGTTGTTCTCTCTAGTTACGTCCTCTATTTGCCTTCTGTAGTACAGACTTTTTCTACCGTTTTTATGATTGTTTTTATGATTTTTGTTTATTAGCAAAGTGATAGATACATCATACATGTTTCGAACTTATGAAGCAATTCTTGAATCTTATTTCTCTGTTATTGCCATGCTAATTTGATGAATACATTAATTTATTGCAGCTGGAAAGGAAAAGCAAATGTTACCATATTTATTATTCTTACAAGGTGGACCAGGCTTTGAGAGTCCTCGTCCTACCGAAGCCAGTGGATGGATAAAGAAAGCATGTGAAGATCATCATGTTGTTTTGCTAGATCAGGTACTGTTCACAATTCTTGCTTAACTCACAAGTTGAATGTTGAATTTGCAGTTTTTCTATTGAAAAGCTTTCATCACTTATTAATCTTTGGTTGCCAGCGTGGGACAGGATTATCTACTCCTTTGACAGTGTCGTCTCTTTCTCAATTTAAATCTTCAACAGACTTAGTTGACTATCTCAAGCATTTTCGGGCAGATAATATAGTCAGAGATGCTGAATTTATTCGTACTCGTCTGGTATCTGATGCTGCTCCTTGGACAATTTTAGGGCAGGTATAAATTTGCTAATAAAATTTTCTTTTGAAGATAATTTGAAAAACAAAAATCAGTAGAAACAGTAATCTATTACATGATTAACTGCTTGAAATTTTGGTTCCTAAAAGAAGTTTCTATGAATAAAATAAAATTGTGTTTTGTATGAGAAATATTTTGCGGGAATGAAATATATATAAATAAGTTGCTACTAAAGAGTTGATACAGTTTATTTGAATTTCGCACAAGAAGAATGGTAAAAAAGGAAACTTACAACAGACCCTAATTATTGGGCTAAGGGATAGTTTTGTGTCGGTATAATTGATTAAATCTTTTGTAGTTTTTGGATTTTAGTTTTGAAAGTGAGTTGCAATTTTTTTTTTTTTATTATTCTTTAGGAACTTGCTTCATGTGAGCTCATTTTCAATGTTTGTTTCAATTGTAATGACTCTCATTGTTTAAGCATTCTCACTAAGGTTGTAAGCTGACAAGTGTGCTCGATGAGTAACTTGATCCTCATTCATATAATGCTCATTATTTACTTCAATCAATATTGTTGGAAATTCAAACTAGGTAATTGAATTCACTTTGATGCCTTTGAGATTTGGCGTTAAAGCTGATTTGAACTCATTTTTAAGTTCTAGTTTTATCCTTTAGGTTAGTAATAATGCGCTTAGGCTTTATTGAAGGTGATGAGAACATCCGACCTTGGAGGGTTTATCAGAGGCGGGGCCGACGATCTAAGGTCACGATCACACCAATTTATTTTTAGTTATTATATGTATTTGATTTGGTAATGCATTTTTTCCGTTTCTACCCTCACTTGAAGGATTAGTTGTTTGTGACCCTTAGGGACATTTGTGTCTTTTATTTCTTCATTATAAACATTGGCTATTTATATCTCCTCCACTTTGGAGAGGGTAAGGAAGAATATTATAAAAATTTCAGCAATTGTCGCTTATGTGTTTTGAGAGAGAGCTTTGGAGAGAACCCTAAATGAGTGCGACAGATCACCCACCAGCCGCAGAAAGCGTCCGGGCTCGTGATTAACTTTCTTTCTCTAATCCCCCTTTTCCTCCATTACCCACCGACCAAATCACCTCCTAGCCGCCAGCTTTAAGCCCCTCCTCTTCCTTAAATTGCCGGCCACCTCTCCCCACCTCCCTCTCTAGGCCGAACCCCCACCATCACCACAATCCCAGTCGGCCACCCCTCTTCCACCTCCAAACCGCCGGCCACAAGACACCCTCCCCTCCTCCAAACCGTCGGTCCTAGCTCAAACCCTAACCTTAATTCTAACCCTAACCGCCGGCCTCATCCACCTCTCTTTCCTTTGCCTCAAAAATCCAGACCCCATTTAATACTTTCCATTTATTCGACATCATAAAATAGGAAAGTTATTAATTTCAAATTCCAATCTATTTTGAATTTAAAATTCTTTCCTAAAATAAGATGGCTTATTTTAGGAAAGTTTCTAAATAACATCAATTTAATTTAATTAGGGATTTGTCATAATATTCCCTTCTCTAATTAAACATCCCTCTTTGGCAATCCCATTAATTCCCTTCTTCATCTCTTCCCCTCCTCTCTACCCGCCGGCCTACTTCCCCTCTCTCTCTCTCTCATATCTAATTAATTTACTCCTTTAAATCCTTCCATGACCCCCCCCCCCCCCCAACCTCTATCAACCCTACCCGGCTCCTCCCAAGCTCCCCTCTCACGGTTTCCTCTCTTTTTTTGAAATTCCTGCTTGTTGTCCAGGAATTTCAGCAAGAACTTCTTGCTGTCCTGCCCTTCTGAAAGCCACTTCTTGCTGTCCAAGAGCTCCCGCATCGTACAGTTGTTGTTCAGACTTTTCTGGACATTGCTAGGCTGCTGTTCAGAGAATTTCAGCCAGAAGAATTTATGTCCTGCTTTCCGGAAATCCACCCCTTGCTGCTCAAGAGGTCCCGATCCTTCCTAGTAGTTGTCCCCTCATGTATGGCGGATCCAGAACGTGATCACGGGTTTGCTTATAACGATCAAGGTCAAGTTGATATCCTCAAATCACCATTCTTCGACCTCAACTTGGAGATTGATCAAACTGTAGAAGAATATGTAGAGAGGATCGTCTTCACCCTCGCCGACGTTATCGACGAACAAGTCTCTTCCATTCAGTGGCAGATCATTTACAAATCGTGATCAAAGGGAATTTCTCCTCCAAATCTTTTTCCTTTCTAAGTCTTACCTTAATTTGTGACATCATAAAGGGTTGTGCAACCTTTCTCTATTTAGTCTACATCAAGAGTGTGAGTGAGTAGACTCTAATAATGCCTAATCTTATTGTTAATTTAAGGATTTCTATTGAAACTCTCTCATGCTATGCTAATCTTGATTAGAATTGATTATTCATGATTCTAAACTTTTACGTGTAGTTTGACCTAAGCCTTAATCATCTTTCTAATGTTCTAACCTTTGTTTAAATCTCTAGAAGTAAACATAATTATTATTGCTTTAATTCAGAAAGCGTTATTTTCAACATTACATATTTAATCAAGCATTTTGTTCTACATCAGAAGGGCTACCAAATATCTTGAGGCAATATGATAGTGTAAATTGTGTCATTACATTGCCCTTCCTCCGCTAATGTAAATTGTAAAAGCACGAACCTTGGCGCTTTTGATCATATGGATGGTCGCTTTAGAGACATTAAGTATGGTCATGAGCACTAAGCTTGCCCTTGAAATTTATCCCAAAGAGGCAAATTATAACATCATAAATCATTGTGGAAGCAATTGTGGGGCATTAAACTATGAGGATCATAAAAGCAGTTCAAAATTTTTTTTTATGTCTATCTAAATCTGTTATGTGTGCTTAATTGTTCATATTTTTGCCTAACTAGCCCTTTATTGTTTATAAAAAACAGGATAATTTTGTTGCATCATTCTTTGTTTAATTATTTTCCTCTCGTTCTTCTTACTTATGTAGAGTTATGGAGGGTTTTGTGCTGTTACCTATTTGAGTTTTGCTCCAGATGGCCTGAAGTCTGTTTTACTGACTGGAGGCATCCCTCCAATAGGAAATGGTTGCACGGCAGATACAGTATATAGGGCCTGCTTCGAGCAGGTTGTTCATCAGAATGAGAAATATTATAGAAGATTCCCCCAAGATATCCCTGTTGTTTGTGAACTAGTTAACTTCTTAAATGAAGCTGAAGGTGGAGGGGTAAGTTCATAACTTCATCCTGAGCTCTGTTTTTGGGGAAATTATTAGGTGCAGACACCGGACGTAGAGATGCATCCAGATTAGTGGATGCATTGTGTACGCTCTGCTTACACTCTGCGTACGTTCTGCTTACACTCTGCTTATACTCTACGTATTAAACAGCAAATCCTCACAACTAAATATTTGCTGCTTATTTACTGCAAATACGCAGTAAATACGCAGAGCGTAGGCAGAGCTTAAGCATAATTTATGCAGTAATCTGGACGCATCTCTACGTCCGGTGTCTGCACCTAATAATTTGCCCTGTTTTTGACAATGCAAGTGCCATTGTATCTTTAAGCTATAATTTTCTTGAACAGGTCTCTCTCCCGTCTGGAGGAATTCTGACTCCTAAGGGTCTGCAAATTCTTGGACTTGCAGGTTTAGGATCTGGTGGTGGATTTGAACGTCTGCATTACATGTAAGTTATTTTATCCGTACTTAGAATTTAGTTTAAACAAAGAGATGACTAACATAAACATAATCCTAGGTTTGAAAGGATCTGGGATCCTGTGTTATTTCCTGGAGGAGAGAAGCAAATAAGTTATTACTTCTTGAAGGCTGTAAGCTCTTCTTTTATCTTTTGTCCTTCAAAGCTTAGGGTATGTTTGGTTGCTCACAAGCGGGAGGAAGTGACCCTTCCCGCTTCTGAAAAAGAGAGAAATTGGGAAGCCACTTTTGAGAAAATTATTTTGTTGATTGTTGAGTTAGTGAAACATTCATTACTATTCTTTTAGAAGGATAAGATCTCTTATCAACACAAATTTTATACTATTTATTCACATCTTTGAATGTTGAAATTTAAAGTAAATTTGTACTAATTAAACATAACAATGGGAATTGAAAGTAATGATTGATCTACTTTAAATCTCAACTATCAAACATAAGAGTAAATTATATAAGATTTGTTAGGGTAAGACCATAAGAGTTCCTATCCTTCAAGTTGGCCGGCCACTTTAATTGGACAAAATTAAAGACAAAATTAAATATCGTTTCAGCTTTATTGTTTTTCCACGTGCACTTCGTAGAGCAAATTAATTGGACTTAAACATATGTAACTTCATCTCTAAATTATTAAAAAAAATAAATTTTTCTTGGCCTAAAGTTGACATATGAACTTTCCTGAACAAAATTGGTACCTTAAAAAAATAGGAGAAAAAAAAAAAGAATAAGTAAAATTTCAACCAAAAAATCGTAAAATACTTGAATAAAAATACCCGCATAACAACTACGAAGAAAGGTGAGAGGGTCCTGATAAAAAAAATATAAATAAATGTACACAAAATGACGAGGTTGTTGAACATATAGAGACCACATCTACATTTTTATCTTGCATATGCATTTCTATCTAACTTGCTCTCACCTTCATATGAAGGAACGTATAGAGGATTTTTTATTTATTTATCCTACAATTATAATCGTTAATTTAACTAAAAAAAGATTTAATTTGAAAATAATAATAATAAAAAGTCATAGTCTCTAATAGTTGCCATTGCCAGGTCCTAATTCCTAGATAAGAAAAGTGGAAGGTTTCCTTAGGTGATTGACAACTAGCGTAAAAATTGTTGAATAATCATGATATGAATCCTTTAATATATTGTATAAATGTTAGGGCGCTCCTTGGATGCGACGCGCTATATAGCCTAAATACATCAAGAAGTGTGCAAGAGCCGCTGCATCGACACCCAGGTGCAGTGTTAAATAGGCAAGGGTTCCCACATTATGGACATATGTGGGCAAATAAGTTAGTCCATGAAACTAGAATTCATATAGGATATTGGAATCTAGTTTCTCTTACAATTAAATTAATGAAATTAATTGATATTATGATTCATAGGAAGATAAATATTTTATGCATTAAAGAAACTAAATGAGTTGGAGAGAAGAATAAGAAGATTGATAGTTTATAATTTAAACTTTGGTATTCTGGTAGAAGTCGTCCTTGAATGGTATAGGGGTGATTATAGATAAGAGTTTGAAAGATAATGTTAAAAAAAATGTATAGAATTGGAGACAAAATTATAGTTTTGACGATTATTGTTGATGTTAAGATTATTAATATTATAAATGCTTATGCTCCTCGAGTAGGTTTGAATATGTGTTTATAATTAAAATTTCAAAATGACCTAGAATAATTAATTCAAAAGATACTCTTGAAGAAAGAGTTTTTATTAGAGAATATTTAAATGGACATATTGGTAGAGTTGTAGAGGTTTTTAAAAGTTCATAATGGATATGAGTTTGGAGTGACTAATGAAGGTGATAAGATTATATTAGATCTTGCTCTAATTTATAATTTTATAATTGCTAATATCTTACTTAAGAAAAGAGATGAGCATCTCATCAATTATAAGATTGGTTATAGTAAAGCTCAGATTGATTATTTTCTTATAAGAAAAATAAATCGTTTAGATTGCAAAGATTGTAAAGTTATTCCAAGTAAAAGTTTATGTACTCATCATCGCTTATTAGCTTTGGACTTTAAGATGAAGGGGCAAAATATGAAAAATATAGTAAAATATTATTCTAAGATTAGATGGGGGCTTTTAAAAATGCTAACAAAAATATTTTTTAGAGTAAGATTCGAGATCTTAAGATTTTGTATGTCAATGATGAAACAAATATTATGTGGGAAAAAGTTGCTAGTAATATTAAGAATGTTGCAAATGATGTGCTTGTAGTTTCAAAAAAAAAAAAACTCCTAATAATAAAAAAGTTGGTGTTGGAATCAAAATATATATAAAAAAATAAAAAATAAGAAGCTTTATTATAATAATTGGTTTAGATGTAAAAATTCTGAAATTTGGGAAATATATAAAGAGACTCATAAGGTGTTTAAGAAAGCAATTTACGATGCAAATATTTTAGCTTTTAATGATTTATATAATAGATTAGATTCTAAAGAGGGTGAAAGATATATGTATAAGTTAGCCAAACAAAGAAATAGGAGTAGTAAGGATTTAGTTCAAGTGAAGTGCATTAAGGATGAAAATCAAAAATTACTTTTTTTAGAAGAAGATATTCAACAAAGGTGGATGAGATATTTTACTAAGCTTTTCTAAATGAAAATAAAATTTTTTATTTTTATCAACGTATTAATAAAATTGAAGTTATAGAGGCTTTAAAGAAAATAAGTGTGAAAAAAGTATTGGACCTGATGATATTTCAGTAGAGGTGTGGAAATGCTTAGGATATAAAAGAATTTCTTAGTTTGCTAAACTTATTAATATTATTTTGAAGACTAAAAAAATGTCAGATGAATGGAGAATAAGTGTGTTGATTTTTATTTTTAAGAATGAAGGTGTTGCACAAGTTTGTGCGAATTATAAAGGAATTAAGTTTGTGTCATACTTTAAAACTTTGGGAGAGAGCTATGGAGCAAAGGTTATGACGTGACACTAATATTTCTTAAAATAAATTTAGATTCATACCGGGTAGGTCTACTATGGAAGCTATTCATTTATTGAGAGGGTTGATGGAAATGTTTAGAGAGAATAAGGAGAATCTACATATGATATTTATTGATTTAGAGAAAGCATATGATAAAGTTCCAAGAGAACTGCTATGGAGAGTTCTAGAAAAGAAAGTGGTTAATTTTCAAGTCATTAGGGATATATATTCAAGAGATGTTACTTGTGTTTAAACACAAGGTTGTTTGACCAAGTATTTTTCTATTTCAGTTGAATTACATTAAGGATCGGCCTTAAGCCCTTATCTTTTTTGCTTTAATCATGGATGTTCTTACTAGACATTTGCGAAGAGTATGTATCCTGGTGTATGCTTTTTACTTATGATATTCTTCTTGTTGATAAGACTAGAGAGGGAGTTGAAGGTAAACTCGAGTTATGGAGGTCAACCTTAGAGTATTAAGTTTTTCATTTGAGTAGATCTAAAACCGAACACATGGAGTGAAATTTTGGTAGCAATAGATCTAGTGGGGGTTTTTTGACTTTGAGCGATCAAGTCATTAATAAGCATACTCGTTTTAGATATCTTGGGTCTATTGTTCAGAGTGATGTTGAAATAGATGGGGATATTATTAGTATAATTCAAATTGGATGGTTGAAGTGGAGGAATTCTTCGGATTTGTTGTGTGATAGAAAAGTATCGCCCAAACTTAAGGGTAAATTTTATAAAATGATGGTGAGACGTGCAATGCTTTATGTAGCAGAATGTTGGCCATTAAAAGAGAAATATAATATTAAGTTAAGTGTTGCTGAGATAGGGATGCTCAGGTGGATGTGTCGATTTATTTTTAGAGATAGGATACGAAATGAGCATATCTGTGAAATGGTTGGAGTAGCTCTAGTGACAGATAAAACTAGAGAGAGTCGCTTTAGATGGTTTGGTCACATAAAATGGTGGCCTTCTGATGACCCGATTAGAAAAGTAAAGGTATTAGAGTTGGCATATGTTAAGAAAGGTAGAGGTTGACCTAAAAAGACTTGGTTAGAAAATATTAGAAATGACTTTTCTTTATTAGATTTAAATGAGAATTTGACTTAGCAGGACACAATGGAGAAAAAGGATTCATGTAGCTGACCCCACGAAGTGGGATAAAGGTTTGATGTTATTGTTGTTGTTGTTTCTAATAGCTATGTGCCGATTAAAAAAAAATTTGAGGTAACACCCCTTCACTAATTGAGTTACCCAATATTTATTTATTAAAAAAAAAAACTCGCAATTCACCCTGGGATTGGCTTCTCCTTATCAAATTTTTTGAGGTTTGCAAACCTAGAGTTGAAACTATGATGGGAGGAACTCGTTTTAGAAAATTTGGCCCATAACAAACTATAATTAAAATCCAATCTCTTATTTTTAATGCTTCTAACTTGGGATTATTCAAAAAGAAAATAAAAATAATAGAATAATCTTAAAACATGTTGCTGGCCATAGCATTTTTCTATATCTTTTGATGGATTTTTTTTAATGCCGGATGCTTGTCATCTCTTGAAAATTCTTGAGATCTTAAAGATTTTAAAAACTTACGGAATGTTCCTCAAGCTTTTAGAAACTTTTGAAAGGTTCTAAAAAACTTCAGAACATTGATTAGATCATTTCTTTCAACATGAAAATTGTCAAACCCCTTAATTGCTTTCATGCTATAAAGGTCCAATCGTAATTAAAATTAGCAGAAGTTGGAAAGCCTCTTACATCAATAAATTACTAACATATTACTATCTAATATATTATGCAGATATTTACATAATTTAACACATTATAATTTTTTCATCAAAATTATGTACATAAATTAATCTATTATAATAAACTATATTATTTGTATTTAATTATCCACTTATGTATGTGAGAGGCCTTATGGTTCGATTTAATCACTTTCAAAGTGACCGAGCATATCATGAAGTTTGATGGTTAAGAATCTTATGCATCACTTACCTGGAAACAAAATTACTTTGCCTGTATGGTTGAAAGGTTAAGTGGAAAGTGATTTTGTTTCCTTGATTTGTTTCACTTCAAAAAATTTCCAGTTATCCTTCCAACCATACAGGCAAAATAATCTCACTTTTTATTTTTCACTTTCCGCTTCTCCTGTGAACCATACGAACATATAAATCCCACTTCACACACATTTGACTTCCTAATACAACCAAGCATCTCATTAAGTAATTTTTTTTCCACTTGAAAGCTCATTCATGTGTATCTGCAACCTTGTTAATTTCTTTCTTTTTTTATTAGCCTTCGGCTTTGTTTGAGATGGCTTTCTTACTGCTTCTTAAAGCAACTTTTTAGTATAAAAATTTTAATTTTTGTATTAAAATTTTTTTTAAGAAGCAGTAAGAAAGCCGCCTCAAACGAAGCCTTAGTTTTTAGATTCTAGTAAAAGATAACTTATTGTCTGTCTATCTTCCATTGCAGTTTGAAAATTGGGTAGAGTTTGATACAAATCCTCTCTATGCTCTTCTGCATGAATCTATATATTGCCAGGTAATCCTTTTACTTGTATACCTGGTCATGTTGATACATGTAAAGCAGGTATAGTAACGTATTGATGCATGTGCCTTTTTTATATCCTGAAGGGTGCTTCATCACAGTGGTCTGCTCATAAATTAAGAGGTGAATATGAAAGCATATTTGACCCCATCAGAGCTGCTAAAGAAATTCGCCCTGTATTTTTCACTGGAGAGGTAACGCTAACTTTGATAAAGCAATTTAATAATACTGTTTGATAACGTTCAGATTCCAATTATTGAACCTTTTCTAGATTTAACTTTTCTTTGCAACTTCTAGTCAGTTTGTACATGGCTTGCTTCATGCTTGAATTCAACGATAAATAATCCTATAGAGAATCTTAAATAATATCATCAAGATTGCAGCCTATGAGAATTTTTTCAACTAATATGCTTATAAAATGATAGATTGAGAAATGAACGCATTAGAAGATGATAAGAGTGATGTCTAGCGAAGTCGAGGTAGTAAAAAATTGACTTGAATGATTTGAATTTGCATGTTGAAGAGTAGAATATTCAATAATAAGATAATTAGAAGATTAATGCATAATAATTATTGAGTAGTTTGAAGATAATATTGATGAAGTTATGAAAACTAATTGAAAAAAAATTATATTCAACACTTACACAACACTTATCTGTTACAATTAAAGAATGAGGATTCATAAAGACAACTCTAAAGCTGAGATAAGGCTAATGACAATGATGATGATTGCAGCTTATGAGATTATTTTCTTTTTCGAGGAAAGCATTTCATGCAATGCATTAATATGGTTTACAGATGATATTCCCATGGATGTTCGATGAGTTCCATGCTTTGAAACCATTCAGAGAAGCTGCTCACTTATTAGCTGAAAAAGACGATTGGCCGCCACTTTATGATGTCAAAGTGCTCAACAATAATAAGGTATATCGGTATTTCTTATATCGTAGGTAGGGGTGTAAACGATTCGAGTCGAGTCGAGTAGTGGTCTTATCGAGCTCGGCTCATCAGTCAGAAATTCGACTCATCCAACTATAAACGAGATTGAGCTTGGTGTTTGGTAGCCTTCCGCCAACGAGTAAGCCTCCGCGGTCGTCGGCCTTATCCACGAACGAGTTCACGGTCCTCTGCCATTTGAGTTCCTGAACTCCCATAGGTAATTTGAGGTGGCTCGCGAGCTCATGAGTTGAGTCTTATCAAGCTCAAACTCGAGCTCGTAGCTTGATAAGCTCAGCTCGTGAGCTCATTAACGAGCTCGAGCTCGAGCCGGCATGGCTCACTTACACTCCTAATCGCAGGTGTCCTACAAGATTCCTCACACAAACTTAGAATTATTCATCCTTAATAGTACCTATGATTTCATTTTGCAATTACTTCAGGTTCCTGTAGCTGCTGCGGTTTATTTTGAGGATATGTATGTAAACTTCCACCTTGCCATGGAAACAGCATCAGAGATATGTGGGATTAGACTGTGGGTAACCAATGAGCACATGCACTCAGGACTTCGAGATAGTGGGTCTCAAGTTTTTGATCAGTTGATGGGAATGTTGCAGGGAAAGAAACCCTGGTTTTAGTAAGAATGGGATGATTTGTACCTGTAGATGTTTATAATGGGATTGCAATTTTATTAATGATATCCCATAAAAAAATTTCTGAATAATAAAGAAAGGCGTTATTAAACTTGTGCTGTTACTTTATGTTATATAGTTGGCTTTTGCTAGTTGTATGGAAATGGTCTGTAGCTTAAATACTAATCATAGCTTGGGAAATAATATTTTGTTTTTCTCCCGTATAATTTTTTTCTGTTTACAATTTTTTTTATTTTTACGAAATTTATTTGCGTTGAATGAGGCTAATCTCTAGAAGGTTCTTTGCTCTAAGGATTTTTTTATTTGAAATTGTGTTAAACACAAATTTAATATAAACAGAATTCAATCTCGAGATATTAACAATATCTTTAAAATTATTAATAATTAAAGCTTCGTTTGGGGCATCTTTCTTATTTTATTTTTCTCTTTGCCGCTTTCAAAAAAAATTTTGAATTAAAAAATTACTTTCTATAACACCTTTAAAAATTACTTCTTTTATAATAATTTTGTAAAGCATGAAGAAATATAAGTTAGCTTTGTTCAAACCTTTTGAAAATGCCAATTAAACGTTATTCCATGATGTTGGGCTAAATTAAAAGTGGATAACATGGGTGTGAGGGCAAATCAGTATGAGCAAACTACTAAATATTCCTGAAAAAGGAAGTTCAATACAAGTGATTGACTTATCCAAATCACCTCGAGAACGTCCAAGCTAGAGAGAGAATGTCTATAAAAATAGGAAGGATTTTGAAGAGTTCCAGCTGCCAACCTTGAAGATGGAAGAAGGTGGCCGGTCATCCATGGATGACCGGAACACCAACTCCTTCATATCTACCGCGTGTTCAACTACGTTAGATTCAAAAGATAGATTTTCATTCAATCGCAGCTTCCCTCGCAATTCTTGTTTCTTGAACTCTCCTCTAGTGATCAGAGAGGGGGGTTTGGTCTCTAAGCAAAAGTCTTTGCCGGAGATAGGCAAAGGAAAAGAAGTGATTACAGATTTGGATAGTAAGTCAATTTCACCTATGTCGGTCTTTATCCCTAAAGCAAATGATATGGAGGCTTCTTCATCGGGTTGCAAAGATAATAATTTGTTGAAGAATGATAAGGGTTTTGATAATACCATTCTTGGTGATGTTAATATCAAAAATCCAGTTTCATCATCTGGATTGGATAATTCTAATGTGTGGAATAAATATCCACATATTAAAATAAATTTGAATAGAGTTCATGATCAAAAATGAAGATGCAAATATTGTCAAACTTGATATGGAAAAGGAAAAAGACAATGTTCAAGTTTTGATAAATTCATTAGTTGTGAAAATTCTTTGTAAAAACTTGCCTTTTTCAAATTGTTCTATTGAATTAAGGAAGCAATGAATTAAATTTGGAGGGTTTCATATAACCTCGCTTGGATTAGATTGGCTTCTGTGTTCTTTTCAATCACATGAAGCAATGGAGGAAGTTCTTAATGGAGGTCCTTGGTATGGGGCTTCGTCATTGGTTTAGATAGATAGTTACCTAACTTCTCTCATATTTTCATGGATGGGATTTCATCTCCTATTTGGGTTTGTCTACCTCATTTGCTTTTACATTGCTGGGATGAAACCAATATTACTAGAATAGTTTCTAGAATCGGGACTCCGTTATTATTAGATGACAACATGTTTAGATGGGGGAGAAGGGAATTCGCTAGAGCTTGCATTCGGATTAAATTGAATTCGAAGCTCCCTTGTGGTTTCTGGGTTGAAGGTCTTCATGGTAGATTTTTTTAAAAATTTGAATATGAAAATCTATCGTCTCTTTGTTTCAAATGTGGAAGAATTGGACATAAAGATTCTGTATGTCCAAATGTTTCTCATAATCCGAATCTCTTGATAAAGAAGCCCCTAAAAGATCATTTCAAGTTCATGATAATTCCTATGGGCCATGGTTGCATGTGAAGTTCAAAAACAAAAAAAAAAAGGCAAAAAATTTTATTTGATAAGAAGCAATCTGAATTTCTCTCCAAGGATAATCCTGTTAAGAGGATTTCGAGTAGGAGTCCTGTTGAAGATAACACATCAGATCTTCTACTTTCCAATAAACATAGTGTGTTATCTCTTGATAAAAATATTAATTTGGAGCCTGATTTAGTTGAAGTTATTGACAAAGAAGACTTTGATAAGAATTTAATTGAGGATGCTGATTGTTAGATTGATCAAATTCCGAATAATGGGTCTTCATTAAACAATTGCCGGATTAATTCTGTTGACTTAATTACTGTTCAAGCTAGCCTTCTTCCTAAGTCTGTTCAGAATTCAAAGATGCTAGAATTATGGAAGGAGAAAAGGAAGTTGTTAGTGCTAAGTCAGAGTCGGTTGCTGAACCGTTGGAAGCTCAGAATTCAAAAATTGAATTCAAACATACACAAATGCTGGATGAAGAAGTGGATGCCATTATTTCTGAAACAGATTTTGTTTTTGAACCGATAGAAGCTCTTCCTTCAGCTAATTCCGTGAAACCTCTTAATGGTATGGAAGAATTAAGTGGAACTCCTATGGATTTACCAGAATTTGTTACACCTCCTTCGGAGGTTGACTTGAATTTTAAAAAGGCTGTATTAGTAAAAGGGAAAACAACATCTATTAAGTTGGATCATTCTTCAGGTTCTAAACATAAACTTTTCAAAGAACTTCAATCTTTGGGACCGATGGAAGACTTTTCTAGAAGGAGAATGGCAGATCTAAGTTCAAAGAAGTTTGTAAGGGGTTCTTCCCCTTTAGCTCATTAATGCTTTCTTACGCTTGCATGGGAAACTACAGCATGGTGGTTCTTGGAAGATACTTGACGATGGAATTCATGATCAAAGAATTTCTCATATTACTAGCTTTGGTTTATTGAATCAGGCTTTGGAAGTGGCTAGAAGTTTTCTTATATGGTTCTCAGATATTGGTGGATATTTGTAATTATTTTCTATGTTTTTTATTTAGTTTCCTTTGCTTTTTTTTAGCTTTATATTTGTTTTCTAAATTTATTTTAATTGTTTATGGGATCGTTTCTAGGTCTTATTTTTTAACCGGTTGGGAACTCTGGGATAGTAACTAACCTTATAGGTTGTTTTATATTTGGTATCCCCTCCACCCCAAGGGTTTTAAAATGAGAAATAGTGGGTCTCATAAATATGATAAATTTAGTTTAATAAATATGCTTTCAATAAGGTTTCTTTCCCTGTTGGATTAAGGAACCCTTAGTTTTTATTTTTGTTCTAGTTTGTATTAGGTTGTTCTTCTTTTTTCTTAATGCAAAATTGCATTCCTTAAAAAAAAAATACAAGTAATTGACTTCATGTACAAAAATTTCTATGTTTAATTTTGAAAATATATTTTATGAATAGTATAAATTTGTTTCCATGAGTTAACCGAGAAGAATGTGAAGCATATGTACAAATCTCATTAACACGACAAGCGGTTAGAATAACCGCTTTTGAATACTCGCAATGGTTTCTTGCGAGATGTTCACCTCTAATCACCTCATGCAGGTTCCAACCCGGCCCACTTCACGAACCGATGCAACGCTCCTCATGGAACTTGCACAATACAAAGGCAAACAAATCGTCCCCTCGATTTGATTCAGAAGATACAGACGAATCGAAGTCAGACCTCTCTCTCTCTCTCTTTCTCTCTCTTCGTTCGCACATCCATCTCGACCTTATCCCGCATGAAGGACCATAGTCTCCAAACTCAGCCACTCGTTGACCCTCCAACGAGACTCGACCGCCGTACCACATCCCACACACACGACCTCTCTCTCTCTCTCTAACTATCTATCTATCTATCTCACTGTGCAGATGTACCCCACACCTCTGCATACAAACCCGCCTATGTTCCACCCAATCAACTCGACCTAGAATCCCGCACGCGATCCCATCCCTCAGCCACTCTCCTTCTACATGCATAGCTTGATCCTAGCTGCAATTTGCATGACTCATCTCCCTCAATCCTGACATCAGCAGACCTAGTTGGCTACCTTGCCTAACCCGATTTCATCCTACAGCCATCTCTTTCGCTCGATTCTCTTTGGCCGAAGTCGATCCACCCAAACCATTTGATCTGATTGAATGTTTATACACACACACACACACACACACACACACACACACACACACACACACACACACACACACACACACACACACACAGCTACCTATATATACACCCACAGTCGCCCTTGTCGTCGTTCAGCATGCATAGAGGTATAAATTTCTTCCTTGCTTAAACAACATGTATCAAAGACATGTGTCGTTGTATCTTAAATCAGGGCAGAAATGTCTAACTGGAAGCTCTCGCACTAGTGCTGCTCATACTGCCATTGGGCGTAAGTGTTGAAGCTTATGGACAACTGATCAACTCTCTGACTTAAGGACTCATACTAAGAATGTTGGAAAGCTAGTGCTGGTGTTAGAGCTGGTGCAGAAGCTAGAGTAAGGGGGTGCTATCAGATGGTCTCCCACTTCTTTCATCAAAATTGGCTCCTCTTCTACTTCATGTCTCTGCTAATGATGAAAGAGAATGTTGATGGAATTGTCGATGTAGAAAGTTGGGAAATGATTGGCAATGGCAGGGTGGACAAGTTCATACTTTTTATCTAGAACATTGGCAATGACTTGTCCTAAAGTAATATTTTTCTTCCTTCATGTGGAAGGAAGGAGGATGGAGGTGAGATTATGGATATAGTTTATAATCATTTGGGCTTCATTAAACTATGTTCCATGCATGACAAATTAGGTAACAAAGGATAGGAGTGGGTAATGTTTAGTCGATCTCCAGCTTTAAGAATGATTGAGGTTTGCATAACATGCTGGATAATGCATACATTTTTATTTAAGGAATGGACAAGAGGATGATGTTGGTTTAGGGCAATATTCCTAATTGTTAGATTGACAACACTCCAATCATAGTCGCCCCTAGAATACATTGAATGAGGTTGAGGTCCTTCTGTGGATAGGTGAAGATATTAGGCTAAATCATCTTTGGTAATTTCTATAAGGCGTCTACAAACATAAGAACTCATGATAGGGACATCGACGCTAATCTTAAGATTGGCAAAAAAATCATAAAAGCTTAGAATTGAACGGGACAGCTAAAGTAAGTAAGAATTGGAGAGTGGTGTATGTGAAGAAGTTCATCACCTCATAATTTAGGGCTTATTGACATAGCAATCTGGATGGAGTGATGCGGGCTTCCTTATGTTGATAATAGGTTGCTTCATCTTCTACAAATCGGAAGAGGTCGTGACAGAGTGACGAGAGGAAGAACTGTCATATTGGATCAGACGAGTGTGCTTGCTACCTCTAGCCATTTAAACAGTTGAAGGTATGAGTCAAGAAGAAAGAAGATATTTAAAGAATTGGATGAGTTTAGCTTTAAAAGCCCCTTCAATTTATAGAGTTTTCAACTGACCGTACAGTACGATTTGAGATCATATAATGCAATTAGACGAATTTAAATTGTCTAGACGACTTATCGGAAAAGGTGGTCAAATTGTACAGTACGATAAGGATCATACTATACGATCTTAAGAAAAAGCGTTCATCCTTAGGAGTCGTCTATATGACTCTTGACCAAATTGATTATACAATATGAACAGGTGTTCGTATATACGATAGGTCAATTAATATCGTACTAGTCGATTTGAATTCATCCAATGACTTTTGACACATGTATCATATTGATTTCATGGAAGGCAGAGATTTGTGCATAAATGTGTAGATCATACAATATGAAGTTAATCATATAATATGATTCTAACAAATTTTGTTTTTATTTTTTTATATATAATATTAAAGGCGTGTTGAGATCAGGGAACATATATCAAATGCAAAATAACAAATAAACGAAAAATAAAAACACAAATCAACAAGCAAATAGTCATAAAATTTTAAAATGTGCCACACATTAGAATGTACATAAAAATGGTTGATTTCAAATTATAGAGTAATTCAGATTTATCCTAAATCAAGCATGAATGTCTTTAACACCTAATCTAGTCCTCAAGGTGCTAAAGGTGTCATAGGTAAAGGGTTTGGTAAAAATGTCTGTCAATTGATTTTCACTAGCTATATGAGGTCTTGGCTACATGATTTCTAATGAAATGATATATAATGTTTATATGCTTAGTGTGGAGTGTTGGATTAGATTTTTAGAATGACACTAACATTGTCACACATAATAGGAATGATGCCTATAGGTAGTCCAAAATCTAAGAGTTGTTGCTTCAGCCATAAGACTTGAGCAATAATATTTTTTATAGTGATATATTCCACCTCAGTAATAGATAGGACTGCTGAATTCTACTTTCTACTTGACTAGGAAACTAATGATTGGCCTATGAATTAAAAAGTTTTTAGGTGTTTTTTTTTACCTAACCTACATCTTGTAAACTTTGAGTTTGAATATCCTATGATTTTAAAGGATGAGCTATGTCTAGGATATCAAATACCTAAGTTTTAAGTGCCTAATATGTATCTAAGTATTCTCTTAATAGCAATCATATGGAATTCTTTAGGATCAGCCTGAAATCTAACACAAAGATATACACCAAACATGATATCAAGTCTACGGTAGTCAAATAAAGAAGCGATCCAATTATCCCTCTATATTTCTTCTGATCAACTAATTTTTCATTGGGATCCTTATCTAATTGAATGGTAGAGCTTATAAGAGTATTAATTGCCTTAACATTATTCATCTCATATTTTTAATGATATCTTTGATATATTTTGATTAGTTAAGAAATGATCCATCATCCATTTGTTTAACATTAAATCCAAGAAAATATATAAGCTGTCCCATTCATTATTTTTGAAAATTCATCACAAATATTTTTATTTGTAGATCCAAAAAGTATATCATCAATATAAATTTGAATATTGAGTAGATATTCTCCTACTTTCTCCAGGAATAGGGTAGTGTCTACACTAACCTTAATAAAGGTTCTATCTAGGAGGAATTTACTAAGTCTCTCATACCAAGTTCTATGTACTTACTTCAATCCATATAATGCCTTATTTAATTTGAATAAATGATTGGGAAATTATAAATTCTCAAAACCTGAGGGTTGCTCAACATCAACATCTTCCTTAATCATCATATTTAGAAAGGAACTCTTAACATCCATCTAATATAACTTGAATCCTCTAAAGTAAGCAAAGGCTAGTAGTACTCTAATGGCTTATAACCTAACTACAGGGGTAAAGGTCTCCTCAAAAGCAATTCATTCTATCTGATTATACCCCTTTAGCTATAAATCTAGCTTATTCCTAATCATTACACCAGAGTCATTCATTTTTTTTTTCTTGAAAACCCACTTAGTTCCTACAATACTCTGGTCCTTAGTATTATAAATATAGACTCAAGTATTGTAAATTTGGTGATAAAAACATTATTATTTCATGGCAACTATCTTCTGAAAATTAGTTTATTGCATATTCGTTTTGCCCTATTCATTAAATTTTCAGGTCCACCATACTTACAACTTTTTTCAGCTCAAGTTTGGGTAGATTAGGGTTACAATCTATATTTTTCAGTCATTTATGTATTTTTAATCTTTCTTGAGTCAAATCATATAATCTTATGAATATTATTGCTGAATAACCACACAGACACACAGGGGGAGAAAGAAAAATGTAATGTTAGATTTTAAAATTTTCATACTGTATTATTTCAATTCATACTATATGATTTTAACTCATACTATACGAGTTAAATCGTACTGTATGATTAAGTTCGTTCTGCAAAACCCTTGTCGCCAGTGTTAAGGAAGATTCTATTTTTATACTAATTGTACGGTATGACTACAATTGTACTATTTTACCATATTAATATCTTGCTTTATTTGACCCCAAAAATCAAGCAATTAAATCATGGGCAATTATGATCAACCAATCGTTTTGTATGATATTGTTCATACAATACAATCGAAAGAGTATAAAATTGTTCATATTAAAGATTGTTTCAAACGAAAGCCATGATTTTTATACTGATCATAATGTACGATGTTCACAGTGTTGGATGATCGATAGTGTATGAAATTAACCGTCCCAAAAGTCATCCCAAATGAACAGAAGGAATTTTTATAGTTCATACTAAATAATCTTATGATCGTATAATATGAAGTGTTATGAGGTTTGAATAATTCGTCTGAATGATTATTCATATGATTCTATATGAGTCTAGTTTTGTAATGATTGTATTGTACGATATTTGTATCGTACAATACGAACATAAGATGGATCTCTTGAAAATTAGGATTTTTGGAGCCCTCTATTTAAGCCTCACATATTTTCTTGTATGAGAGATCTTTTGTTGCTTACTTATTTTAAGAGGGAGCTCAGAGGAAGAAGAGGAGAGCTTTGGGTGAGAAGAAAGGCAGAGATTCTTGTGAGGGTGAGTTGTGAGGGATTCACAAAGGTTACTCCAAGCAAGATTTTCATTGTCTTCTTCAAGCTACCTTCTTGATTCCTCGGTAGCTCTGGGGAGACATTCTTCAGTATCATATTCAGGTTCTCTACCTACTCCAGGAGGGAGTAAAAGGATTCAAGTTCTCTGCCTACTTCAAGAGAGAGTAAAAGGATCCAAGTTCTCTACCTTCACTAGGAGTCTAGGATGGTGAAAAAGTTCAAGGTACTTTGCCTCACCGAGTCGGTGGAAGAGATTTTTGTAAGGGCTTTTCAGTCTAGTTGTGGGAGCTAAAGGAGAGACACTAAAAGATTTAGTGCAATACTTAGAGGAAGACTCTGGGGAGTGGATGTAGGTCAGATTTAACCCGAACCACTATAAAATATAGTGTGTTCATTATTTTACTTTTTTGTATTTTAATTTTTGCATTCCTTTATTATTTTAGGGTGGTTGAAATTTATGATTATTGTGAACTTAATCTGCTTTCGCATTGTGGGATAATCTTGTTTGTTTTAAAATGTTTAAAAATATAAAAAGACTTTTCTTTTCTTATTTAAGTAATTTTTTAAAAGAATAAATCCACTCCCACTCTTAGTTAGTCTCAATCTTATTCTTAAAGGTTTAACAATATTCATGAACTTTAACTTAGGTTTACTAACTAATTCTCTTACATCATTCAAAAAAAAAATGATTCAATTCTTCTTGTATAGCTAGGATCCATAATTCATTAGATATGGCTTGATCTATGTTGATGGATTCTGCCATAAAAATGAATGTAGAATGACTAACCTCTATTTTAAGTTTATGCCTAGTTCTAACACCATAGATGAGTATCTTAGGATGTGTTCTCTAGGGTGACTAGATGAGTATCTCTAATCTCTAGGCAATAGCTCTTGAGGTTCTACTCTATGTCCTTAGTCAAAGGATTTTACCCCTAGGGTGACCTCTACTTCTTCCTCTTCTTCTAACCTAGGCTCAAAAAATTTATCTGATTCATCAAATATAATATGGATAGATTCTTCTACTACTAAGGTCCTCTTATTAAAGATCATATAGGATTTCCCTACATATGAATATTCTAAGAAGACTCCTTCATCAGATTTGTGATAAAACTTTCCTAGAGATTATTTGCCATTAATTAGGACAAAGCATCTAAACTAAATACATGCATATGAGAAATGTTGAGATAGTTGCTACTTAGTTTTACATGTTTGATATTCTTGCAACTTATATGTTTTTGATGATTCCAAATATTATTTCTTTGATTATTATTTATCCTAACATATTTTGAAAGAATTATTTTGCTCTTATGTGTACTAAAATTTCAGGGAAATCATACTCCGGATTGTTGAAGATTTCAAATCAATATCAGTTTAGAGTTTATTATAATTGAAGTATGTATTTTCCATTTTATTGAGTCTAAGAGAGTGTGATTGTAATTGAGTAACTAAGCACGCACACATTAGGGGAGAGTTTAAAATTCATATTTTTTAAAATGATCGTACTGTACGATATCACTTCATACGGGACGATCTGGTCAATTATTTTTTCCGACGATCAGTTGAACGAATAGTAATGAAAATATTTTTTCTAAGTATGGATCATACAGGATGATCCTAGCTTCATATAAGGACGAACGTTTCAGGTCTGTTCGCGCACGAAGATCATGCAGAACTATCCTAGCTTCGTACAATGATGAACGTCTCGGGACTGTTCTCGCACGAAGATCATACGGGATGATCCTAGCTTCGTATAAGGATGAACGTCTCGGGTCATACGGGACGATCCTAGCTTCGTACAAGGATGAAGGTCTCGGGTTTGTTCTCCCATGAAGATCGTACGGGATGATCCTAGCTTCACACAAGGATGAACGTCTCGGGTCTCTGTTTCGCATGAAGATCGTACGTGACGATCCTAGCTTCGTACAAGGACGAATGTCCCAGGTCTGTTCTCGCACGAAGATCATACGAGACGGTCCTAGATTCATACAAGGACAAACATCTCGGGTCTGTTCTTGCACAAAGATCGTACGGGATGATCCTAACTTCGTACAAGGACGAACGTCTTGGGTCCATTCTTGCACAAATTTTTTTAAGTATGAATTATACGAGACGATTCCAGTTTCATACAGGACGATGATCGGGTATGAAATGATTTCATACCGATTCACAATAGGTTCATATGCAATAATATTTAAACTATTTGTACGTACAAACATATGAACATATTGTACGATCGTATATGCTCAAAATTAAAAAATTTAAGTTTTCTGGACAGTTTTTCGTAACTTTTGTATAAAAAGTCCATTAAAAATTGACATTAATATCTTCTTTTCAATCTTTGCTCTGTGATTTTTCAAGGGCAATTGAAGGAGAGAGTGTTTGTGAGAGATTTCTTGCTAGTGGAGTGTGAAGGATTCACAATATTACTCAAAGGTAAGGATCTATATGTGATTTATGTTTTTCACTCTTCCTCTTATTTTTCTAGATTGCTCGTGAAAAGATCTTTGAAGAAGATCCGATTCTCTACCGAAACTTTGAGAGTGTGAACAGCCGACGGCTCTCTGCTGACACTTGGAGGGTGTGAAAGGATGACAGTTCTCTGCCAAAATTTGGAGAGTGTGAATAACTGAAGGTACTCTGCTTACACTTGGAGGGTGTGAAAGGACGAAGGTACTCTTCCTACAGTTAGAGGGTGTGAAAGGATGAAGGTACTCTTCCTACACTTGGAGGGTGTGAGAGGACGAAGGTTCTCTGCCTATACTTGGAGGGTGTGAAAGGATGACGGTTCTCTACCGCACTAGGGATTGGTGGAAGAGAGTTTTTGTAAAGGCTTCTCTGCCTTATTGTGGGGGTAAAAGGAGAGTCACTTTTGGTAATAGTGCAATACCTGAAGAGGGAGTCTTCAGGAAGTGGATGTAGGTCGTGTTTGACCGAACCACTATAAATATTTATGTCATTTAAATTTCCACTGCTTACTTACTGCAATATTAATTTTGTGGTTGAAAATTTTGCTTTCAAATAAGTTCAATTAACTTGCTATGAATCATTAATTGGTTTCAAATTTTAAAATCCAAGAGAATTTTTAAAATTACCAATTCACCTCCCCCCCCCCCCCTTCCCCTCTTGGTTAGCCTTGGGACATAAGCTTAGGTTTAACAATCTATTCAATATTCAACAAGAAAGATTGGCTGTCCTACCCCTAAGAAACTCGCAAGGTGTCTTATTTAACTTGAATCTAATATTGATCCTATTTAACACATAATAAGTAGTATTTACAGCTTCTACCAAAAGTATCTCGAGAGAGAATCTTCAACTAACATGGCCCTAGTTGCTTTTATTAAAGTCCTATTCTTCTTTTCAACTATTCCATTCTACTGAGTGGTTTTAAGGGCATAAAAGTTATGCTCTATCCCTACCTCATGACAAAAATATTCAAACTTATCATTTTTAAACTCTCTAATATAATCATTATGGATAGTTGAGATCTCACATCCTAATTTTCTTTATATCCAAGTGAAAAAAGTTCTAAATTTCTCAAATAATTATTTTTTTCCTAGGAATCTAACCTAGGTGAATCTAGAATAATTATCAACAATTACAAATTCATATGATTTTTCTCATATGTTGGCTATATTAACTGGTTCAAACTGGTCATTATGAAGAATTTCTAGTGTCCAGAGGTGATGATGTCCATAATTGGATGAAAAGAATACTTAATTTGCTTTCCTAGTTTGCAAACATCACACAGGTGGTCCTTAGTAAAATCTAACATTGGTATGCCTCTGACTAAGTATTTTTGGATAATTTTTCTATGGGTTTTCATGCTTGCATGACATATTCTCCTATGTTATATCCATGATTCATCAACAGTGGTTTTTAAATACATAGAATTTGAGTATTCAATGCATTTCAAATCAATAATATAAATATATTAAATTATAAGAAAAAAATCAATCATATAAATATTATTAACTCTTTTACCTTCTAAAACAAGTTTGTCATTCAAATTAGTTATGCACTTTGTGAAGAAAAAAAAATTTGATGTCAAATTCTTTGTCACACAACTGACTAATGCTAAGCATATTATGCTTTAAACCATCCACAAGTAAGTTATTCTCAATAATAAAATTCTTTGAGTTTCTAATTATACCCGAGCTGACCACTTTTTTGATGGTGTTATGTCCCAATATAACCTTGCTTCCTGACCTAGCCTCAAGTGTAACAAATTACTTTATATCTCTAATCATATGCCTTGAGCATCCACTATTCAGGTACCACATGCTCTCACTAAGCCTTTTGTGAGAACACTCCTACAAAGTCAATCAATGGTTAGATTTGGGAGCACAAGTGAGTTTAAGTTCCACCTTATGCTTTGTTGAATAACTTGCATGTATGTTATGTTATGGTGCAAGTGATTTAGGCCTCTGCACTAAATGTGTCATACGGTGTATTATGCAAGTGCAGGCTATGTGACATAACATGCCACAATAATGACATATAACCCTAGGGAACAAATTTACTGGTCTATATTAGAGGTTATGTCTCTTCCTAGGGATATATAATATATGTTATGTCCTAGGTTGTGGTTGTATATGTATAAGCCTATGAGTGTCTTATTGTAGTCTTTTTTTACCTTATCTCTAGAGAATTAGTTATTCTTTTCTCAGATGTCATTTCTAATAAATTGACATGGCTATTGGTTTCTAGATCATCTATAGCTATATTTAATCTATCAAATGCTTTGTTTAACTCAATATGATCAAACTTCAAGGATTCATATGCATTAGTTAAGTTAACATGCTTCTTATTTAATGCATCAAACTTATCGAGTAAAGAGATGTGCTCTTTATCTAATACAGAATGTTATATCCTAAAACTATCATGCTCCTTTTGTAAAGTAAAAAATCAGAGTTCAAAGTAGTATACATTTTCTTTAACTTCCAATATAAATCATGATTTAAAAAAAATTCATCATAGGATAACTTACATACCTCATCTTAATCAAATTGATCAAGACTATCACAAATTAGTTTTCTCCTCCTTTATTTCATGTTTCAGTTATTATGAGGCAAAGTCAGCCCAAAAAGCCTTCTATGCATATTCTTTTTTTTCCTGAAGTTTACCTTTTTATAACCCTCTTCTTGCTCGGATGAGCTTTTAGGTTGGGGCAATCAGATCTCAAATGCACTGACTTCTTGTATTCACAACAGATTATGTCATATGAAGCTTTAAAATTTCTTCTTCTTTTACCTTTGCTTCATTGCTGATGATGCTTTCACATTTTATTAGAAAGCTTTTGAATTGTTAAGTCATCAGTTCAATGTCGTCATCCTTCTAAACTATAAAGCTATCATTGTCTGAGTCATTGGCTTTCAAATCCAGATCTTTCTCCTTTTTTCTATAACCTCTGTTAAGTAATTTTTGACTCACGCCTTGCTCATAAGCAATGAGTGAGTCAAGTAAGTTATCAATAGAATACATATTCAGATATTTAGATTTGGATATTATAGTAAATATTGCATAATAAGCGCTAGGTAGACAACGTAGGATTTTGTTAACCTTTTTAGAATTGGACAGTTCTTTACCTAGAGCATGTAGGGATTTCACTATCTAAGTGAATCTAGCATACATTTTAGAAATTATCTCATTAGATTTCATGTGAAATAGTTTGTAGTTATGCAATAAAGTATTTAACCTAGATTGTTTGACCTCACTAGTATCCTCATATGTGATGTATATTATATCCCATATCTCCTTCCCAGTTGTACATGTGGAGACTCTCATGTAATCTTCAGATTTCAATGCACAGAGAAAATAATTCAAGCACTTTGCTAATTGAGCAAGATCTTTATCCTCATCACTCCATTCATTGAATGGGTTTTTTTAACTTAATTCCATTAACTAAATGAAAAGGTGAAGAATAATTATCTTAAATTAAGTAACACATGCAATAATCAATAGATTATAAAAATGGGATGTTATCAAACAAAGGTGGGTGGGTTATAAAATAAAGCTCCATAGTATTTTATTTCCAAAAAGTGCCATGGATTATTTTTCTCAAGGTTTTCTAAAATGCTACTTGTGATTCCTGCTCTGATACCAATTGAAAGTATATGAGAGGTTATAAGACCTCGTCGAACCATCCCTAGGTGCACCTAGAGGGGCGGTGAGGGTGAATTGGTTATTTTAAAAATTACCCTTTAGAAAATCCTTTTCTTTTAGATTTAATCAATACCACAGTTTATAAAAATTCAAACAAAATCATAATATGCAAGTGGAAGCAAATACAAAAAATTTATTTTTCTTTTTCTAACACGAATTAGATCTAAACAAGAAAAATTTATAATTAAACCAAAAATTGCAATGAAATAAAAAATGTGTTAAAAAGAAAATTGAGAAAAATAAAAGAGCAGAAAAAATCAAAAAGAACATACTAGAATTTTAAAGTGGTTTGATCAACCTTGACCTATGTCCACTCCCTGGAGTCCTCCTCGTAGGGTATTGCATTAGCACTATAGTGACTCTTCTTTAGTCCCACAGCAAGGCAAAGAAGCCCTTACAAATCACTTCCACCAAAGCAGATGCAGCAGAGAACCGAAACTATGTCACCCTCCTGATGATAGTAGTGAACCTCATAGCGTTTATCACTCTACTATGATGGAAGCATACCTTTGAAATCTTCCTCACCCTCTTGGTGATGGTAGAGAGCCTTCCATCTTTTTTTCACCATCTCGGTGAAGGTAGAGAACCCACGACCCTTGACCTTGAACTTTTTCTCCCAAGAACAACTCCAAGAACTCACCATGGCTACTGGAGAAAACAATGTGCAAGCTTTCCTGGAGCAACCGTGTGGAATACCCTTACACTCCTTCTCCCTCACGCACAACCTCACCTTCTCCTTCTCAAAAGCCTAAAAACTCTCTCAAGAATTCTCCCTCAGAGATCCTTTAATTCCTTAGAGACCAATTGGAATTGCTTAAGTATAAGGCTTAAAAAATCCCTAATTATTCAATTAAGCAATCACTTTTCATACTGTATAATCTAGGATCGTATATTATGATTAGTTCAAAATAGGGGTTCATCCAGTATGATGGAATAGTTATTTAAAAAAATTGTTTAATCTTTATGTACTAATTGTATAGTACGATCAGATGATCATCATGATTAGTTCAATTATCCATTGTTGATACGGGATGGTCTTTAGGATGATTGAATATTGTATCTGTCAATCATATACTATGATTAACATTGTAGTGTACGATTAGTTTAAAAATCAAAGTTCTGTCTGGTATGATCTCTGGGATGTTGGAATTTCATCTCTATCGGCGATACAGTATGATCAACATCATACAGTACAATTGGTCATATTTATTAAACCTTGATTTAATTGACGAATTATGGGGATTAATTTAAGTAAGATTTCAAATATCATATAGTATGGTTGAGATCATACAATATGATTAGTTCAAAAATAAAATTTTAAAAAACTTACTTGAATCATCTAGTGACTAGGGTTTCGTGATGGAAACGAATCATATAGTATGATCTACATCGTACAGTATGATTAGTTCAAAAGCATTAATTATAAAATTAGCCGATAAAATTAATTTTTTATATAATTGAATTTATAGTATGATCTGAATCGTACAGTATGATTAGTTTAAAAAAATCAACTCATTTTTTTACTCTTCTGAGTGTGTGTGCATGGTCGCCAATTTAGCAAATACCCTTATATGATCAAACTCAAGAAATATAAAATCAAAGAAATTTAAAATATACTCTTTTAATCCATCATATTATACCCAAACTTGACCCTTAAACATTCTTGAGCAGTGTGTGATGTACCTGAAATGTTAGTACACATAGAAAAATAATATGCAATACATGTGCTAGAGAAAAATAAAAATTCAATCAATAATCAGTAATATTTGTAATCATTAAAATCACAAGCTAGGCATCCTAGATTATAACAAGTGTGACTATTAAATGCATGTTATTAAGGCACTATTCATATTATCATACTGATTTATCATTATTGCATAGATTTACTATTACTATATTATTTTATCGCTCCTACCATTGGACCGTTACTGCTATTGATATAGACACTGATGTTGTTAGATACTACTGATTCACTATACTGATACTAAGCATGTGAAATACTGAGCATGTGAAATATTGATTTGATACTGATTTAGAATAATTATATAGCATGCGTATATAGTTATATGATTTTACTATATTGATATAATTTCGACAGTCTATATTGATTCTTTGATTTTACTATATATGATTTCTTTATGGAATAATAGTATTGATAGGATGACTGTTTTATCAATTTTACACCAGTACTAATTTACTAGCTTCTGTACCATATTATTTTACTTTTTACTGACTCTACTGATACTGTATTTGAGCTTTACTTTCTCTACACAGATTTATGATCATATAAATATTACTATTATGATTTGACTGGTGACGTACATATTGCTCGTTTATCTTATATTGAGTTTATTTATATAATGTTGCAACCCATGACCCGGAGTTTGAGATTTTAATGATGACAAATAATGTCGTTTGAATTATCTATTCATTGAATATTATTTTATTTGCTATTGTCCGTGAGTACTAACATTTTAGGAAGATTACAAGCTACTCAGGACGACATGAAGACTCAAGAATGGGTATATTAGGAGTATGAGTCTGACAATGTATTTTGGTATTTATTTTATTTTTATTTTCTTGAGTCTGGCCACAAAATGCATAAAAGTTTGAGCAACCATGCACACACACAGGGGGAGAGTGTTTTTAAATGAAAAATTTAGAGTTTTTCTCTCTGTAGATCGTACTGTACGATGTTATTTAGTACCGTACGATCAGAGCTTTGTAGGACGATTCTGTGAATAGATCATACCATACGAATGTAATCGTACGTACTGTACGATATGTTCAAATCCAAAATCCTAACCGTCGTTTTAACTTAAGTAAGTTATTTTATGTCGTTCGTACTGTACGAACACGTTCGTACTGTACGATTTATTTTAAATAACCCATGATTAGTGCAAGAAATCCAGGCTTAATTATAATTTGAACATCGTATTGTACGAACCAATTCGTACAATACGATGAACAGAGACGAATTATAATCATCCTAGGGATCGTCCTGGATGATCTCTTGGGTTTTGTCTCATCGTACTGTACGATGTCAATCGTACCATATGATGAACAGAGATGATGTTTGATCATCCCGGATATCGTCCTGTACTAACAGTGTTGTTGTGGATTGTACCCGTACGATTTCAAATCGTACTGTACGAATGTTTTTGAACTGTTCGTACCACTTCGTACCAGGACGAAGTCTATTTATACATATCGTACTATACGATAATAACAACTACTTTGAGATTTCATGGATTTTGGAGCCCGTTTTTAAATATCAAAATAGTAATATTTTCAGGGTGTGAATCAGAGAGGAGAACGTGGTTAGAGAGGGATTCCGAGGGAGAGAGCTCTTGAGAAGTTCTTTAGGGTTTGAGAGAGGAAGGAGAAGGTGAGCGTTGTGAGGGAGAAGAGGTGTGAGGGAGATCACACGGTTGCTCCGAACTTGCTGCATCTTGCTCCTCCTGTGGCCCTAAAAGAATTTATGGGAGGATCTCCAAGGGGAAAGGCTCTTCTACATCCGTGACCTCGAGGTACACTGCCTTCTCCAGGAGGGAGAAAAACGAGAAGGTTCTCTGCCATCGCCAAGAGGGTGAAAACAGAGTTTGGCACTCCGCCACGCCAGGTTGGTGAAAGGGAGTATTGTAAGGGCTTCTCCGCCTTGCCAAGGGGGGAAAAAGGAGAGCTATTGCTTGTAGTGAAATACCCTGAGCGGAGGACTCCTAGGAGTGGACGTAGGTCATGGTTTGACCGAACCACTATAAAAATTTTGGTGTGTTTTTTCCTTATCGTCTTTTTATTATTGCGTGCATTTTATTTCATAATATTTGCTTGGGAAAATTTGTGAAAGAAAAGTTGTTTAAATTTTTTTATGTTAAAATTTTAAAAGCATCAAAAAATTAGAACTCATGCTTAGGTTTTAATTATTGTCAAAAAGTTTTCACAATTCACCCCCCTCTTGTCCATCTAGTAGTTTCATATGATTTGGTTACTTGCTAGGCTCTTGAGCTCATTATATATGATTAAATATTTTTTTGTCAAGGTAGAGAATTAGAAGTGTGAAATTGACCAGGATTTCTTAGGTTCTGTATCACTTTTTATTTTAGTTATTTTTTGTACTCAGGATAGAGCAATTGTGATATAATTGTATAGATTATGAATTTTGTATATAATTATTTAGAATGAATACAGATATATATATTGATGTTTTGATGGATTATTTTATTTTGTTGCTATTTTTATTGATAAAAAAAATTAAATAGCGCTAGTTGTTGTATAATAAATGATAAAAGAATAATTCTTCAAATTAGATTATAGGGCATTACAAATATCTTCAAGAATGTTGCTAATTTCCTACTAGAAATATCAAATTCACACAAATAGACTTTATTTACAAACTCCAAATCCCTCATAGGCAACATTACAGATAACTCAGGGCATAATGGAAGGAGTGGCAAACTCAAATAAGCAAAAGCATGCTCATATAAAAAAGAATGATTAACAGCCAAATAAAAAAGAATAATATAGGATTTTTTTGAAACATAAACCAAACCTGTTACCACATCTTGAGCTTCATTTGCCTCTTATTAGGTCAAATTACAAATCTGGGCTGAATGGGAAGGGCACTGCTAATGCTCGTAGACTCTCTCTACACTCCTGATGATCTGTCACCTAACTTTCTCCCACTACGCACTGTCAACCCTTTACTAATAGTTCTCTAATGAGTTACTGCTAATATCTCCCTTAGACTACCTTGGCTTTAGATCAATCCTCTAGTATATTCTGGGGCCACTAAGCTATCTTGTGACTTGACTTAGACACAACAAAAATATTGGTTCAGTTACTTGAAGCATCTACTAGAGTGCCTTCAACCATAAAACACACATGAGGGGACATTACCAACAGATAAAGATCCACCATCAATCACTAAAACTTTCCTTCTTAGACTCTTCTCTACCCCCAAATTTGGGCCACTTTCCACTAACTCCACTCCTAATGACATCCCATCTCTGTTGCATTGCTATCAAATCATTTTTTACCAACCTAGTATGCCTTACTAATTCAAAAAATTCTCAGATATGAAATGGTACCAGTGGATGCCTCAAACTATCCTTTAGTTTTCTCAAAAAAAAAAAAAAAAAAAAAAAAACATTTCTCCTATGCATTACTAACTAATTAATGTAGAGGGTGGAATAAAATAGACTCTAAAATTCTCGATAAACCCCTCCCATGAGATCTCAGCATTCATCCTATCTTGAAATTTCTCTCTCTACTGGCTTACCCACCAGCGCTCAGCTTCTCCATAAAAAAGAAACACAGCCAAAGGTATATTCTGGCCTTTAGGGCACTGTATCCCATCAAATGATTTCTCCAATCTCAAATAACCAATCCTTTACATCCTGAGGATCTACAACTCCTTGAAAATGAGGAGGTTTCAGTCTCAAAAATAACTACAAATGATGATCTATCTTGTCTCTTTTTACACCTAACATCCTGTTTCGAGCTTCTCCCATTAATTGTGATACCAAGCTAGCAAACTACATTATCGAATATGGTGCTACTGCTTCTACTGTGCTATGGACCGTAGCACCTTTAAATCTTTGTTCATCAAATATTTCAGGATATTAAAGGTCAATTTACAGTAACACTTTCAACTATTAAAAAAAAAGGAATTCAATACCAAGTTCTTCCACTTTTAATTAAACATGTAGAATTTAATATTTATAACTCCATATCCCCCACTCTACACTAACAAATCATTTTCTAAGACTCTGGTACTAATTTAATTCCTCCCAATCACTACTCTGATACTACTACGTAATATCCTAAGATCTAAAAGATGAATTTGCACCTATTTTTCTATACTTCTAAAGTTATCATCCTCAATAAAGCCACATACACCAGAGCCAACTAAACATCAAGAACCTATAAAATAAATTACATATTCACTTCCCAAAATAATAATTTTCAAAAATCCAGATTCTAATACTTCCAACAAAATATAAATATAATTTGGGCTACAAAATCATAAATACATGGTAAACCATGCATTTTGTTATCTATCAAACTAAACCTACTCAACAGAACATTTACCTTTGCCTGAAATGATATAACAACAGAGTGAGTATATAACTCAATGGGTCAACTTTGTTTCTCACTACAAAATTCAATGCACAATACTGAAAGAGATTAGCATAAAATCATAAGAATACCATTTAACTTAAAGTTTTAGATATACGAATGCACATATGAATGCATAATGCATGTGTACTGATGCCCCTTATAACTCCCAAATCTTTCACCTCCCACATGTTCAAGAAAGGTGCAAAGCAAATAAAAATCAAAATATAACAAAATTCTAATGCAAAGCTAATTCATAACCAAAATAGAATATTCCAAAATTGAGCATTGCCACCTTCGGCCCAAGTAGAGATTTTTTAGAATATTTTCCTTTCCATTTTAAAATTTTCATAGCATGAAATGCATGATAATGCAAATATAGCTTGCACTTGAATTTTCTAAGAAAATAGCATCATATGTCAACTTTTATACAAAACCACCACATTTCAATTGCCAATACAAAGTGTTCAAAATTTTACCAATTTCATAGAGGTTGTGTATAATGCAAAAATAACATACTTTATCAATTGTACTGCAATTCAAAAATGCTAAAATTTTTTAGAATAATAAAAAATTCATATAAAACAAACCAATTGATAAAATTTTACATTTTTATAGTCAAATTATCCAGAATAGAGAATAAATTAATATACTAAAAGTTACATAGTAAAATCTTTTTAAAACTTAAGAAAACACTTTCAAAAGCATACCTTTTGTTATATATATTAGAATTGAAAATAGAAATGGGGCATGGGTTGCCTATGTTAAGCTCGATAATTCTCCTAATTGATCGGACAAATGAAAATCAGATTTCGAACCTCAAATATTCTCCTTTTTCTTCTCTTTCCTTCCTCTTCCCTCCTTTCTTCCTTGGTAAGTTGCTAGGCATTTGGGTTGGCGTTAGTAATTTTAGATATTTTTTTAATTTAAAAAGCATTAATTTGACCTAATGTCGTGGCGTGACAACCTAAAACACCACAGCGCTACCAACAAAACTTCCAAACTCTCTCAGATTCTCACAAACTTTCCTAGGTTTCATTCTCAGCACCGCAATGACACTACCTAGCTATAACACTCCCTCAAAACCTTATTTCCTCCATTTTTTTAAAAGAGCACAGTGCCAAAGATCCGAACCCAACGTCGTAGTGCTCGCAAAAAAAAATCAAACTTCCTCAACATAATCTTTAAATAATCTAAGCCCTAAATAACCCAATAACACTTACAACTGCTGCAATAGTTAAAAATTGCACTTTTAAGTAGATAATTAGCTGGATTTCAAATGACAGATATTACATATAGAATTTTATGTACAATTGTATAACTAAGGGGTATAGAAATGATACAACATATGGATCTTTTACATGACTACTAATCATTGTCCATAAGATATGCAATTTGCACAAAGTTTATTGCTCATATGATACGATATTATTCATATCGGTTGCTACATTTTCTTACATTTATATGTTTACATTACTTTGAATTGAATGACTATATGCATAATGTTTTTATTGTTTTGTATGAATTTCAGTTGTAAGTTCTAGTAATATGCGAAGGTGTTAGCATTATTTGTATTTTTTACATCATTTCAAGAAGATGTCAAAATTCAGTGGAGTGAGACATAATTGAATCTTCAGATTTTATTTTATTTTATTCTTTTGCAGTTAAGAGTTTAAAAAGATTTAGTTTGATATGATAATTGATCTCCTGACAATTGTAAATTTAATTTTGAGGTTTGAATATAATTGTATATTTTAATGAATAGATATGATATATTATTGATTCCGCTTGTTTTACTTAATTAAAAGAAATGAGAAGCTATAATACTCTAACTAAGAGAAAATAGGAAATTCTTCCAAAATTTGATCTAAGGGCGTGTCACATCCTCCAAATATACATCAATGACACATTTTATCATTTTATAGGAGATGGGAAAGTAAGTGCTTGATATTGATGCAAGAAGGATGGTTCCTTGAATTGTGAGAGCTTGATTAGGTGATCTATTATAGTTGATGCTACACTTATTATCCATTAGAGAGGTGTCATCCAGGGTCAATTAATAAATAGAAAATGAGATGTAAATTCTTATAAAAGATGCAAAACGGTAACATGGTAAAATATTTATGATAGTAAAGGAAGAATTTATCATCTTGACATTTGTGCTACACTTATTTGCAATTTCTGCACAGCTGCAATCATTTAAGTTGCTGATTTCATAAAAATTAATACCATTCTTTTTTCAGCTTACTTTAATGGTCAATCCTTTGGTCTAATGCTCTTCTTTTTTGTTTAGAAAAATAATTGCCATTTTCTTTGGCTGAAACACAAGCCAAAAACTTAAGCTTGAAGCAGTTTCATAAGTTCCAAATACACACTAATAATGACCTAAGCACTAATTAGTTTTATAATTCTTTTTCCTAATTACATACACTACTAGTGAACTATGCACTAATTAGTTTTGTAATTCTTCTTTATCATATGCTTATTTGCAAAGATCTCTCTCTCAGGATTGTGCCTTTCTAAATGCTTCGTAGCTCCTCCTTTCTATGTGACTTAACGTTTCGTTTGGGATAGCTTTCTTATTGTTTCTTAATTAAACAATTTTTTAGTTAAAAAATTTATTTTTTTACAATAATCTGCTTTAAGAAACAGTAAGAAAATCATCCCAAACGAAATATTATAAATACTGTCTGCAAGTCTAAATATCACATGCAGTACAGGAACTCTTAACTACACAGGCATCAAGCAAAACAATTCTACTCGTAAAGAACCACCATCATTATCAGATTAAAGTAAATCCACAAGCAACATAAAAAGAAAACCTAACTAGAATAGAAAATATCCAAATTTCTGAAGAACAGTGAGCTTCTGCAGAAAGCTGCTACCGTAAGTGCATTAAACATTGGAGTCTACAATTGTGCGACAATCAAAGGACAAATTTCCGAATAAATTTACAATTGCTGGCAGAAGGTTTGCCTATGTTGATCAGCACATGCTTCAGCTTTTCATGAACCAAATCACATTCGTGGAATTTCGGAGGATTCTGAATAACTTCACAGATTTTAGAACAAGGGTTGGCTTCCATAACACAGCAGCAAGAAGATAGATGTGGCACATAAAACTTCAAAATGAGAGCACTGAAAGTTCACCAAAATATAATGGATAAAAGCAAATGCGAAGCTGATATTAACCTTTACCACCCTGGAGAACATTAACTTATGTTAGTTGAAGTAGAGGATTGAGAGCAAAAGATTTCAGAAATCATGAATGCATTAGTTGAACAGCATAAGATCCTAAGATAAGAAAAAGCAACTAACATGCTTTAAGTCGCACAAACTTCCATGGGATTTTTTCGCCAGCCCGGCACCGAAAAAATCCTTACTTGCATATTAAGCAGCTTAATCTTAAAGTTTTTGTCAGGACACAAATCCCTAAAGCCCTAAGAAGTGTCATCCTAGTGATCTGCAGTTGCATGGAATCTGGCAGGAAGTAACAACTCTAAAGATTGGAAATAGAGGAAAAAAAACCTTATAGTTCTTTGAATTAAAGAATATTTTAATTTTAAATTATGTAAGCTCTTGGCTTGAGAAAGTGTACTAAGTACATGAAATTCTGTAAGTGGCAAGTCATCAAAGCTAGGGTGAGTGAAAGAGAGCATTCAATGTTTCCCTTTATTATCTCACAAACAATAGGCTTTATTCAGAGGGGAGACTTTCAACCACCTACTCATTCATTGAAGGGTAATATACTGGGAGGCATCTTCCCCATTCTAAGAAACCTTTCTATACCCAAATTATTATGAATGCCTTCATTTCTTCTCTTTAAATAGAAAAAGTAGGCATTGAAACTTTTAGGGCTTTCTTTTTCCCTATAAAAGAGGAGGGTTCCTCAATGGGAACTGAATTGAAAGCATTCTAAATGGGAACTTACCCAATCTGTAGTGAAGATGAGGATCAAACCTCCATCAAAACTTAGTTCATATAATACGTCTAGATCATAGCACATCATGTTATTGAAATGAGGAAAATGTGCAAGCAGAGAACAACACACCGTTATGTGACAAAGGATTTGTTTAGCGCTGCTTTCTTACTGTATTGCATTTCAATATATTATCACATGTCTAGTTTGATTACTATTTTCTTGCTATTTTTTAGAAATTTTTGTGATGAAACGTTTTTTTTTTAGAACAAAATTTGGTAGAGTGCCATATGCCAATGGTAACAAAGCTAATATACAACTTTAAAAAAGAAAAAATATTTCTAACACCCACAATTGTTTATACCTACATTCATTAAGCTGGGAATCCAGAAAAAAAAAATAATAATTCTTGGAACAATGAGAAGGTAATTCTTAGAATTTTTCCTAGGGCATATTCATGAGCTCATAAATGTATGTTTGACTGATTGACTCTAGAGAATGGATATTGATTAAAATCATATTAATTTTTGGCTCAAATAGAGCTTGGATCGACATTAAAAACCATGTCTAACGTGATAGAGATCAAATCGATTCATCCTATAGCCAAACTTGGCTCGACTCAAACTCAAATCAAATGACTACAAGCATATATTGATTTAGGGACAGATCGACTATAGATTGAACCATTCATTATCATCATTAGCCTTGATCCAACTATTTCGGGTCCAACATTATGTATCCTCATTTTCCACTTTATTCTTGTTAGAGTTCAGTTTAAGGTGCTAAAAATATTCTTCTAAAATCATCTTACCTTAGATCTACCCTTTTCCTTTATTAATTCTCTTATAATAAATTTATCAGCTCACTAATGGGTCAATTCTACAATTTGATATATATATCCAAATCATGCAACTCTAATTTCAATCAACTTATCTTCAATAAATGTTTATTCCACATTTCATATAACATAACCATTCATTAATTAATTAATCCTAGTTTTTCTATCTATTCATATTAACATTATCATTATAGTCACACTCAACTTAAATATCAATGATTTTTTTTACAGTGAAACATTTAAATGCATACAATATTGTTAGCCTAATTGTGATTTAATAAACATTCTTAATTTTTTTAACAACCCAAGTTATATCCTTATTTATAATATTCATTCTTCAGCATAAAAGATTCAAGATGCTTAAATCTATCACTCTTATGTATTACCTTATCTTATAATAAAATTGAATATCAATTGGTAATATCACATAACTAAAATGGCCTATTATATACATAACTTATGTTCAACTAATTCTAAGGTCTCTATCTTCCAAAGATTTCCTATATTTCTCTATTTTTTTTATTTATTTCAATGGATGTCTCACTAGTAAGTAGAACCTCATCATCTATATAAAATATAGACCAAGACACCTTATTAATAACTTCAATCATATCAACAATGTGGACCATAATAACCCATTGAAAACAATACTCTCTTTTAGTTGTGATTGTTACAATTGGCATTTAGACTTTCTTTACCTTCTTTCAACCAATTAATTTGTTCCCCCAAGGAGGAAAAAGCAAACATTGCCTTGTTGCTTATTAGTCATCATATTCCTGGAAAAAAATTTCCCACAATAAAATAAGAACTCTTATCTTTGTTTTATCATAAATAAAGAGGGGAACTCAAAAGCAATCTCAAATCATAGTTTAATATTCATTTTTTGGGTGATACCAGCCTAATAAAATTAAACAATTCCATCTTCATCTATATCATAGGATTCAATTTCATGCAAAAAATATGTTATGCTAGAAAAAAAAAATATTCACTGAATTTTTCATCAAAAGATAGAAGTGAATAGTGCAGCTTAATGACAAGAGAGAGAACTTTGGTTAGAGATGGGAGTTTGAAGTCTCAATGCTAATATTATCAAAGGGTAAGCTTTCTAACTCTACTGATTGTCATGTCTTCCTCACTCATTCTAATATAGGAAGTGGAGGCCAAGACCCTAGCATTATACTAGGAACTACGAGAACTTTGGTTCGAGATCAGAGCCCTGCATTGGGCGCCCATACCCACACCCACCCATGTACCCACCCATACCCAATGGACATGGGTGGGTATGGGTACGCCCATGGCCTCATGGGTGGGTATGAGTGGGTACTCAATATTAGAGGACAAACTAATTTACATTACTAATTATCATATGCATGCAGTATATTACAGTAATCCTTATTACGAAGTGTGCAACACTGATCCGCATCGTGACCACGATAAATTTTGATATGTGGCTTGAAAGTTTGCAGTCAGAGAAAATGGCAAAAAACTCAAGGCCATTAATCCATGGCAGATTGCATTCAAGAAGCGTGAAAAGTGGTGGGTGACATCTCGAAAGTCATCATAGGTGGGTAAAGCCCGCTAGCACAGAGCGTGGGTACCCAATGGGTACCCAACCAGGACCCCATGTAGGGCTCTGTTCGAGATGGGAGTTTGAAGTCTCAATGCTAATCGTTTTATCAAAGGGTAAGCTTTCCTAACTCTACTGATTGTCATGTCTTCCTCACTCATTCTAATATAGGAAGTGGAGGCCAAGACCGTAGCATTATACTAGGAACTACCACTCACTAGTTTGACTTTTTCTTTTCAAAAGGTGGCAAAATCAGGGGAAAAAACATTTATGAACCATAAAAAGTGCATATCAACTCTTTAGCAAGAAGCACAAAGGACTAGTAATTGACTGCTCAAGAAAAAGATTCACAAGTCTCCTCAGGACTGAAAAATAGAAAAAAAAAATGAAGGTTGAATTTATTTTTAACCAAATTTTCATATGATGTCAGATGTGTATTTATTTAAATAAGGGTTGAGACTTTATATAAGAGCCCCATAATTAATTACCAATACCATTCGAGAGAACACTCTCGTCTAAAGAAATTGATCAATTGAAGCATTCTGGAATAAATTTTCTTGGAAAGTTGCAAGTGTTGGGGAACAATTGCAGGAAAGGTTTGACTAACTTGTCAAGGTTTCATGATTCCATCATCGAAAAATTTACTGGTCAACAATTCATGGTTATGAAGGAGACTTGGTAACAATATAGCTTTAGGTTAGGAAGCTGTGTTGTAATTACGAATATTAGGTTTGGGAGCCTATGACTATTAGTATTGAGTCAATGAGTTAATTATGACTTTCACCTTGCGTAAAAAATGTTTAGATCGGCCATAAAAAAATATCATTGTAAGCAACCATGAGTTACATCATCCTCCAACCCTTTCTTCTTTAAGTATTTTGTCTTTGAATCTTTTATTGTATAAGATGCATACCAAGGAATTCATCCTTAAAGTTCTTAGAAGATTTCTCCTTTTGGTATAAACTTGATAATAAAGGCTCTATTTACATTCATATTCATATGAAGAGAATGTCAATCCCAAAACTTTAACATCGAAATGCTGAAATTCTCGAGTGTCATCACCAAATTGAATACACCACTCAACTAAAGTAGAATAAATGATTTTGATATATTACTTTTTTCTCTAGCAAAATATAAACAAATTAATTTACCTAGAGATCTCTTTGCCACTTTTTTTTGCTTGTCATAGCCCGAAGAAACACTCCCTATTCCTGAAAGGTGCTAACTACATATCAGTATTTTCTTTTTCAGATGCATCACCAATAAGTCTATTCATACAATGATCAATTTAATCTTAAAATTTGTTGACTTATAATATGCATGCTGAAATTGAGAATTCAAATAGTACTATTAGATTGGCCCCTAGTGGACCGATCCAGCCGGCCCCTTCTAAGGGGCCGGTTCAAGTCTATCATAGGAGGGGGCAACGGCAAGAGTGAGAAAGAGAGAGAGAAGGGGTGGGGTCCACATGATTTCAAATTCAAAATAAGAGCCAAAGGAGGGAGCGGCAAGGGTCTTTTTGTTTTATTGTTTTAATTGTATGGCTTAAATATGAGAGGGAGATTTAGGGTAAGGGGTATGTTTGATTATTGTGTTCTTGTGAGGGATTTTCTTGGTGTCTTGGGCTCTAGGTTCATCTAGAGATTGGGAGAGGCAAACCTCCTCTCGAATTTAGGATCAATTGTATCTTTGTTTCTTTATTTTCGTTAGTTCTCTCTTTTGCAATCTAATTTCCATTTGGAGAGTTTTCCACCACATTTTTGTGTGTTTCTCTTGTTATTTTTCTCTATTCTTGTTAGGATTTACTTGAAATATTCAAGTATTTCCTATCAAATTGGTATCAGAGCAAGTCTTGAGACCATCAGAGGATGATTTCTTGAAATTTCAGCAGTGAAAATTCATCCGGAGGAAGGAACCCTTGCTGATTTTTGGATCAAAATCCAAAAATTTTGATGGCGACCAAGAAGGTAGATATGTTGAAAAAGCATTTGGAAGGAGAGATGAGCCTAATAAAAACCACAGTGGAGGCCCGAATTTCATCCATAGAAGACAAGGTTCCGTCTGTAGAAGACAAAGTTTTTTATCTTCATTTGATGGTGAAGGGGTTATTGGAAAGTCAAATCCAAACGACGGCTTTGGAGGCGAAGGAACAAATGGGAAGAACCACAAATTATGATTTTCGTAGGAGGGAAAACCATGTTCAAATCATTGAGGAGAAAGGGGAAAGGTGAGGAGAGAGACATGCAAATAGGGAGCAAGGAGTAAAGGGTGCTGTTTGGGAGAGAAAAGAGGGAAACTATGGTAGGAGGGGTGCTGATTTTGGAGCAAGGAGAGAAGAAAGTGAAGAGGGGTTTGAAAATGAGCATGTAAGGGAGGATCGGGAGACATGGGGAGAGAAAAGCACTTGGGATAGGGAAAAATATGGAGAAATACATGGAAACGGGATAGAGCCAAAGATGAGGAAGCTGAAGATGCAATTTTTTAAGGGGATGATGCTTATGGATGGATCAACAAGGTGGAGAGGTACTTCGTCGTCAATGGGTTGACAGATGAGGAGAAACTGATAGCAACAAGCCTGTGTTTGGAAGAGAAGGCGTTGTCATGGTTCCAGTGGAGGGACCAAAGGAGACCTATACGAAACTGGAGAGCATTTAATGATTGTTTATTAGAACGTTTCCAAACCGACGGGGGAGGGGGCTTCTATGAGCAGTTTTTTGCACTGGTACAGAACAGATCAGTGGCAGACTATCGGGAGCGGCTCGAGCACCTAGCCAGTCGTGTGGAGTGATTATCAGAGACTCAATTAGAAGAAAACTTCATGAAGGGGCTCAAGGCAGAAATCAGAGCGGCGGTGAAATTCATGATGCCTCGTGACTTGGGAGAGGCCATGAAGTTGGCACAGCCGGTGGAGAATATGAAAAATCTAGAGAAGGAAGCCAGGAGCAGTAACTCAGGGGGCACTTACAGGATGATGACCACCCACTTAGCACCCAATGGGCCTGCAAGAGGAGGATTTTGTGAGACCACCGGGGAGAAGACAGTAGAAGAGAGTGGGGGAAATTTTAATAGGCTAACAAAGAAGGAGATACAGGAGAAGAGGGCAAAGGGGTTGTGTTTCAGGTGTGATGAGAAGTATAATCCAGGGCATAGGTGTAGGGACCGAACTCTTCAGGTTCTCACCATCTGTGATGATGAGGAAACTGAGATAGGTAAGGGAGGAGTAGAGGAGAAGATAGAGGGGAAGATACATGTGGACTTGACAAAGGTTTTCCTGAACTTGGTAGTAGGATTCACCACGAATTATACCATGAAGGGGAAAGGAGAGATAGGGGACAGCGAGGTGGTGGTTCTGATTGACAGTGGGGCTGCCCACAATTTCATTTCCACAAGTTGTCGATCAACTGGGAGTAAAATTGATGCACATCGGTTGTTATGGGGTGATGATGGGTACATAAAAGGTGGAGAAAGGTCAGGGGATATGTATAGGAGTGGTTTTGACTATCCAGAGGATTCAGGTGAGGGATAAATTTCTGCCACTGGAGTTAGAAAGTACAGATGTCATCTTGAGGATGAAGTGGCTGTAGAACTTGGGAGACACCAAGGTAAATTGGGGAACACTCACGATTGAGCTGGGGGTAGATGGGAGGAAGGTGGTGATCAGGGGTGATGCAAGGCTATCTAAAGCCATGGTGTCACTCAAAATCATGGTGCGGAATATCCAAGAGGTGGGGGAACACTATTTAGTGGAGCTGCACAGATTGGAGGGGGTTACATTGGAGGAGGGAGGGGACATACCCTCTCCATACAGCCATTGATCCAACAATAAGGTGTTTCAGCCGCCTCATGAAATACCTCCACCAAGGAAGCAGGAGCATGCAATCACCTTGAGGGAAGGTGTATCGCCCATCAACGTCATACATTACTGCTATCCTCAATTTCAAAATGATGAGATTGAGAAGTTGATTAGAGAAATGCTGGAGGCGGGAATTATCATGCCCAGTGTTAGTCCTTTTTCTAGTCAAGTATTACTAGTTAAGAAAAAAGATGACAGTTGGAGGTTTTGTGTGGACTACAAGGCGGTGAACAAGGAGACTGCCAGAAAAGTTTCCTATACCACTAATTGATGAACTCTTGGATGAGCTGAGTAGGGCAGTGATTTTCACCAAGATAGATCTGAAGTCATGCTACCATCATATCAGAATGGAGGATGTACCAAAGACTGCTTTCAGAACTCATGAAAGGCCATTATGAGTTCCTAGTGATGCCTTTTGGCCTCACTAATACCCCTGCCAAATCCCAGTCTCTCATGAACAAGGTCTTCAAACCTTACCTCAGGCGATTTGTCATGATGTTATTTCACGATATCCTAGTGTACAACAAGACATAGGAGGAGCATTGGGAGCACTTGAGGAGAGTGCTAGAGGTGTTGCAAGAGCACCAGCTAAGGACCAACCTGAATAAGAGTTGTTTTACCTTGACTAGTGTGGAGTATTTGGGCTATATTATGTCCAAAGAAGGGTTGGCAACGGATTAGTAAAAAACTGAGGCCATGTTGAGATGGCCATCACCTAAGAATCTAAAGGAGCTGAGAGGATTCTTAGGGATAACAAGATACTACATGAGGTTTGTGAAAGGGTACAGCACCATAGCATGGTCACTAACAAAACAACTAAAGAATGACAGATTCCTATGGGGGTAGGCAGCCACAACTGCTTTTAAGAGTCTGAAGAAGGCTATGACGACTATACCAGTCTTAGCACTACCGAACTTCACCCAGGTGTTAGTAGTAGAGACAGATACTTCAGGATATGGGTTGGGGGTAGTGCTCATGCAAAATCATCGACTCATTGCCTATTTCAGCCAGTTGTTGACAGCTACGGCCAGGCTAACTTAGTTTATGAGCGGGAGCTATAACCATTGTACTAGCCATTCAAAAATGGCAGCCCTACCTATTAGGTAGGTATTTCGTTGTCAGGACATACCAGCGGATCTTGAAATACTTGTTGAAGCAGCGGATGATAACAGAGGAGCATCAGATATGGCTATTTAAGCTGTTGGGCTATGATTTTGAGATCCAATACAAGCCAAGAGTGGAGAACAAGGTGGCAGATGCCTTGTCCAGATGTATGGGGGAGTTACAAGCGATAACAGTGTCAGCTCCATTGATGTTAGATTGGGAAGCTATCAAGGAGAGTGCTCGAGATGAGGAATTGGGGAAGATCAAGGCTGATTTACTGAGGGATGAGAGTAGCCATCCGAGGCATTCTTTGGTGGGGGAGAGACTTCTATATCAGGGGAGGTTTGCGATGCCAGACATCGGTCCACATTCCACACTTGCTCTAGGAGTTCAATGGGAGCATTATTGGCGGACACTCAGGGGTGTAGAAAACCTAAAGGAGACTAGCTTCAGAGCTATACTGGAAGGGATGCATAAGGATGTGGAGGAGATAGTCGTCAGATGTAGAGTCTGTAAGAGGAACAAATACATGGCGATGTCTCCAAGAGGATTATTACAGCCACTTTCTTTACCAGGTCGGGTATGGGATGAGGTGTCTATGGATTTCATAGATGGGCTACCCAGATCAAAGGGTTTCACAATGATACTAGTGGTGGTGGACCGCTTAAAATGCTCATTTTATTCTCTTACGACATCCATACACTGTAGTGATAGTGGCATCAGCCTTCATCAGAGAGGTGATTAGACTGCATGGAGTACCAGAGGCTATAGTATCTGACAAGGATAAGATGTTTCTCAGCCATTTTTTTTGGGGATTGTTCAAACTACAGAGGACAATATTGAAGAGGAGCACCGCCTACCACTCACATACGGATGGCCAAACAGAAGTGGTCAACAAGACTTTGGAAACTTAAGATGCTTTGTGTCAGAGACACCCAAGTTATGGGCCAGATAGCTAGCATGGGTTAAGTATTGTACAACATCTCTTTTCACTCTACTTCTCAGATGACTCCATTTAAGGTGGTATACGCAAAGGATCCACCTCACTTAGTGCACTATGAGCATAACAGCACTCCAGTTTCTTCAGTGGAGTACTAAGAGTAGAGGGATAGGATATTGGAAGAGTTGAAGATGCATTTACTGAGAGCTCAACATATTATAAAGAAGTAGGTAGATGGGCATAGGAAAGACATCCAATTTGAGGGGGTAAAGGGTGTTCCTAAAACTCCAACCTTACAGACAAAGATCAATAGTCAACAGGATGAATGAGAAGCTTGCCCCAAGATACTTTGGACCATATGAGATATTGGAGAGGATTGGAGTTGTGGCTTATAGGATGAAATTGCCTCCAGCGGCGACGATACACTCGGTGTTCCATGTATCTCAGTTGAGAAGGGAAATTGGAGATTTTGAAGTAAGCTCTGAGTTACCAGTGACACTAACTGAGGATTTAAAGGTGATGTTGGAACACTTGGAGCTGATGGGGGTTCGCCAGGGAGAAGATGGGAAAAGAAAGTGTTGATCAAGTGGAAGAACCTCCCGAACTACGACGCCAAGTAGGAGCCATATAAGAGGGTGAAACATCAGTTTTCTTGTTTTCACCTTGAGGACAAGGTGATTCTTTGGGAGGGCGGTAGTGTTAGACCGGCCCCTAGTGGACCGGTCTAGCCAACCCCTCCTACGGGGCCAGTTCAAGTCTAACATAGGAGTGGGTGACAGTAAGAGGGAGAAAGAGAGAGAGAAAGGGTGGGGTCCACATGATTTCAAAATCAAAATAGGAGCCAAAGGAGGGAGCGACAAGGGCCTTTAGGCCTTTTTATTTTATTGTTTTAGTTGTATTCCTTAAGTATGGGAGGGTGATTAGAGATAAGGTTATGTTTGATTATTGTGTTCTTGTGAGGGATCTTCTTGGTGTCTTGGGCTCTAGGTTCATCTAGAGATTGGGAGAGGAAATCCTCCTCTCGAATTGAGGATCAATTATATCTTTGTTTCGTTGTTTCTGTTAGTTCCCTTTTGCAATCTAATTTCCATTTGGAGAGTTTTCCACCTGATTTTTATGTGTTTCTCTAGTTGTTTTCTGATAGGAAGTACTTGTATTCACAAGCAAACCTAGCCAAAATTAAGTACCAAATCACGAAAACTGCTGTTTTCAGCAGTAAAACAGCCAAAAACAATGGGGAATTAGAGGAAAACTGTAGGAAAACTCAAAGTACGACTTGTATTCCACTAGATGATGAATAAAATAGCAAGATACAATTGATCCTCAATTCGAGAGGAGGATCGATCTCTCCCAAATCTCTAGACGCCGCTAGAGCCCAAAGAAAACCTAAATCTAAGAGATCTCAAATTTCAGCCAAATCCAAGATGCCCAAACCCTAGGAAAAACATCTATTTAATGCATACAAATCAAAAGAAATTCCCTAAACAGTCCCTACATTCAAATTTCTCTCTGAAACCCCCCAAAAATCCTTCCTAAAACGCTCTGTTTGAGCAGTCGGGCCGCTCGTTCTCCTCCAGGAGGCGGAATCTCCGCCGTTTTTGCGATTTCGTCCGTGAACCGGTCCCGCCTGGACCGGCTAGACCGGTCTAACAATACTCCCCTCCCAAAGATCCACCTTGTCTGCAAGGTGGAAAGACGACACCCTCCATTCCTTCTTCATCACAAACAGTAAGAACTTGAAGAGTTCGGTCCTTACACCTGTGCCCCGGCATATACCTCTCGTCACATCTGACATAAAGCCCTTTTGCCCTCTTCTCCTGTAATTCTGTCTCAGTGAGCTTCTTGAAGTTATCCCCACTCCCTCCTCCTAATGGCTTCTCCCTGGTGATCTCATTATTGTTGAGTGATGCAGGCCCCTTTGGTGCTAAAAGAGTGGTCGTAGTCTTGTAAGAGCCTCCTGAGCTGCTGCTCCTGGCTCCCTTCTCCAGATTATTCTGATTTTCTACCAGCTGTGCCAACTTCATTGCCTCCTCCAAGTCACTAGGCATCAGAACTTTAACTGCCGCTCGAATCTCTGCCTTCAACCCCTTCATGAAGTTTCCCTCCAATACGCTATCTGATAATCGCTCTACCTTACTAGCCAGGTGCTCGAACCGCTCACGGTATTCTTCTACTGATCCCTCCTGCACCAGAGCAAAGAACTGCTCATAGAAATCTCCTCCCCGGTCGTTTTGGAAACGTTCTATTATGCAGTTTCTGAATTCCCTCCAGTTCCTGATAGGCTCCCTCCTGCCACGCCACTGATACCATGACAAAGCCTTTCCTTCCAGACACAATCCTGTCGCCGTTAGCTTCTCATCATCTGTCAACCCGTTGACAGCAAAGTAACGCTCCACCTTGTATATTCAGCCATGGCCATCTTCACCCTCAAAGATGGGCATCTTCAACTTCCTCACCTTCGGATCCCTTCCGTTACCCCGATACTCTCCATAACCTCCCATTCCTCGAAGAGGAGGTGCTCCCCAAGGGTCCCAGTCCTCCCTCCGACGAATATACTCTAACCCCTCTTCATACTCACCTCTCCTCCCTTCAACGTCATCACCTCGACGCTGAATACCTTCAAATTCAGCACCTCGACGATGACTTTCCTCCCTTCTTCCTTCAAAATCCCCCCCTAGACGCTGAATTCTTTCGAATTCAGCACATCGGCGATGAGATCCCTCTCTCCTCCCACCAAAATCATCCCCCCTTCTGTCATATCCCATACTCATCTCTTCTCTCGAAAGAGGCTCTAGAGGAGGCATGTCGTTCTCTTCCTCTAGGATCTCCACCTCCGAATTTCTCCTCCCCCGCAAGGGGTTCGGATTTCCTCCCATGCCATGGCCGTCGATGGTCTCTCTTACTTCCGATGTCACCGGATTGGTTTTCATCTCAAGTAGTTTCTTCATCATTTCCTCCATTGCGGTGAGCTTCCCCTACAACCTTTCATTGTTGGAGGTGATTTGATTTTGAAGGTTGAATAATCTTTCCTCCAAATCGGCTTTCAATTTGCCGACTTCGCCTTCCAAGACGTCAACCTTCTTTCCGGCCAACGTTCTTCTAACGGATCCCAAAAAATCTTCTTCCGGAAATGATAAACTTGTTGAAATTTCAGAATTTCAGCCGCCGGTGGTCCCAAATCGATGCTTTGATACCAATTTGATAGGAAGTACTTGTATTCACAAGCAAACCTAGCCAAAATTAAGTACCAAATCACGAAAACTGCTGTTTTCAGCAGTAAAACAGCCAAAAACAGTGGAGAATTAGAGGAAAACTGTAGGAAAACTCAAAGTACGACTTGTATTCAACTAGATGATGAATAAAATAGCAAGATACAATTGATCCTCAATTCGAGAGGATTGATAGAGCCCAAAGAAAACCTAAATCTAAGAGATCTCAAATTTCAGCCAAATTCAAGATGCCCAAACCCTAGGAAAAACATCAATTTAATGCATACAAATCAAAAGGAATTCCCTAAACAATCCCTACATTCAAATTTCTCTCTGAAACCCCCCAAAAATCCTTCCTAAAACGCTCTGTTTGAGCAGTCGGGCCGCTCGTTCTCCGCCAGGAGGCGGAATCTCCGCCGTTTTTGCGATTTCGTCCGTGAACCAGTCCCGCCTGGACCGGCTGGACTGGTCCAGTGGACCAGTCTAACATTTTCCTCTATTTTTTTTAGGGTTTATTTTGAAATATTCAAGTATTTCCTATCAGACACGTAAATGACAATTAAACTATAGCTCCCACTTTCATCAATAAAATCTCACATTTCTTTATAGCTACCCTCTTCTCCTATTAAATTGAGAACAATTTGCTCTTTTATGCGTTAGATATAAAGCCTACTAATTGCTTCTTCTCAACATCGACCATCCTCAATACTTACACCAATGGCCTAGTTGTTTTTATAACATATAATACGCTCTATCAGAATCAAGCATTTAGAATAATTTTTCTAACCTCTTTTCTCTCTACTCTTCTTGTCAAAGCACAACTCAAACACTAGGTCGAAGTAAATTTAGCTTTTAAAGGCTGCCTTGCCTCCAACATACTTTGCAATGTCAGATAAGATATGGCAAATCTTATTGCAACAAGCCTTGGAATCTTTTTCTTTGAGAATTTTCTTGCAACAAACCTTAGAATCTTTCTTTCAGAATTTTCTCATCAATGCTAAAACCTGAGAATGATTATATATAAATTTGTTTATCATATTGTCTTTAGTTAGTACACTCATATGCTATAGAAAATCCCCAAATTTTCTTAAGCATTAGATCTACACAATGTATGGTATATGATATCCAATATACGTGCCGCTGTTTCTCCATAAATGTTATACCTGTTGCCCTATAAGCATCTGCATCATCTATCACTAATTGAACAAAGTGCTCCCCTATCTCCTCAACGACACAGTCAAGTAATCAAAGCATCCTTGACATGATCATAACCCTCAATAAACTTCAAGAAAAATTTCGTATGAATTATTTATCAACATATTAATCAAGCTTCTATTTTTATATCGGATCATCCATCAGACGATAGTTACACCTATCAGGATCGAAATCCTCATAATTTCTTCAATGCTTTTTTAAGTGTTGATTGGCTCTAAAACCAACGTTCTCAAATCATACATGAATGAGGGTTTCAAGCCTCACCCATAAGATCTGATGGATATGATGTTGTAATAGGAATGGGAGGTTGCAACATTAATGGGATAGCATTCTCATAAAAGAATTTGCTTATATCCATACATAGACATGGGCATGCCGCTACAAAAAAATCACGTAAAATGCGGATTTTTGAAGTTTCCGGTGGATTTCCAACGAAAATATTTTCAATGGTAAAACGCGCGTTGGAAAATTTTTCCTGTGAAAAAAAATCCACCAGAATTTGGAAATTTTTTTTGCCAAAAAAAAATCGCCGGAAATTTCGGGCGGATTTTTTCCACAGGAAAAATTTTCAGTAGCTATTCGACAGAAAAAAATCTGACAGAATAATTAAACCACTACGCTTGCTGCCATATTACAAGCCAACTTCCACTCTGACATCGAAATGTCACTGTGCAAGATGTGTCAACATTCTTGACTTGTTCATGTATGATCTGATATCCTCCTTTAATCGTTGCTAGAACTTTGGCACATGGTGCTACATTCTTGTGTAATTCAAGTAAGTGTTCCTTTATCCTGATTATGTCAACCTTTACCACCTTGTCATTATAATAACATTTTAAATATACATAAGTTTTGTCACCGCCTCCTACATCAACTTGAACATTGTGTTTCCATGTTCCTTGCCTCTAATCATTTTCAACAAACCCTAGAATGAAACAATTGATTCAAAGTTGAGAACAATAAAACATGCAAATAATGAAACAAGCAAGCTCAGGCATGTAAGTAAAATGGATTATTCAAACAAAAATAATAGGGTTATAAACGAAAAAAAATTGAAAGAGGTGGAAGAATATTAATAAAGAAAAAAAGTTTAGTAATAGGAAGAGGAGGAAGTGGAGGTGGCATTAGGCTCGCAATTCACTGGTGGCAACGGAGGGGGCTGTAGGTAGAGAGAGAATGCCGCTTGTACTAGACGAAAACATGCAATTCTTAGTGTTGTCTCGATTTCAACGCTTGGGTTCATGCGTACGGCTGTGTTAGATCAAGTTTTGATATTATCTTACTTCAAATAAAATAATTTAGAGTTTAAGGCATACGCCTCAGGCCGAAGACGCGAGGTGCACACCTCAGCCAAATCGGGGCATGCGCCTCATAAGAAAGACTCGAGGCGCGTGCCTTGAGGAGATAGGGGAGGTGCACTAATGTATATTTTATAGAATATGGAATTCTATAATTAGCTTATTTTCAATGAACCATTTCTTGCATATAATTTAAATTTTTCACTTCTATCAAATAAGCATAAGAATGCAAAAAAGAGCATAACCCAGTGCACGAAGCTCCCATCAAAATGCCATCTCTTTAAATAACATATTAGTTTGGCAAAGACTAATAGGTCTAAATTTAGATGGCTCACAAGTCTTGGATTGGTTGAAGCAAAATTATATAAATTGTAAGTATTTAAAATCAATGATGACATTGCACAGAAGAAATGATGGTTAATAGTTTCATATAAAGTTTTTCTCATTAGGAAGTACATTATAAATTCTGTAATCTTTAAGATAGAACTTTAATGGATATATAGGACAAAAATTTTACTAAAAAATAATTTATTTAAATACAATAACGCAAATATTATATAACAGTATAAGTAGTTAGATTTTCTTTAAATTTGACCATATTAAATCTCACCAAAAAGATCTGTAAAACTACTGGCAAAATACCAAAAGTTACAAATAATTGTCAAAACTGAAATCCATTCAAACCTGGCATGAAAACTGAAATTTAAAAAAAAAACGTTTTCTAATATTCATCAAAAGTATAGTTCACATGAAGCATAATAGTGCAAACAAAAGGTTAAAATCACTTGATAGCATGGTTTAAAATTGCGCAATATGAGGCTCGCCTTTGCGCAATTCCAGTAAAAAACGCCTCGATGCTTACGCCTCGAGTTTTTGTTATGAGGCTTGCGCCTCAACTTGGTAGAGGCCCGCCTCGCCTCACTGGCATGAGGCTTACGCCTCACGCTATATATATTAAAACTTACATAAATCTTGAAGTAAATGCCCGACATTGGACTCTATAGGAGAGGAGGAAGGGGAGAGAGCAGTTATCATAATGATGATTCAAATGAAGAACCCCTTAGTGATGACAGTGCTGATGATTTATGAGTTCTTATGTGATATGTCATTGCTATTTATTTTTAAAAATTGGAATTATATGTTAATGAAAAGAATACTGGGATTTGGGAAAGATAGAATTTTAAGTTGAACTATATTTCATGTTGTCTTATTATTGAGATATTTTGATTTCACTTCATATCTTATGCTTTTTTATGTTTTATATTATTCACTCATTAGTATTTAAAAAAATTATCATTTTATGTTTACGCAATCTTTTGATTTTGAGGCTTACGCCTCGCCTCACGAATGAAAAACGTCTCAATACCCGAATACGCAATTTTAAACATTGCTTGATAGCGGAAGAAAAATGTACAATGCTAAAATAAAATTCCAATGAGAGATTACAGAGCGGCTGAAATAGAACGGAATAGTCTACCAAAATTAATGCAACTATAACAACAACATCAAGCCTTTATTCCGCTACATGGCTACATGAATTTTTTTTCTCCATTGTGTCATGTTGAGATTGAAATTCTCATTTAAATCTAGTTAAGAAAGATCATTTTTAATATTTTCTAATCAAGTCTTTTTAGGTCTACCTCTACCTTTTTAACATAAGTTAAATCTAGTACATCTACTTTCCTAACGGGGTCATTGGAAGGCCACCGTTCTATGTGACCAAACCATCTAAGGCGGCTCTCTAATCTTATCTTCCACTAGAGCTACTCCAACATTTCACATATATGCTTATTTAGTATCCTGTCTCTACTAAGAGTAAAGCCACTCATCCACCCGAGCATCCTCACCTCTGCAACACTTAACTTAATATTATGCTTCTCTTTTAATCGCCAACATTCTACACTATAAAGCATTGCAGGTCTAACCACCATCTTATAGAATTTTCCCATACGTTTGAGGGGGACTTTTCTATCACACAACAAGCCCGATGCATTCCTTCACTTCAACCATACAACTTGAATTATACTAATAATATCCCCATCTATTTCACCATCACTCTGAACAATAGACCTAAGATAACGAAAATGTATACTCTTATTAATCACTTGATCACCCAAAGTCAAAATTCCCCCTCTAGATCTATTATTACTAAAATTAAACTCCATAAATTCAGTTTTAGATCTACTCAAATGAAAGCCTTTAAACTCTAAGGTTGACCTCTATAATTTAAGTTTACTTGAACTCCCTCTCTAGTCTTATCAACAAGAGGAATACCATCAACAAAAAAATATACACCAGAGTACAACTCTTGCAAATGTCTAGAGAGAACATCCATTACTAAAGCAAAAAGATATGGGCTTAAAGCTAATCCTTGATGTAATCCAATTGAAATAGGAAAATACTTGGTCAAACCACCTTGTGTTTGAACACAAGTAATAGCTCCTGCATACATATCCTAAATGACTTGAATATAAGCATTATTAACCCCCTTTCTTTTCCAGAACTCTCCAAAGCACTTTGCTTGGAACTTTATCATATACTTTCCCTAAATCAATAAATATCATATGCAAATAGTCCTTATTCTCTCTATACTTCTCCAACAAACCTCTCAATAAATGTATAGCTTCCATAGTAGACCTACCTGGCATGAATCCAAATTAATGCAACTATTAATAAAAAATGTCCTGATAATGATCAAAATGAACTAAATCCAAACATCAACAATGCATTACTTTAAAAAAATATATTAAACAAATATGGCCATATGTTACTAAAAAGAGAGAGCTACCCTATATATATATATATATATATATATATATATATATATATATATATATATATATATATATATATATATATATATATAAGAAATGGTAAAGCTTGCAACTGAAATTATGTCCAACAGAAACAGGCACATGAGCATATAAACCATCTTCTGATGACAAATGCACATATAAATCCATTTGCAAACCTGAACAGAGACATACTCATTTTAAAATTAAAAAACAATTTTTTTCAATGATGCAGTGGTTTAATCACATTTTTTATCAGATATATAACTTACCTTTCTAGGGGGTGTTCCTGGCCTCAACAAGTTGTTACCCAACCCAAATTTTCCTTTTTTATCAGATGGTTTCAGAATCTGAAATGAACAAGTCAAAGTGTCATCCACACTCATCATAGCACCAGCATTGTCAAATTCCCCACAATAGTTGGGTGCAGAAAATATTGTCACCAGCTGTCGATTTGCAAAAAACTCATAGCCATCTTCAACAACCTACATAAAGCAAAAAATAATGAATAGTGGAGTAAGTTCAACCATGAACTTGAACAAACTCAGTGTGGAAGAGAGCTTAACAAAGAGGAGAAAAAAAGAGCAAAAACATAGTAGCTGCCTGTTTATTTTTTTCGGGCTATAGTTATAAAAGTAAATACAGCTCATCATAATCCTACTAATGCCAATATTTTTGTTGCATGAGAATTGGAGATATTTACAAAGTGATTGAACAATATAGCATATACAGTTCAAGAAGGTGACCAATACGAGTTAGCCAGCTTCCTCAAGCCCAAAAAAACAATAATGTTTTTTTTCTATTTTTACAGAATGTTATAAGAGTATGGCAAACATTTTATCAAAGATTTACATTCAGGATACTGAGTTTTTGAACTTACTATCACCAACATGTGATGCTATAGAAAGAAGCTTGTTCTCTTACACAAGAAACACATGTAAATGTAGCAGTTCAAGCCCTCAAGCTCTTCTTACCTGGTGTGCACGGCAAATAAGGTCCAAGTCATGCTTTTGAAGAAACTCGCCAACCTTGTCTGGCCCGAATGTATAAGATACACCTCTATCATTCTCTCCCCAGCCTTCAATATCTTTATCAGGATCAGACCATAGTAGATCACAAAGAAGACCTTGGTCAGGGACGTCTGCAGGGCGAGCAATATTACGAATCTGATCCAAGTTTTTCAGGTCAGGAGATAAGCCTCCATGCATGCAAAGGATCTTCTCATCAATAAGAGCAGCAACTGGGAGGCAGTTAAAACAATCAGTAAAAACTTTCCATAGTCGAACATTAAACCTTCTCTTGCACTCATCATAAAAACCATATATACGGTTGATTGATGCACACTCATGGTTTCCTCTCAGAAGAAAGAAGTTCTCTGGATATTTTATCTTGTACGCCAGAAGAAGGCATATAGTTTCAATGCTCTGCTTGCCACGATCAACGTAGTCACCAAGAAACAAATAGTTAGCTTGTGGGGGGAGTCCTCCATATTCAAATAATCGGAGAAGATCAGAATACTGCCCATGAATGTCACCTGTCAGTATGAAAATAATATTTAAGCATGCATGGAGTTTCTCCATCCGGTTAGAAAACAATAATCAACATTTGTATGTATAAGGTATGAACTCTCACCTTAAGTACCAAATTGCATTAAATTCACAGATATTGCCCAAACAAAAAAGCTCATGATTCAGTAAGGTAATGCCTTACTAAGGAAATTGATGAAAAATAAATAACCTAGTTTATTATCCGAGTGTTGTTGATGATCTACATGATAAAAGCATCACATGGGTAGCCAAAGACCACACTAGTAAATCATAGTAATTGCATTTACAAACTTCCATAAGAATAACTTTAATGGTAACATGTTAAGAAAACCAGCCCAATTTCAAGAAAATATTAAAAAAAAAAAAACATGTATGCAGCATTAAAAAGAATTATGCAGGGCATTCGAGACCGAAATTCCCACAAACAATTTAAAACTGCTCACGCTAAGGAAATCACATAGGGAAAGTGGAATTAGAATCATATTTGAATATAATGAAACAAACAGTAAAATAAAATACTTGCAGAATATGAAGCTTAAATATAAGTAAACCAGAACAAAATCAAATGTGTGAAAGCCGTTAACTAAATCCAGTGACTGAAAATATTCGAATATGCATCAACAACCCCCAAACATCCAATGCTGGTGCATCTAAGAACTATAAAGATGCCTACATCCAACCATCATATCCGCCCAGGAATTCTTCTCAGCAACTAATACCATAAATAGTTGTAAAACATATTGAAAGCCTCGATTGCCTCAAAAAGGAAGTCTAGGAGGCCCCAAACAACATCCATGTGCATTGAAGGACTCAATAGATTCATTTGGATACTCCAGGGCATGGTGTTTTGGGGTGTCTATAGTACATTTGTACATCAAAAGTTACATAATTTTTGGCCAATGTTGTACTGTTGTATATATTATTTATGCTTTAATGTTGGTTAGATTCCTTTCATTTTCCCTATAGAGGTCTATATATATTAACATGCATTCATCAATAATAGAAGAATCATTTTTTCTTAACCATCTTTTTCACACAAGGTAACAGAGACCCGAGTTCTTTTCTCAATTTCTTATTGTCCCAATCTTCTGTCTGACTGGTTTTCAGCCTTCATTAAAGTTCCCCAATGCATCTGTTCACCCTCGGTTAAGGTTGAAAATTTTGCCGCTACAGCACGAACCTCAATTTCACAAGCTTAAGGTCCCATTTTTCCAGAGATAGATTGGATTTTTAATTTAATCAGATTTTCCTTAATGATTAGCATCATAGTTTATTTAGTTCTAAAGTTCCACTTCCTATGAGCGCAAGCTCTCATAGTTAATTATCCCTTTTAACGCATTGAAAAGCACTCTCGATTAAGGATGAAAGGATATTTAGTTGTGCAAGAAGTGTAGAAGTGAGCAAGTGTTTTAATATTAGTTATGGGGATGAAGGAACACTCGATCAAGATCCCATAGTTCCGTCGCCTCGAGTATACTGTGAGTTTTAGTCTACCAACACTAACGACCATTCATTATAGTGTCCAGGGAATCTGATTAGCAGTCATGGGTTGCCTCCTCTTAGTGATCTCAAGTAAACTGAAGTGGGTATATGTAAATTTTAATTTTATTATGGTTTGGGATGGGACGTCCAGCTCCGCTTAAGAGTTTCTCATAGTTTATATTTAGGTTAGGTCTTATGACCCCGTTTAGGAGTTGTCTATAATGTGAAAGTAGCCCAAATAGTGGGTCTAACGGCCTTTATTAGAGGTTGCCCAAGTATGGGTTAAAAGTGAGTCTTATTGCTTCACTTGAAAGTAGCCCATGTATCAGGTCTTACGGCTTCTATTAAAGATAGTCCACATAGGGGTTTAGGGTTAGGCTACTACCTAAAGGTTTCTCCTAAAAATCAGAATTACGACTTCTATTAGAAGTTGTGTGAAAGTAGGTCATACAACCTAGCCCTATAGGCTAAGCTACACAGCATTCGGTGTGAATGGATTTTAGGGTTATTTTCCTAATGTATGGGGCTTGTTGCTTCACTTAGAAATGGTCCATTGTTGTATGTTTAGGGTAAGTTGGACTATACCCGTAGAGGCTCTTGTTTATAGTTGTTTGCTAGCACAACACTAAATTATAATTTTTAATTGTCTACTAGCCCGGCACTAGTGTTCTACAACAGTACCCTATTTTTCTCTTTTAGTACTCACCTTAGTAGTTAGTTTTAGTAGTTGGCTTTCCTCTTTCTAGCACTAAATTCATTTACTCTGTGCGAACTTTTATTTACTTATTTGTAGGTGTTTGTGACCAACTATTTACAGGAGTTGGAGCTTGCAGTTGCAGGGGCTATAGTTTGTAGAGGTTTAGAGAGCTCACAAGTAGCTTGCAGATATCTATTACTGAGTGCCCAATGGTGCTGAGAGTTTGAAAGCATGTTTAGAGAAGAGAGTTGTATGTTTGTTCCACTCAGAGAGTTGTTGTTGGAGAGCTATTTGAGAGTTTGTGTTTGAACATTAGGAGCTTGTACTTAGGTTACATTAGTGGAAAATTGATTTTTATGTTTTTTTTTTATTTTTTAATTGAAGTTAATTGCTTTAATTAAAAAATTGAGTTAATTAATTAAATTTAAATTTTTAAATTAAAAATTAAATTGCTCAACCCGTTATTTAAATTTTAAGTTTTAAAATGTATTTTAAAATTAGTCAATTAATTTAATTATATTATTAAATAAATTTAATTGCTCATTTATATCTATTATTATTTTTTATTATTAATTAAGTTGATTGATCTATTGGCCTAATTAATGTTAAAAGGTTTTAAATTGAACTTACTGTTTCTTTAATTAAATGTAATTTAATTAAATTTTAAATTAATTTAAATTAAATATTAAATTGATCAAACTTCTAGTTTTATTTTAAGTTTTAAATTAATTGTTTTAATTAACTTATAAATTTGTTAATTAATTGAATTGTAGTTTAACATTAGATTTTAATTATATGAATTTTAAATTTACCATAAAGTTAATTAATTATTTAATTTTAAGTGAAATTTAAGTTCATTTCATATATACAAATATATTTTTTATTTTAAATTGGTCGTTTGAATTTTAAATTGATTGTTTGAAGTTTATGTTAAATTACTTAATCTGGTTAAATAGATTAAAGTTAAAGTTTAAATTAGTTTCAATTAAAATTTCGAGTTAATTAAGCATTTATTGAATCTTAGTTTAAATTTCACTTTTAAAATTAATTAAATTAATTAATTTAACTACTTAATTTTGCTCATTTACTTAATATTATAATTAGTTTATTATTATTAATATTATTATTATTATTATTTTATTTTTAAGTTAAATTAAATGCTTTCAAAAATCGGCTTAAGTCCAGTATTTTAAGAGAAATTTCGACAACATTTCAACGTCATCTCCCCGCAAGGGGAGGTAAACTTGCCTTTTCTAGTCCGCCTAGCCGGATAGTATTCAACGGCCGAGGCTTTGGGACGTTGTTTGGTCATGCAAATTGTCTTCAAATCCTTTGATTATTGATTGCGATGTTAGTTGCCTTTCTTTTGATAATAATAATTACCATTATTATTAATCAAATTTAATAATATTTTTAATAATATTAATAATAGAATATAGTAAACCACTCTTCTTTGCTTCTTTCGCTCACGTTTCAAGAAACAGTGGAAACAGGCTTGGGCAAGACGAGGGTAGAGCCTGGGTTTGCAATTCTTGTTTGTGTGAGGCCTTCGGATTTGAATGTGCAAGGTTGTGAAAACTATACCGGACAACGAACCGAAAGAAAGAGAGGTTCACGGTTCGACTAGTCGAACCGGGGTCGAACTGGATGACATAATAAATAAGAATATTATTACAAATTAATAAAATTAATATAATATAATATAGGTATATTAACATTTAATAATATTTAAAAAATTTTAAAATATAAAATAAAATTTTATACATATAAATATCATTTAATATTTATATAATTATAAGAATAATATTTGATATAATATATAAATTTATAATAATAAAATTGTATATTATAATTCATATAATAAATGTTATAAATAAATTATAATATATATTGCTTAAATTTGTAGCCCAACTAAGCCTAAATTTGAAGCCCAAATTCACATTCTAAACTTTTCATGCAACTTTTTTAGTCCTAAATCATAGGAGTTTGAGGATGTTGCTTTGAACCCTTTATAAAGTGTGAAGTACACTCTTTTTGCTGAAAAAATTTATGTGAGTTATTTAAGATAACTTGCATATAATATGGTGAAATTAATCATCATATTTAATAAAAGTATTTTAAAAAGTTAAAAGAATTTAATAAACTAAAATATATTACTTAAAATTTAATTAAAACAAAATTAATTTTTTTTTAAACCGGATGGTTCTTTCCAATCTGGTCTGCTTCAGCGGTTCACCGGTAGAACCGCTGGTTCAATCCGGTTTGATCTTGTCTGATGCAGAGCCAGTTCTTAAGCTGGATCGGACCAGCCACCAAACCGGTTCACGATTGAACTAGTTGGACCGGCCGGTCCGGTTAGATTTTCAAAACAGTGTGAATGTGCTGATTCGTGTGTTGAAGTTGGACGCATATAGGGATCGAGTTGGGCTACGGTAAGAGGAAGGAGGCGGATTGGTCTGGAGGTCGGGCACGGAGACGTGCGGAAGTCGGAGGCGGAATTGAAAAGCGAGGGGATTGGCCAAAAGACAAAATCCCAATTGGGCTTGGATTGGCCGGATTGAAGGCTTCAGTCTTGCTCGAAATAGGACACCTATGCAGGAAAGAGACCGGAGCAGGTATGTTGTGTGGAACGTATAGGGAAAAAACAGGCCGAAGCCAATGACTCAAGGCCAAGCGGCACAAGGTCAAGTTCACATACGGCATGAGAGGTGCGGCTCGAGAGACTTCCGTGCAGTGTGTCTGTGTCTGGGTGTCACGATTGGGGCAGAGGAATTGGAGGTGTGATTGAACCGGAAGATTGCGATCAAATTCACAAGAGAGGCGGAGCTATTCGGTCGCAGGTGAGGAAATAGGAAATTCGAGAAGCACCAACGTCGGAGTAAGTTGGAGCATATTCGAAAACCAGTGCGGGATCGAAAGCAACGAACCAGAGCAGAATCTGATAGTGAGCGTACGTCCCCCAAGTTTGTTTCTCCATTTCCTCTTATGCGATTGAGGGAACAATTGCTCCGAAGCAATGGACCAGTTCTACAACGTGGGAATGTGGCAACATGCTTCGATTATGTCTCTCTCTTTATTCGGAAACTACTTCAATCAAATTTGCTCAAATTATATTTAATTTTGTAATTGAAGCCTAATAATTCATCTTTGTTGTTCATATATCATAATTAGGCTACATTGTTATATTATTATTATTATTTTAATATTTTGCTGATATGTATGAATCATAAGATCCCTTCCCAACAAATATTGTCACCTCTATTTATTGCATGTTTTTTTCTCAACCACATGGCAAGCCACAATCTCCACTTCTTAACTCAATCCCAACTTTGAATTCAGTTTCAACATTGGAATTTTTTTTAATCCATAATCCCTTTTATCAATTTGTTGCTCTCATCTCCATCAACGGAAGTGCTGCATATCCAAATCAAAATTTTATTGGTGATCCAAGTTCATTGTCGTCAACCTTTGTCGCCTACAATAACCGTAATTTTCTGAAAAGAAACGAAAAAATGGTACAGCAACATCAGGAACTTCACAAGAATGTGGTTGATTAGTTGAGAACTCTACTAAAGGCTCTCGAGAAACCTTCACATACTAATTCATTGATGAATTCAAGCGAGTTTCTCATCTCCATGGATTAAATATCTCAAATAAAACTTTGTCAACTTTTGGGTAATGTACTCAAGGGCCATTAATCACAACAATTTAGCTCATATACACTATGTCCAACTGACCAAGCAACAGAGAAATTGAACAACAGATCGCTTTTGAGCAGAAATAGTTAGTCCAGGAGATGCTCAGATTAGTTTCTTACTTGTATTAAAAGATGTTCTACATATTTAAAAGCTATCCGCTAGCCTAACTAAAATACAAAAATTTACTCAAAATTTGTATATCACATATCATCTCTAACCCTACTCATGATGTCTTTTAGGATTAGGATTCAAGAAAGATGATTTAATGTGTCAAGGAACAAAATGAATTTTATTAACTCGAGATGTAAAGCAATCTAACTGATAACAAGAGTAAATTACCATAGTGATTTCTTTCTGAGCATTCTTTATCCAATAAAGGCAAAACATGGCTTTGTCATCATAAACTATAACATCTATCATTTAGGATTCCATAATATTGTTTTTTTTTCCTTCTTTATGCAAGGGACTTCTACCTTAACTTAAATGCCATAATAGGCACTCCTTACCAAAAGTACATCGTTGTAGCTCCAGTTAGTAAAAGCATTCCATAATTTTAAGAATTAAAACATAAGACTTTAATTAGATAGTTTAGATACATTGTTCTCAGCGAAGTAGAATTATTCTGGAAGAAACATCAAGAGAAAGGTACCAGCCTGGTTTCTAAAAGAGAATCAAGTTTCAAGACGTTAAATATATTCCTTCACAGTAAATTAAAATTGAAATTTACCTTTTACATGTATGATTTCATTTATTGAAAGCAATCAAAAATGTCTTCATAATGTTTTAATTGAAAGACTATTTAACCAGAAACATTCATTCAAACTAAACAAATTCAACTTCTGTTGAACCTTTGGAATGAAAGAACCAGTGACATAAAATTCCCAAACAAGATGGAAAATGTAAAGCAGTTGATATAAGATGACGAATCTCTCACTGACCAATCGATTAAACAATCATGAAGGCTCCGTACATTTGAAACTAAACAATAACAAGAAACTGATTACCTAGCCATGCTTAGCAATGCCAGCGATCATCAAAGATGATTGCATTAGAGAACTATTAGAGAGCTCGACCAAAAAGATATGACGGGTCAAAAATCTTCATCTCATTAAAATTAGCCTAATCTCGATTCTTCGGAGTTGCCTTGATGAATACTCATTTTTCATTCCTTCCTCATTAGTGTTGTGTGAGATGTTAGACCAATGCTTGGCAAACCATTGCCTATGAAACAATAGGCTAAAGAGGCTAAAGGGGATAGGGTGCAAAAAATCATGCAATTGATGAAATGCAAAAGAAATATGAGAAATTTTTAAGAGGCATTAAACCTAATCTCCTATAATTGATCTCATTTTTCGAAGCACTTAGATGAGTAAAACAGTGGAATAATGTTGCCGGCCCAGGAGGGGCCGGCAAGACCGGTCCAGCCTGGACCGTTCCTCTTTTGCTCCCGCAGGCCCAAGCTGGGCGGAAGTCAGGCAGAGAAAGGGGGGGCGGCAGCCCTTGTGGGCCCAAGCAATGAATGTATTGAACTGTATGAGGGAAAATTTGTATGAGGGAAAATTTGAATTAAGGGGCTGTTTAGGGATTTTTAATTATTCATTTTGCTTTAATTAGGAGAAAAGGCGTGAGTTAGGGTTTTATCTTGAGATTTGCTGAAATTTTGAGATCTGCTCGTGGATTGGGGCTCTAGGCTTTGCTAGAGAGTTTTGGCGAGTGGTTCTTCCTCTCGAATCGAAGAACATTGTATCTTACTTTGTTTTCTTGCATCTACCAGTAAAAATCTGAGTTTTCCCTCCCTAATTTCCACTGTTTTGGTGCAAAACCTGCTGTGTGGCTGCTGTATTACTGCTGGGACAGCAGTTTTTCTTCTGTTTTCATACTAATCTTGACTAGGTTAGCTTGCGAACTCAAGTATTACCTTAGGGTTACTTGTGAACTCAAGTATTTCCTATCAAATAACCAAATCACAAATAGACTTTCTTTCATTTAGGGTCGTTTTGTTGCAAATATGTAGAATTCCGATGCATTTTAACTGCAATGCAAATTAAATTTATTGTATTTGAAATACTTAACAGTGCTTGGTTGGTTGCAGAATGAATTTAGAAGATTAGTTTTTGGTGACTGGATTGTTGCAAAACAGACTCCTAGTTTTAAACTTTTAGGGCATTGCAGGGTGGTTGACAACTTACGCCAACTGTGATGGAGACGGGTGGTGGTTGATGGTAACGCATGTGGAAACTAGAGGCTAGTCACTAGTGGTGGTCGTTCATGGGTGGAACAGGATGACGTAGTGAGGAAAACAATAGAATTTGGCGGAAGTGATTGTCTGAGGCAACGATAGAGATGGCTGAAGACAACAGTAATGGCCGACAAAGATGGAGGGCGGTTACAGATGATGGGCGAGGAATGCAAGCCAATGTTTTAAGGAATTGGACAATTTGGTGATTTCGGAATTCATCTAAAATTAAATACCCTGCATTTGATTCTCTTCTAACCAAAAAACCGAATTTTCTAAAATTAAGTCAAAAATGAATCCCAAATTCATGAAAAAAAATACCTTGGCATTTGATTCTCTTCCAACCAAATAGCCGAATTTTAAAAATCCTGCGTTGGATTAAATTTTAATGTTTGGATTGTTGCAAAACAAACTCCTAGTTTTAAATTTTTAGGGCATTGCAGGGTAGCCGACTGTTGATTACACTAGCGAAGGAGATCGGTGGTGGTTGACAATAGCACGGGTGGTGACTAGTGGCTAATGGTGGTTGGTAGTGGGTGAAAGGTGGTAGCTGGTGTAAACGATGATGACATCAAGAGGAGATGGTGACGAAAACAATAGAATGATGTGGCAATGATTGTCTGAGGCAACAATAGAGACGATTGAAGGCAACGGCAACAGCTGACATAGGCAGCGGGTGGTTACTAACGATGGGCAGGGAATGCAAGCCAATACCTTGCATTTGATTCTCTTCCAACCAAACAGCCGAATTTTTTAAATGCATGGTGTTTGATTTAATTATGGGTGTGTGTGTGTGTATATATTAGGAGTACAAAGAACATAATCCATAAAAAAAGGTTGTCCTAAGGAGGTAAATTTAAAAAGTGAAAAATTATTAAACTTTAAAGATAGGCCATTAAGAAAGACAAATTGAAATCATTTATTGAGCAAAACTTGATGTAGGATAAGATGGCTAATTTCATTAAATGTATTGCAATAGAAATTTTAGAGGAGTCTAGAACTAATCATTTATTAGTCTAGAGACATAATGGTGGAGTGATAAAGTATTAACTATTATTAAGGAAAAAATGTCCTATCAAGATGACAATAATTAAATACTACTTAGACTTATAATAATTATAAAAAAGCTAGAGCAACATTTTCAAAGTGTTAAGCACAATACGACGTGCAAGTATTACTGTTGCTTTAATGTGTAAAGCATATAGTGAAGTGATACTTTTACTTACTAGAGCCTTGATGAGCTATCATATATACATAAATGAACATTCAATTGTTATTTGATTAACCAAATTAAATCATGAGATAATTTTTCAATAAATATAATGATACATTAAATAATAGAAATTTTAAATTTTTTAAAAGAAAAAAAAAATCAAATATATCAATGATATAAATAATGCAAGAATATTTAAAAATTAAGAATATACTTGTCAGATTAAGCAACCAGCTAAAGACCAAGACGTTGAGGCAACACGAACCGAGAGAGAGAGTGAATATGAGTTATTAAGCATTCTTAAGAAGAAGCTTTTAAGCAAGATTATAATACCACAAACAACAAGAATTACTAAAAAGCATATAAGAACTTGTAGAGTGGATGTGGAGAGAAACAATAAGAAGCAACTAGCTCTAGTGGGAGAAATGGAGAACTACTGAGCAACAACTTCAAGACTATAGGAAATTATGAGGAGAAGCAAGTGTTTGTGCCTGAAATTGTGAAATTTGAGCTAGGATTATGTTATATACAGAAGCCAACGGCACAACACTACAAATGATAACATGAAGCAGTGCAACCTATGCACTTTATTAAGATCTTACACTTACATGCAAGTAATGCATGGAGCCACGAATTGCTTTGCATCACTCCTAAAACACAGATTTAACAACACTTATAGAGCTGAGTCAAACTTGATGGGGGATGAAAAAAATAACTCTGTTAAAAGGATTATTGTACAAGTTTAGAACAATCTAAAAATCGCGCGTGCATTAGTATGGAGATTTAGCGGCCAAGTGAGGAGGTGCAAAATATCTGTAAAGGATCCTACCCAATCAACATCAATATATGCTGCTTAAAGATTGGTTTCACTAAGAATGTGCATAAACTGACTTAAAAATACTTATATCATAAGCTATGTCTGAAAATATCAAGTATTTCCCGATCTTAACTTCAAATTCTTTGGATGGATAATCTTTCACTCTTCTTAATACTTTGAGAACATTTCCCGTATAATCATGCCATCTAGAATTGTAATTTTGCCTTTGTCAAATTTTTTTATTAATAGAGTGTAATCTACAAGACTGTGTTTGAATTTCATCCGTTATGATGGCTTTGGTTAACCTCCCAAATTCAACTCTTGGGGATTTTTTGAGACCGTATAATGTTTTCTTCAACCTGTATACATGCTTAGGACTAAATACTTAATTAAAACCTACTGAAGGCTCAATAAAGGTTTATTCTTCTAGTTTGCCATGTATTTTTTACATCCAACTATTGTAAGGACCAATTGAGGTTAGCTGCCAAGGCTTGACATATCCTAATAGTATTTAGCTTTTGGGCTGGCCCAAAAGTTTCACCGTAATCCACTCCACAAGTCTTACGTGTGGCTTTTTTTTGGTTTGAGTCTAACTTTCTACCTTTCAAATGTCATATTATAGTGTATTTGACAATGTATGGTACTTGCATTTAATTAATTTATTTCTTTTGTGGCAATTATAATACCTCTCATATTTGAACTCTTTTAGGGCGTTTATATTTTCAATCATGGACTTCTTCCATTCTTTATTCTTATGTGCTTCTTGGACAGTTCTTAAATTTTTATATTATTTAAGCTTAGGGATTCTTTATTTGGATGTATTAGAAATGTTAGGTAAACCAAATGCAAGGGCTTTGGGATTCCAGGTGTTTGGTTGAAAAAAAAACAAATATAAGGTAATTTTATGAGGAATTTAAAATCCCCCATAGGCTATTTTCGATGTATTTTGAATTCACCCAAATCAAGTGAATTCAAATAATGACACATGAAACAAAGCAAATCACGACCTCCCTTACCACTATGAACCCACATGCCAATGCAACCACACCCACTATTATGATCCTTCCCACCGACATGACCCCACCGTCCCCTAACCCCTCACAAATGCGATCCTAAAAAAATGTTGTGACCCATCTAGCTAACCCTTAATGCATACAATATCTATCCCTTGCAATCCTACTATATTGACCTCATCGCCATAGCTGCTAATCTTGTTTGTTAATCCATCACCGTGCCTTGAAAAAAGGTTCTAAATAAATTTATATTATAAAAACTATATTAAAATTTTATAGAAATATTTAGCTTCATTTTACTTGTAACCAAACACAAAAAAATGATATATTGAATTTATTTTACAACTAACTAAACAGCCCAAAGTATTCTAAATGCATTGCATTAACTTTACATTATAATGGAATGCAGACGTATTCTAAATACTAGCAACCAAATAGCCCCTCAATAAAAAAGTTTTTGGAAGGAGGAAATATTGAAAAGTTAAATAAAATTGGTTGTTGGATGGCAGTGTTCGGTTTTCTTTCTTAATAAAATAAGAAGACCAATACTATGATGGGCTTGAATTTCAGGGGTGGAAATTATATCTTCAACACTTGGTGATTGATCTTGTATAGATTCAAATGGTTACGCATGCTTTGATTTAGTTTTGGATACTTCTTTCTTTCCTCTTGAATATAAATGTAGAAATGGTTTAGGCCCATCAACTTGCAATTGTGGTCTGACGAGTTTACTTCTATCTATAGGGAAACCTTGGAGTTAATTAGACTTTTTAGGTTGGGTTATTATTGGCTCAAGTGTGAGAAAATAAAAGTTGTCTTCACTAAGATTTCCCCTAAAGACAATCATCGTCATAGAACCCTTGAATTTTAGCAAAGGTAACATCCCAGGAGATGATTTTTTTGATATTGGAATGGTAACATATCATTTTTAACTTAAGTAGAGGAATATCCAATGACAATATATCTAATGGTTCTTGGATCTAGTTTAGTGTGTGATGGTATAGATGGACATACGCAACACTACTAGAGGTTTTTAATGGAAGTGGAGTGTTGTTCTTTTGGATAAAAAATCGGTGAGGTATTTGATAGGTATTTTATTTGTATTTTATAAAATTCTAATAAGGAGGCAATTTATTAGAAATGTAGCAATTAAAATGGTTTCCTCCAATTAAATTTCAGTACATTCCTTTCAAATAAGAGAGCTCTAATGGTTTCAAGGAAATAGCAATTTTTTTTTTCTTTCTACTAATTTTATTGTAGGGAGTCAATACAAGATGATTCATAAATGATGCCATTTCAATAGAGAAAAGAAGAAAGATGTTGATTAAAATATTCTTCCCCTGAAACCTAATATATTTAATATTAGTTTCAAATTGGATAATGATCATTGTATATGAAACATGAGAATATTGTACTCACATTGGATTTATTTTTCAGGAGAAAAAAGCCCAGTTGTGTGTTAGCAAGTCCATGAATAGAACCAAACAATCTAGCCCCATTAATACTAATGATATGAGATGGCCCCCAAACATCAGTATAAATTAGGTAAAAAGGAATTGATGTTTTTTAGTAGCATGTGGTTAGGGAACTGTAGTATTTGTGCATTTGACACACCTCACAATGGAATTCCTTAACTTTATTTTATTGAATAATGTTCCAAACATAGATTGTGGCACACAAAAACAAAGGATGACCAGATGAATATGGAGTCAATTTGAGCACTTCTTGTATCCAAATTTTAAGGTTAACAGGATTGGGGTAATTGATTATTACTACTTATGTTCAAATAATAATCTGCTGGTTCTTTAGCATGCACAATCATCTTCCTCAAGTAAAAGGAGTAGACGAGGTAACATGAATAGAATTTCTTCAAAAATGATTTAGGAATAATAGGTTTAAAACCTCAAACAACACTCAACAGAAATAAATGATAAATAAATAATTCACGAAGCCAATCCCAAGCAGTGAGATAAAGAAAATGATAATGAAGCTTAAGGCTATCATAAACTACAAGCTCATTTTCAACATGACAAAACACGGTCTGTTACTTGGAACCCCAGCGGCTGCTGCTTTGTCCAGCGCCAACTCTCCAACCATTGTCCCATTCTGCCCCACAATCACCTAATAAACCCTAACATAATTTTCAGTTAAGGTAAGTCAACACCCGCAACATGTTTCATAAAAAAAAAATTAAAAAAAAAAATTAAATAGCCAAAAATCACTTAAAAATCGGCCTTCCCGATTCAATAAAGGTCATTTCGCCGACGTAAACAAAAAACCAATAAGCATAAAAAAGAAAGACTTAAAATTTAAGACTTTCGCTATCAATCCTACGTTTCTAAGTTGTTTACCACAAATCTTGATTGGCGCTTCGAGCTCCAGTAGATTCGGTTGGCTAAGGAACACCTCCTTCGCGGCGAGGCACAGCTGCCGTATCTCCAGCTCGGTCATGTGAACCTGTCTCACCGTCCTTCCGTTCTTCGCGTCAAGAAGCCGAGCGATGAGAGCATCCACCGCCGCCTCGTCCATCCTCCTATGCGCAACTCAGATAAACCGAAACCCTAGCTTTCTCAATCGATCAAAACAAAAGGGATGAAGAAGACAGACAGTTCTCTCCAGAGGCGCCGCCTTCGCCTCCCACTTTTCTATCCGTAAATAGAAAAGGACCTAAATTGTTTCCTGCCCTAGAGCAGAAAAGGAAAAACGCAGAATCGAGCGCCTGATGTCTTCTATAGTTTCTATATAGATCGCAATCGCACACGTTCGGTATCAACTCCGTCCGCACGTGAGAATTCTGTTTGCAGCCGAAGGGGTGTTAGATTGGAGTTTGGATATTTGACCGTTGGACCTGAACTGATAAGCAAGATTAGCCGAGTTGATCAAATAGGCTCGCTAGGTCTAGGGAGGAATATTCGTTGTGATGGTACACGTGTACACCGTAGTGCAGCAGAATCTTTAAGGATAATTTTGAGTAAATATATATATTAGAGAATTTACACATATATTATAATTTTTTATGAATTAACATTTTAATATTTATTTATATGCATTTGTGTTTAAACCCTATCAAAATATATATGACAACAAGGGCAGTTCCTAGCCACAACAAATGGTGGGACCCTAGCCCCCTAGCCCCCTAGCCCACCAGAAAATTTTATAGTATAATATTTAATAATAAAAATTACTTTCCTAATGCTAACATAAGTTAGTATAAAACTTATTTTCAAGTTCTATAGTTCGAGAACAACTTGGATCTTAATTTTAAGAATTATCTTCCGTGTCAGTCTTTTTATTTTCACCCTATCAATGATGGCATCATCGATCATGAAAAAAATAAAAATAAAAATAAAAATAAAAAATAAAAAATAAAAAATATATCGACCATGAACCCTCCCTTTCCAATAATGATGCCTCTAGCTATGAATACACACATGCCACTCATGACATCTCCTAATGCAATTTTTCCCTTGAAGTTTTAATCGAGCCATGAGTTCTCTCTATTTATCTATCACTCTCTCATTTCATCTCTCTCTCAGATGAAAACCCTAGTTTGTTGTCACAAATAATTCTTATTAATGTAGTAACCATTAGTAGATCTATTGTAAACAATTTTGGACTCCCTGGCTCGTGACTCTATTTACTTATGAGATTTCTTACCTCCTTGTCTCTTTTCTCTATTATGCATATAGACCTATTAACATAAGTGATATTTATTGGAGTTGATATTAATCAAAATTTAGTTAATTCGCCCTATGCTTGAAATCAATTTAAATGATAATGCTTTTACTTTATACATAAATATCCATTTTCAATTTTTTTTTCCCATTTCATCTTCTTCCATGGTGGTCAATGGATAAAGAGAAAAAAGGGAGGGTTAGAGAGGCGTATAATCAATTTGGAGGACATATGTTGATTTTGCACTTAAATAACTTGAGAAATTTTTATGTAAAGTAGGTTACCATTGCTTTAGAACTCGGCTATTTTACTCATATTTTTCTCAAGTTTTTTTACATGATTACTCACTAAAAATAAGAATTATTTAACGATTTGTTGGAGTTGAAAGGTGTTTCTTGCTAGCTTTCTCCCGATGGAGTTTTGCTCTAGGGTTTTTTGGGTTTTGTGAAGGTGTTGCATGTGCATCATGAGAGAAGTTTTGGAGTTTTTCTCCTCTAAATGGTTCTTTGGCAACTCTTGGTGTTGATTTGATCGGCTTCCTTCCCAGTTTCTATCTTCTTGGTGGTTCTTTGGGAGTTTTCTTGTTGTTTTGTGACAAGTTTTTTTTTTTTATTATTGTTGTTGTTTTTATGGATTCTTCTTATGATTTTCCTCTGAAATCAAATTTAAATTCTTCTTTAGTTTCTGATCTCTCCCCTTCGAGGATTAAGGCTTGGACGGAGATTTTGACATCTCGTCAATCTTCGTCTAAACCTTTTTCTACTCCTTTTATGTCATCTTCTGATAATATCGCTTCTTATTCTGAAGATGATATTTCGGCTGCATCGGAAAAATGGGGCCTGACTCTGGTAGGTTATTCATTGGGTAAGAGGCCATACTTTGAAGCTCTTAAATCAACCATGCAAAAGGTTTGGAAATTGAAAGGTCAAATTTAACAATTGAGCAGACCCGTCTTACTTTTGCTAGGGTTTGTGTTTTAGTTTCTAAAAACTCTTGTCTCCTGAAGAAGCTAATATTTCTATTATGGGAAATTTTTTTTCATTAAAGTTGAGTATGATTGGAAACTCATTTCTTGTCAAGAATGTGGATCTATTGTTCATCCTTACTCGTTATGTCCTTCTAAAGCGTAAAAGGATAAAGAGAAGCACATTTTTATTTCGGAACCTAATAGGGGAAGGAGTAAGAATAGGAAATTTGGAAAAGATGGTTCTATAAGACCTTCCTCTTCAAAGAATCCTCAAAATTTTATGGTTAAAAAGACGGTTAAACTTATTGCTGGTCCTCTTTTATAGAATACTTTTTTAGCTTCTTCTATTAATACTAGTTCTGATACTATTATAATTTCTACGGTTGATAATAATCCCCTTTGAAAATTGGTTCAAGATATTGGAAAGCCGGATGCGGTGGTTAATACTAATATTGAGGTTAAAACCTCTTTAACAGAGTTTTTGCCTAATTTAAATTTGACTATGGAAGAGATTATTACTAATCTCAATTCAAACAATATTTATGGAACTTCTAATGTTATTTCTTTATCTAAATCTTTTGTGGATATTTCTAATACTCATAATAAGTTTTAGGTATTGGATTCTCTTATTGAAGATTTAATTAATTTTAAGGAAGATGCTAATGCTCATAATCAGGAGGTTTACTCTTCAATTTATGTCTCTACTTCTATAGTGTCTAATACTGATCAATCTAATTTTAAACTACCATTGTTACTAGTAAATTTACTAGATCTAAAGTAGCCAGGAAGGCTTCTACTTCAAACCTGAAATATTAATTTCTTTTCCAAATATTATATCTTGGAATGTGAGAGGCTTTAACTATTTGGATAAAGTTAAGGCTTATACAAACCTTGTTCTTAAGTTTAAATATGAATTTTGTTATATTTTTTAAGCTAAAGTGAATGCTGATCTTATTGGTAATCATTGGTTTGATGCTAATCACATAATTTTTCATCAAGAGGGTTGTTGTAACATTTTTTATTTTTCTTCGGCTGGTAGAATTTGGTTAAAATGTAATACTTCTTGTATTTATTTTAACTTTATATTTATTACCAGTCAGCTTATTCATTAGGTTATCAAATTTGATTCTAACTCTTACATTATGGTTTTTTATGCTTCTAACTTAGTTGCAGATAGATTAAATATTTGGAATGATTTTTATAATCTTGCTACTAATATTTCGACTCCTTGGATTGTGTTGAGAGATTTTAATTGTTATGATTTTGCTAAAGATAAGTTAGGTGGGAATACTTTTTCATATAGCAGTATGGGAGCTTTTAATAACTGTATTTTTTATTTTGGTCTTATTGAGCTTTCTTCTATTGGTCTTTTTTATACCTGGTTTAATCAACAAGGCAATAACTCTATTCATATTAAATTAGATAGGATTTTTTGTTAATAACTATTGGTTGAATTCTTATCCTGATTATTATTATATTGTTGATTATCCTTATTTTTTGGACCATTCTCCTCTTATTATTTGCAATAAGAATAGGATTTCTGCTTGCAATAGATTCCTTTTTAAAAATTTCTGGTGCAAGAAAGCTGAATTTTGGGAGTTACTTATTGAGGTTTTTATTAAACCTACTGTTGGGAATCCCATTTGCAATCTTTATCATAAGCTTCGTATGCTGAAAGCTTTAATTTTGGGTTTTTATCTTCTGTTAGGGCTCTTTTTGGGTTCGTTGTTGATGTTTCTATTCTTATTTAAAGCTTTGTGATTCAATTGGAGCTCGGTGACGTGTTTCGATTGGGAGGCTTGTTACTGGAGGGGGCTTGTCCTATTGTTGGGAATTTGCTGCTGATTTGGTGATCTTTATTAGTTGTTTATTTTGGATGGCCTATTATTGCTGGGTGGCTCATCCTGTTGCTGGGATTTGTTGATGGTTTGGAGAGCTTTGGAAGTATCATTTTTTGTTGTTATGGTTGTTGTTGTTTGCTTTGGTTGGGAGGCTTGTTGATTCTTGGTGGCAGGTTCTTTTGGTTTCTATCTATGTTTTTCTAGTCTCTACAACTTGGTTGGTTATTTTGTGTATGTAGTTGAGTTCTTTTTTGAACTCTTTATTATTGTTTGCTAAGTGTTGGTGCTTAGTTTTATTCTTTTTTGGCTATCTATTAGCAGTTCTTGGTTGAGTTTTTTTCCACTTTTTTTCTTTTTTATTGTACTTTGTTGTAACTTTTCATTTTTTGGAATGAAATTGAGCATGTTTGCCCCTATTTTCCAAAAAAAAAGGATTAGATTGTGTAGTGACTACTTCCATCATAAAAGTTTTGGTATTTTATGAGACTCATATTTCTATATATTTTAAGTTTTTCTTTTTCAATCCTTACCAACTTAAAATATAAACAATCTAATGTAATTTAGCATATATATATAATTAATTACACATAAAGAAATCTATCTAATATATACATCAAATATACAATGGAAACTATGAATATAACATTCAAATATACAACCTATGTTTACAAATGCATGAAATATGATATGCATAATGTGTCTACACTAGTATAAATGATTTGCATGTGATTAATCATGATTTAGAAGATTATACTCAGTAATACTAACATACTAACATATTTGTTTTAACAAATTAGACAAGTAACATCACATAAGATAACCTTGGTGCTGATACTGTTGACATAAAAATGTCAACTTCTTAATATTTTTAAATAATTTTTTTGAGATTATTTTTTCAAATCTTCATTTAGGAAATTTGAATTAATCAATCCCTTACTTGAATTTTTAACCCTAAAAAATCTCCAAGCAATTTTCCTTAATAACTTTAATTCAAATCCTCTTACATCAATTTGTAGGATTCCATATTAGATTAGCTTTGGTAAGAAATCTAATTTCGACCTTAAACTAGGTTGACTACAATTTGACTATGAAGTGATTATAGAATCCCATTACATATTGAAGTAACTGTAAAAGGAACTTTGAAAGATTCAACCATTCAACTATCAAGTTCAACTTGAAATCCTTCAAAAAGATTTGACAAAAATTGGCCCTTGGGTAGATTACTTTTAGTGCTTAACCCTAATTATCCCTGTTGCGTCCAGGAGTATTCACGGCGGTAGAGAAATATCATATTTAACGTCTTAGCATTGTACGAAAATTCGGCACGCAATCAGATAAGAAGAGAGGGTCTAGCATTTATGAGACACCAAGATTTTTACGTGGAAAACCCCTGTAAAAGGGGGAAAAACCACGGGGCCTAGCCCAGTTTGAACGAATCCACTAGTATTTGCAGTCGATTACAAATGAGATCCTTCCTTGGGAGAAGGCCTTAGCTTGATGTACATCTTATGGAGTACATTACATGATGTAAATACAAAGATCTACTATCGACGTATTCGCTTTGTTAGAAGGACTGCAGTTGGCGGGCGACGTAGGTCAGGAGGACCGTAGTCAGCTGGCGACGGAGGTCGGAAAGGATGTATTCGGCGAGCGACATAAGTCAGGAGGACCGTATTCAACGGGCGACGGATGTCAAAAAGACTGTAGTCGGTGGGCGACGTAAGTCAGGAGGACCGTAGTCGGCTGGCGACGGAGGTCGAAAGAACTGTAGTCTGACGACGAAGATCAGTAGGACAGCGTCAGGTAGAAGTCCAGCAATGAAAAGAAATGCATCTTCGCATAGACGTCCAGCGGAGTCCGATAACCGGTAGAAGTCCGGCGTCGGGTAGAAGCTTGGCGAAGAGTGAAGGTCCGACGTCGGGTAGAAGTCCGACGTCGTTGGTGGCAGAGGAGAACTCTGGCTTCACTTGGGCGGAGTTTCGGCGTCATGAGGGAATTCTCTTGTAAATTGGGAAGAATTTCAGCATCCCATGGAAGTTGGGCAGAATTCTGGCGTTCTCCCGAAAATCCGGCAGAGTTCCGGTGTCTTCAGGCGGCAGGAAGAGCTCCGGCGGTGGTCGAGGAGGTGAGGAATCTCCTTTTCCCCTTTCTCCTCTCCTTCTTCTCTCTCTTCACTTGAGCCCCCTTGGTGTAGAATGAGGGCTCTATTTATAGTTTTTCTGGAGTGGCATAGCCCGTAAATAGGCATGAGATCAAGGGCGAATTGGGAGTGGTTTGAATGGACGGCCGATATCGAATCCTTCGATCATGCACCGTTCGTTGGACATTTGAAGGCCTTAATGATGTCGGAATTTGATGATCTTAGGCTCGTTGGATTCGTCTCGTCGAGCCCTTCGATTCGAGTATAAGCTCGTCAAAATCGGAGACCGTTTGGTAACTCAAATTGCGGTTTGAACCTTCCAACAGCACTTTGAACCCTTGATTCGGACTCATTTGGGCTTGGATTGGGTTGATCTTGGTGTCGTTGGGTTCGTATTTCCGAGACTCTCAGTTTGACTATAAGTATGCTGAAATCGGAGTTCATATGCTCCCAAAATTAATTTTTGAAGCTTCCAACTAGCTTTTGCCTCGAGATTCGTGCCCGATCAAGATGTTTTTGCGATGTCGTATCAGTTGCCCCCCTATTTTCGGACGTCAAAGCTCTAGAAGTCCGAAAATACTTGCTCCAAACTTTTGTATTCGCCGGATTGCAAAAAATTGCGTTCCAAAAGTTGAACATTTGCTCAAACTTGATTGTAGAGGCCCCGTTGAGTTCCGAAAGCGTCGAAATCGAGTCCGGAATGTCGAAAAAACGTGTTCGGGGACCCCAAAAATGTCCAAATCGGACCGTCCGGGCCGAAAATCGGACCCGGACACGTGTAGGCGGCTAAACCGGCCGGCTGGCCGGCCGGCCGCTGCCTGCCGCCGCTCGCCGGCGGCAGTTTCCCGCGGAACCGCGCGGGGAGCGGCCTGACCGCGCGAAGGACCGCCGCGCTGGATTTGCCGCGGTCCGTCTGGACCGGTCCGCGGTCCGCCTGGACCGGCGCCTGGACCGCTCCGCCTTGCCTGGACCGTGCGCTGGGCTGCTCCGCTGCGGTGCTGCTGCTGCCGGCGGCCAGCCTTTGGCTGGCCGTGATCCGCATGAAAAATCACGCGGATCAGTGCGCTGTCCGCGCGATTTTGAGGAAAAAAGGCGTGTCGGTTCGGCCCACCGACTTTGTGGGCCCCACATGCACGAAAATAGCTATTTTTTGCTATTTTTGGGTCCAAAAAATTCCTAAAAATTCTCAAAAATTCGTAAAAATTTTCTAAAAATAGGTAATTATAGAATTTTCAATAACTTCTCCCCTTTCTCTCCAAAACCTATAAATAGGCCTCTTAAGCCTTTGAAGAATTTGCAACTTCTCTTTCTTTCTCTCTCCGGTTCTCTGGCGGCTGAGGCTTCCGCTATTTGCGAGTTGGGATACTCGAATAGCGCCCCTCTTCGCGCGCAGGAACCTACGGGATCTCCCCCTCTGGCTTACTGACGGCTGAGGCTTCCGTTATTTGCGAGTTTGGAATTTTTTCCTACTCAAATAACGCCCCTCGTCGCATGCAGAAGCCTACGGGATTTCTCCCTCCGACTTACTGACGGCTGAGGCTTCCGTTATTTGCGAGTTTGGAATTTTTTCCTACTCAAATAGCGCCCCTCGTCGCGTGCAGAAGCCTACGGGATTTCTCCCTCCGGCTTACTGCCGGCTGAGGCTTCCGTTATTTGCGAGTTTGGAATTTTTTTCTACTCAAATAGCGCCCCTCGTCGCGTGCAGAAGCCTACGGGATTTCAATGCCATTTGGGCGAAAATTTGCTGGCGAGTAGTAGTCCGCCGACGAGGAGAAGTCCGACGACATGGAGAAGTCCGACATCGCGCAGAAGTTCAACTTCGGGTAGAAGACCGACGAAGATTCGTCAATGAGCAGAAGTCCGACGACGAGTAGAAGTCCGCTGACGAGCAGAAATTCGATGACAAGGAGAAGTCTGACGTCAGGTAGAAGTTCAACTTCGGGTAGAAGACCGACGAAGATTCGTCGACGAGCAGAAGTCTAACGACGAGTAGAAGTCTGCTGGCGAGCAGATGTCCGACGATGCGTAGGAGTCTTCCTACGAGCAGGAGTCAGACGACAGGGAGGAGTCCGACGTCGGGTAGAAGTTCAACTTCGGGTAGAAGACCGACGAAGATTCGTCGACGAGCAAAAGTCCGACGACGAGTAGAAGTCTGCTGGCGAGCAGAAATCCGACAATGCGTAAGAGTCTTCCTACGAGTAAGAGTCTGACGAAAGCGAGGAGTCCGACGTCGGGTAGAAGTTCAACATCAGGTAGAAGACTGATGAAAGTTCGTCGATGAGCAGAAGTTCGGCGACGAGTAGGAGTCCGCTAACGAGCAGAAGTCCGACGTTGGGTAGAAGTCCGCTGATGAGCAGAAGTCTGATGTCGGGTAGAAGTTTAACGTCGGGAAGAAGACCGACGAAAGTTCGTCGACGAGCAGAAGTTCGGCGACGAGTAGGAGTCCGCTAACGAGCAGAAGTCCGACATCGGGTAGGAGTCTGCTAACGAGCAGAAGTCCGACGTCGGGTAGAAGTTCAACATCGGGTAGAAGACCGATGAAAGTTCGTCGAAGAGCAGAAGTTCGGCGACGAGTAGGAGTCCGCTAACGAGCAGAAGTTCGACGTTGGGTAGAAGTCCGCTGACGAGCAGAAGTCCGACGTCGGGTAAAAGTCCGACGTCAGGTAGAAGTTCGCCGATGAGCAGGAGTCCGACGATAGGGAGAAGTCCGTCATCGGGTAGAAGACCGACGAAAGTTCATCGATGAGCAGAAGTCCGACGACGAGTAGGAGTTCGCTGAGGAGCAGGAGTCCGACGACAGGGAGAAGTCCGACGTCGGGTAGAAGTCCGCTGACGAGCAGAATTCTGACGACAGGGAGAAGTCCGTCATCGGGTAGAAGACCGACGAAAGTTCGTCGACGAGCAGAAGTCCGACGTCGGGTAGAAGTTCGCTGACGAGCAGAAGTCCGACGACAGAGAGAAGTCCGACATCGGGTAGAAGACCGATGAAAGTTCGTCGACGAGCAGAAGTCCGACGACGAGTAGAAGTCTGCTGGCGAGCAGATGTCCGACGATGCGTAGGAGTCTTCCTACGAGCAGGAGTCTGACGACAGGGAGGAGTCCGACGTCGGGTAGAAGTTCAACTTCGGGTAGAAGACCGACGAAGATTCGTCGACGAGCAGAAGTCCGACGACGAGTAGAAGTCTGCTGGCGAGCAGAAATCCGACGATGCGTAAGAGTCTTCCTACGAGCAAGAGTCTGACGAAAGGGAGGAGTCTGACGTCGGGTAGAAGTTCAACATCAGGTAGAAGACCGATGAAAGTTCGTCGACGAGCAGAAGTTCGGCGACGAGTAGGAGTCCGCTAACGAGCAGAAGTCCGACGTTGGGTAGAAGTCCGCTGATGAGCAGAAGTCTGATGTCGGGTAGAAGTTTAACGTCGGGAAGAAGACCGACGAAAGTTCGTCGACGAGCAGAAGTCCGGCGACGAGTAGGAGTCCGCTAACGAGCAGAAGTCCGACGTCGGGTAGGAGTCCGCTAACGAGCAGAAGTCCGACGTCGGGTAGAAGTTCAACATCGGGTAGAAGACCGATGAAAGTTCATCGACGAGCAGAAGTCCGACGTCGGGTAGAAGTTCGCTGACGAGCAGAAGTCCGACGACAGAGAGAAGTTCGACATCGGGTAGAAGACCGATGAAAGTTCGTCGACGAGCAGAAGTCCGACGTCGGGTAGAAGTCCGCTGACGAGCAGAAGTCTGACGTCGGGTAGAAGTACGGCCTTGGGCAGAAGACCGATGAAAGTTTGTCGACGAGAAAACGTCCAATGAAAGTCCTGCAAGGCAAAATTCAGCAACAGGAGGAAATTCAACATCGGGTAAAAAATTAACTTTGTGAAGAAGTTAAATGGAAGTCCCTTGACGTCATTCTGGCGACGTTAACCAAAGATGTAAGACCAATCCAATGTTGTATGTTAGAGCATTTGCTCGATGTTGTTAACACATATTGGATCCACCAAAGATGTGAGACCTATCCGAGGTTGTATGTCGGAGCTTTTTCTCGACGATGTTAACCTCTATGGAAGAGGTCGAGAGAATCCACCAAGAATATGAGACCTTTCTGAGGTTGTATGTCGGAGCCTTTGCTCGACGATGTTAACCTATGTGGAAGAGGTCGGAAGAATCCACCAAGGATGTTAGACCTTTCCGAGGTTGTATGTCGGAATATTTGTTCGACGACGTTAACCTGTGTGGAAGAGGTCGGGAGAATCCACCGAGGATGTAAGACCTATCCGAGGTTGTATGTCGGAGCCCTGCTCGACGACGTTAACCTGTGTGGAAGAGGTCGGGAGAATCCACCAAGGATGTGAGACCTATCCGAGGTTGTATGTCGGAACATTTGTTCGACGACGTTAACCTGTGTGGAAGAGGTCGAGAGAATCCACCAAGGATGTGAAACCTTTCCGAGGTTGTATGTCGGAGCCTTTGCTCGACGACGTTAACCTGTGTGGAAGAGGTCGAGAGAATCCACCAAGGATGTGAAACCTTTTCGAGGTTGTATGTCGGAGCCTTTGCTCGACGACGTTAACCTGTGTGGAAGAGGTCGAATCGAATCCCCCTGGGATTGATTTTGCTTTGATTGGGAGGGGGCGAATGCCGCGTATATCCCGAATCAAAAGTGAAGAAGGTCTATCTTTAGACCGTTAATTTGCTCGGACATTCCTGAAATATCAACTTGATGTTGAAGGTATTGAAGGATATATTTGACCATGGTTTGAGTCAAAGTTGCCCCCCAGTCCGCATCTGCTTCTTATGATATTGATGCTATGTGTGATCTTTTAAGATTGGAGCAAAAGTTGCCCCCAGTCGGGAACCACTTTCCCATAGACGGCGCCAAACTGTTGCGTCCAGGAGTATTCGCGGCGGTAGAGAAATATCATATTTAACGTCTTAGCATTGTACGAAAATCCGGCACGCAATCAGATAAGAAGAGAGGGTCTAGCATTTATGAGACACCAAGATTTTTACGTGGAAAACCCCTGTAAAAGGGGGAAAAAACCACGGGGCCTAGCCCAGTTTGAACGAATCCACTAGTATTTGCAGTCGATTACAAATGAGACCCTTCCTTGGGAGAAGGCCTTAGCTTGATGTACATCTTATGGAGTACATTACATGATGTAAATACAAAGATCTACTATCGACGTATTCGCTTTGTTAGAAGGACTGCAGTTGGCGGGCGACGTAGGTCATGAGGACCGTAGTCAGCTGGCGACGGAGGTCGGAAAGGATGTATTCGGCGAGCGACATAAGTCAGGAGGACCGTATTCAACGGGCGACGGATGTCAAAAAGACTGTAGTCGGCAGGCGACGTAAGTCAGGAGGACCGTAGTCGGCTGGCGACGGAGGTCGAAAGAACTGTAGTCTGACGACGAAGATCAGTAGGACAGCGTCAGGTAGAAGTCCAGCAATGAAAAGAAATGCATCTTCGCATAGACGTCCAGCGGAGTCCGATAACCGGTAGAAGTCCGGCGTCGGGTAGAAGCTTGGCGAAGAGTGAAGGTCCGACGTCGGGTAGAAGTCCGACGTCGTTGGTGGCAGAGGAGAACTCTGGCTTCACTTGGGCGGAGTTTCGGCGTCATGAGGGAATTCTCTTGTAAATTGGGAAGAATTTCAGCATCCCATGAAAGTTGGGCAGAATTCTGGCGTTCTCCCGAAAATCCGGCAGAGTTCCGGTGTCTTCAGGCGGCAGGAAGAGCTCCGGCGGTGGTCGAGGAGGTGAGGAATCTCCTTTTCCCCTTTCTCCTCTCCTTCTTCTCTCTCTTCACTTGAGCCCCCTTGGTGTAGAATGAGGGCTCTATTTATAGTTTTTCTGGAGTGGCATAGCCCGTAAATAGGCGTGAGATCAAGGGCGAATTGGGAGTGGTTTGAATGGACGGCCGATATCGAATCCTTCGATCATGCACCGTTCGTTGGACATTTGAAGGCCTTAATGATGTTGGAATTTGATGATCTTGGGCTCGTTGGATTCGTCTCGTCGAGCCCTTCGATTCGAGTATAAGCTCGTCAAAATCGGAGACTGTTTGGTAACTCAAATTGCGGTTTGAACCTTCCAACAGCACTTTGAACCCTTGATTCGGACTCATTTGGGCTTGGATTGGGTTGATCTTGGTGTCGTTGGGTTCGTATTTCCGAGACGCTCAGTTTGACTATAAGTCTGCTGAAATTGGAGTTCATATGCTCCCGAAATTAATTTTTGAAGCTTCCAACTAGCTTTTGCCTCGAGATTCGTGCCCGATCAAGATGTTTTTGCGATGTCGTATCAATCCCTAATGAGCATAATTAGTTGTATAAGCAATGTAATTAATTTTTATATTTCTAAAGCATTACCTTTGATGTGTATTGATCATTGGTCAAGCTAATCCTAATTTTCCCTTGACCATAACAAACATTTAGTGATGTTAAAAAAAATTATCCCAACACTTGGCCAAGAATTTTAAATAGGGTTTAAATTATTAAAACAATTATGAACTAGTCATGGATGACCTTTAGAATAGGCTAGACCTCTTTGAGTCCTAAGATCAGGTAGGACCACCATATCAATTTAGTGATAGCTTAAACCATAGAATTGGAAAGATGGCCCATGACCAACCTTTTGGATAGGTCCCATTATATTAATAATAATCTTAAAAAGGCAAACTAACTTTTGGGAATATCTAATTTGGACCTTTTTACCTAATTGCACCTAAAATAATCATTTTTCCCTTATATGACCCATCCTATTAATTTCAATCAAATAACTAAAATTGTTCATTATAATTGCCCTAAGTAAAATTTATTAGGATAATTATAACTGAATTGATCCTAGTTGTCCCTTGTGTAGGTCAAGCAGCCCATTTAATCATGGATGACCCTATTGACTCCTTAACATGAATTTGACTTTCTTGATCAAATTAAGCAAAATAAATATATCTAAACCTTTTATATTATATTAATATAGATGAATTGAGCTTAATTTGATCATTTGACACAAATGGATCACTTTGACCATTTTGGCCAATTTTATCAATTTGAATTCCACCATTGATCTAAAATGGTTGAAAAAAATTCCCCATAGAGGAGTTAAATCCAATTTCCTCTTGGTTAGTTCAATTTGACCTAATTGACCCAACTTAGTGCAATTAGCCCTATAAGGACCATTTGAACATTATGACTAAAACTAATGGGTCCAACAGCCTTGAATTATCTAGTCAGTCAATGCCTAGGCCAGTACTTATTCAGTTTCCCCGTCCAACTATTAAGCAGCCAACACCTGTAGTTCCAGTTGTTCGGATGGCTCCAGCCCCTCAGCGCAAGCATCCGACATTTCCTCTTCCTACTGTCTCAATGGAAGCTGCTCGCGCTCAGATTTCCAATCTTCCTTCCTCATCGAGGAGTATTCTTATTGAATCAGAAATTGCATGCCATCATTGCAATGCAACAAGATTTAAACTAAAGTCTGTGATGAAAAGAAAGTTGCCTTTACTATTATTATTGGATGTTTTTTTTTCTATAGCTATCCTGTGATTTTGGTTTATGTTGGAGTATTCTTGTTGTTTTTTAGTTTGAAATCTCTTTTGGCAAACAGTTTATTTTGTCTGCCTATTTCCCAATAGCTAAATGCTTCTTCTGCTTCTATTATATGATGAATTGGGTTGGAACTTGTTGAGAGGTTGTGTTACTATATTTGTTGGGTTCTTTTGGAGGTGTTCTTTTTTATGCCAATTTAGAAGCTGGGTGGTTTTTTCTTGATGATATTTTCATGAACAAATGCTCAACCTAAGCTTTGTCACCTTGGATGGTATTCATCATGGAAGCTATTAGCTTTTTTTTTTTTTGCTATTTTTTGTGGGTTTTATGAGCGTTGGCTTTTTGTTTCTTAAAATTCTAGATCTTTAAGTTTTAAAATTTCTTTCTCATTTTAAATCGTTTATGATCTCCTATAATGATCCTATTATGTAACACTTATATAACATTTTGACCTATATATGAAAGTTGGGCATGACCCTCAATTTTTCACACACAAAAATGGTTTAACTATAAGCTTGATCAAAGAAACATAAAAATATATAATAATTTTATCCTTCGATTTTTTGTTTGACACCATTTAGTGTGCATATGCTCAGCTCTACCATAATAAATAAATTCAGAGTGAAACTTAAAAACTTTTTTTAATATTTAAATTAAGGGTTATACCTAACATTTTCATTAAGAATAAAGTTATAACATGATTTCAATTTCATAAAAAAAAAAAGCTACCTAGTGGTAGAAAAGAAACATAAACTTATAGAAATTACAAATACATTTGATAAATAAAGAAGCTACAAAAAATGAGCAATGAAAAGCCCCAAATCTAATAAATCATTAGTGATATTATAGTTGCCATATGAGGTGGTTGAAAAGTATAGTATATGATATAAATCGATAGCAGTGAGTGGCAACACCTAATTACTACACATTGTAGACGAATAACCTCGAGGATGGTATCAAATAAGGATCCAAAAGAATGTAAATAGTTGACTAGATCCCAAAATAAGTAAAAAAAGGCTGCCCTCTATGATAATACCAGCAATATATATATATATATATATATATATATATATATATATATATATATATATATATATATATATATATATAAGTATTTAAAAAGAGAGCATCCACTATTCATCCACATATCAAAAAAATTCCCTTGTAACTTTCAATAAAGAGCTCCTCAAAGATATCAACAAACCATCATACCCCGTATGATAATAGAGAACATTAGAAAATCCATTAGTAAATATTAAAAAGTTAAATAATTGGTACAATTTGTGAAGCATAGGATTGCATAAGAGAAAAAGGAACCTCCTTCAACTTGGAAGAGCAAATGAATCTAATAGAAGCACAAAACTAAGAATCCCCAGAAGCTAAAGCCTTAATCCAAAAAGTAAAGAAATAACCTAAGAAAAAAAAAACAAAAAACTTAGAAAACTAGATATAATGCCTCCAAATATCATAACTCCACATAAAGCTTTCCAAATGGATCACAACTCCACAAATAACATAAATGAAATGAACCATCCAACAAACCATTCTAACAATAAAATAAAATTAGATGAGTTGCCTTAAGTGAAGTATAATTAAGTTATACTACTAGGGGTAGAGCAACCTCACCTTAGTTTGTTGGTTGGGAGCTTAGGCTACTAACTAAGAGGTCTTGTGTTCAAGTCTTGTGTATGCGATGTGTGTGTGAGTCTGCCTTAATTGGCCTAAATGTCCTCCAAAAAAAGTAACCTCTATTTTCCATCTTTTACTTTTACCTCTATTGGCAAACATTTTTTTTTTTTTCAATCACGGAGTGATCTAAAATTAGACACTTTATTCCTAAAAATTCAGTTATTTATTTCTTGCCATAAAATAAGTCATAATATCAACAGTTAGTAAGAAAAATATTCTTGAAAGATAAAAAGAAGATTAAGGCTTTGTTTGGGATGACTATTTTAATGCTCTTTAAAGTAAATTTTTAGTACAATAAATTTAAAATTTTTATTATAAGAAAGCCGTCTAATTTAAAATTTTTATTATAAGAAACAGTAAGAAAACCGTTCCAAATGAAGCCTAAAAAATACAAAAAAATCAACTCAAATGAGGAAGCCATAAATTCTCCTTAAAGACTTCGTTTGGGACAGTTTTCTTGATGCTTTCTCAAATAACTTACTAATACCAAAATTTTTAATTTTTTGTTCTAAAAAATTAATTTAGAAAGAAACAAGAAATTTTTCCCAAATAAAATCTGAGTTAATACAAATTAATTATTTTAAAATATCATTAATATTTTAATATATTTTTAAAGTGCCAGAAATTTTTGGAAATAACAGGTGCCCTTTCATATTCCCGTTAAATTTGTCTGCAAGCCATACACCTAACGTAGCAGCCAGCTTGCCTACGTGGACTCCAACGCATAAAACCGATCAAAATTATTTTTCACGTAGAAAAGGTTATAAAATGAATTTCGTCGTTTTACATTTGATAACAACTGAATTTATTTTTTTAGAGTCATCAAATTAAATATACTTTTATTTGGTTCCGTCACAGGACGTAGCTCTAAGTTCGGCCGCCAGTAGAATCGCGCCACGCGTTCTTACTATTTACCGCGCACTCCGATAACCCGACCCAGAACGGACCCAGGATGGCTCGGTATTTCTCGATTTTGCTAGGTATTGCTCGATATTACTCGGTATTGCTAGGTATTAGTCGATTTTGCTTGGCAATAACCAATACCGAGCAAATACCGAGTAATACTGAGTTGTACCGAGTTTTTCATAGAGCGGTATTTCTCGTTATTTCCATGCAATACCTAGCAATACCGAGCAAATACCGAATAATACCTCGCAATACGCGAATATAGCATTCCCGGGTTCCGGTTCGGGTCAAGTCGTCGGGCCATGGGTAGAAAGTAAGAGCACGTGGCGACATGTTATTGGCGGCCGAACGTAGCTCTACATCCGGTCAGAGGACGTAATAATTGTTCGTCACAGGGGAGCTAAGAGGCTTGTCGGGGGTCGGAGGCACAAACCCTCCCACAAATAAAATAAAAAAGTTATATAATTATTTTCATTTTTAATTTTTATATTATTAATAATTTTTATTAAAAAAACATTTAATCACATTTATTCTTTTATTCATTCTCTTATAAACATTTAATTTATTCCTCCATTTGAAATTTTTTTGGCTCTGCCATTATATTCAGGTATTATTATTATTCCTTAAATATTCGCAGAGGTAGAGAAATATAAAATTTAATGTCTTAGCTTTGTACGAAGATCCAACACACAAACATATAAAAGAGATATTGTAACACTCATAAGAGACACCAGAATTTTTACGTGGAAAATCTTGAAAAGAGGAAAAAATCATAGGGCTTGGCCGAGTTTGAATGAATTCAGTATTATTTACAGTCGATTACAAATGAGACCCTTCCTTTGGGGAAAAGCGTTGGGTTGATGTAGTAAATATACATTATATAACATGGTGGAAATTAGAAGAATTAGTATTGAAATGTTCGTTTAGTTGGCAAAACCATAGTCTACGGGCGACGGAGGTCGGAAAGACCGTAGTCTGGTGACAGTGATCGGAAGGACCATTATCTGGTGAGGGAGGTTGGAAGGACCGTAGTTGGCAGGAGACAGTGGTTATAAAGACCATTGTCTGCCAATAAAGGTCAGAATGACTGTAGTCGGCGGGAGACTGGTTAGAAAGATTGTTGTCTGACAAGGGAGGTCGGAAGGACCATAGTCGACGGGAGACAGTGGTCAGAAAGACCATTGTCTAGCGATGGAGGTCAGAAGAACCATAGTAGGTGACGGAGGTTAGAAGGATCGTAGTCGGTCGGAGACAGGGGTCAAAAAAATCGTTGTCTGACAATAGAAGTTGGAAGGACTGTAGTTGACGATAGAGGTCTGAAGGACTATAGTCGATAGGAGATAAAGGTCAGAAAAATCGTTATCTGGCGATGGATGACAGAAGGATAGTAGTCAGTTGGAGACAGTGGTCAGAAAGATCATTCTCTAGTGAGAGAGTTCAGAAGGATCATAGTCGGTAGGAGATAGGGGTTAGAAAGACTATTATCTGGCGATGAAGGCCGGAAGGACTATAGTCGGTTGGAGATAGTGGTTAGAAAAAGATCATTCTCTGGTGAGGGAGGTCGGAAGGACCATAGTCAGCAGGATATAGTGGTCAGAAAGATCGTTATCTGGTGATGGAGGTCGGAATGATCATAGTTGGTAGGCGATAGGGGTTAGAAAGGCTGCAGCCGTAAGGCAATTATTTGGCTGAAGTCTGGGCATTATTCAATTGCATGGTAGAACTCCAACTTCTATCGGTGGTCCAATGAAAGTTTAGGCATCAATTGATGGTTCAGCGCTGGTCCGGTGGAACTTCGTCATCAGGCAGTGGTTCAACGGAAGTCCGGCGTCAGGCGATGATCTTGACGGAAGTCCAGCGTCAGATGGTGGTCCGGCGGAACTCCTATGTCAAGTGGTGGTCTAGCAGAACTCTGATGTCAGGTGGTGGTCCAGCTAAACTCATGATTCAGGTGGTGGTCTAGCAGAACTCTAGCGATGGTCTGACATAACTTTGGCATCGAGTGGTGGTCTGGCAGAACTGTGGCATCGAGTGGTGGTCTGGCAAAACTCTGGTGTTAGGTGGTGGTCCGACGGAAGTCCGGGAGGTGGTCGAAGAGGAGCGAGGATGCAATAGTGATCTCTGATATCTCTCTTGATTCCTTGATTAGGGGGGGGGGGAGGGGCTTTCATGAGAAAGGGGGCTCTATTTATAGATTATATAGAATGGCATGTCTTGTAAATAGATGAAAGATCAGGGGTATGTTGGAGTGGTTTGAATGGACAAGTGATCCTTATTCATATATTGTTTACTAGACATTCAAATGTGATGAGGACATCGAAGATCAACGGCTACGACCGTGTCTATTTATTTTCATGTATTTTATTTGTTATTGTACTTTTCCATTTCTACCCTCACTTGAAGGCTTTGTTTTTGTTGACCTCGTTTTTGTCTCGATTTGTCATCGAGTGTGCTTGATCGTGTTGATCGAGCCTTGTTGAGCCGGATTTAATTCGAATCAACATTAATTCGAGTTTGATTTATTTTATCTTATTTTAGTGATTTAATTTTGGTCGAGTCGAGGCGAGCTCGAGTTGACCCGGATCAAGCCAGACCTGACTACATTTTGAACCTGATTTCAGTCCCTTGGGTCTAGCTAGATCCTAATTAAAATCTGATTGAATTTCCAAGTCGATTTGGAATCCCGCCTTCAGATCAAGGAATTTGATCGGACGGCTCCGATCGACCCTCTCTTCCTTGCGTGCCCTAACTAAAACCGCAAGCCTCAGCTCTCAATAAAAAAAACACGGTCTCGGGCTCTCGGACAGGCACCCTCCCTCTCGTTTTACTCCTCTAGCTCTCGCCTCTCCCTGCTCCCGTCTCCCGGCGGTTCGCACGACACCAGGAGCCAGAGCCCCGGCTCCTTTCCCGTTGGCTTGCGAAGGCCAGGCGACGAAACCCCGGTTCCCCCCCTCTCGGTTCGCACAAGCCAAGGCTTCGGCCTCCTTCTCCCCTTCTCTTTTCCTTCAGATCGGACAAGAGCCGAAGACCACCTTCTTCCCTCCCGTCTCTCTGGTTCGGAGAAGCCCAGGCGTGAAGACCAGCCCCATCCGGCCTTCCCATTCACACGCCTCCAACAGATCTGACGTCGACCCCCCTACTCCCGATCTCCCCATTCGGAAATCTCAGGACCGAAGCCCGTCCGACCTCCAGAAGTCGGATCTCCTTCGTCTCTCGCTGGTTCGCGAGGCACTCGAAGAGCCCCCTTTCGTCTGATCCTGTCCCCCTCTGGTTCGCATAAGCCAGGCGAAACCGAAGCCCTAGCTCCGGCTCCCTCGTTCGACTTCTCTCTCCCTCGAGCAGCCGCCCATTTCTCTGGGTCGTGAACTCCAGCCGAGGCCAAGAGGCTCTCGCCCGAAGCAGCCCAGGCCGAAACCGGAGCCATCTCCAACGTCTCCATTCGCAAGCTCCGAGAAGAATCCGACACGCTCGTGGAGGTCGAACCCAAGGTTCGTCCGACCTCTTAGACCGATTCCGACGCTTGGAAGCTACCCGAGCTCCTCTTCCCTGCAATGTGAATATTTCTCCCTTCCTCTTCTTCCCCTTCTTCTCCTTATACTTTTTCTCCTTACAAAAATCTGAGAACAAAAAAATTGCTTGAGTTGTCCTTTTATATATACATGCATATTTGTCTCCTTGCCATAGTGATTATTACATGGATTATGAGGATTCTTTTGTGTGTTATTTAGAAAGCTTGATCGAATAGGCGTATAAATCATGACCTTTTTATGGTGATTTGTTTTTTCTGGGATCTTACAAGCGTTATGCACCAAATGTTTGGTGAAATGGCATTAGGAGAAAGTTGTATCTATTTTTGCTCATATTGAGGTTTTATGTGATGATCTTGCATACATAGATGTGTTTTCTCGGAAATCATTAGTTAGAGGTTAAAAGAAATCTGAGAATGAGCTTGTTTATTTGATGGAATATATGAGTGTAGGTCTTCCTTTTATGAGATATTCCTCTGTTGAATGTTTATAAGTGGGTTTTGTATCCTTCAAAGAATGTGAGGTTCTCTTGCTTAAAACACAAAGCTCGGTGTGTGAAACCTACAGTTGTTTATGATGCATGATATGTTGTTTGAGGATTTTATGGGCAAGTTGTGAAAGACCATGAAGATCCATGTTGTTCTTTATAAAAGATGTAAATACCTGCATATAAGATACTGGGTGAAGTGGTGTTAAAAAAAAAATTGTGATGTTTTGGATTTAAATCAAAGCTTTGTATCAGTATCATCTCATAAAGTCCACAGTTAAACTAAGGTTTTGTGCTTTCAAAGCAAAGATATTCCTGAGCATAAATTGTTTGGTTGGAGGGACTCCAATGCCATTTGATATTTCTTTCACACACTTGTGCATTCTACTCATACCTTCATTGTATTGGGAATACCTTGTTGCTGGAGCTTTATCTCTTGCGATGATGGTACAGTAGTTTAGATAAAAAAAAATCCTAAGCACTTGTGGTTAATTCATGGAGGTGAGGCTTATGCCCATTTTTTTTAATGACGAGCTCTCAGATTTTCTTTTGAGATAGCATTGTGGGGGTCTAAGTGAGATCCCTTCACTACTTTTTTTAGTTACATGTTACTAGCAATGAAGAAGTTATTGAATTGCGATGAGCATCGTTATTTACTTTATTGATTTTTAGTATCATTGCACATGTATCCTTCATGGTCATTGGGATTTATTGTTTATTGGCATTATGATTTTCTAGACTTGGAATTTTGTGGAAGAATATTTTGATGACTCACTCTGTTGCTGGGAAATATTTAGTATTGAGAGTTTTAAAGTCAGCTTTATCATGACGTTGCTCTACATCATTTTACAAGTATAGAATTTCACTGTGATGCTTATGGAGAGATCGAGAGAGGTAATATGGCATATATTTAGAACTTTACTTGTGATTCTCCCAAAATATTGTTTCTACATTTCATTAATTCTCCTATATGATGAGCTCTCGATTTACAATATCACATATTTGGCACAAAATGTGCTCACAAGTTTAAGTTGAAGCTCCTTTGTGTTCTTGGTGGCAAGTAGCGAGAAGTTTGGAAGTTCGTTGGTAAGTTTTAAGGATTGCTTTATATTGGAAACCTATTGGTGAATTGTAAGTGTTGTTGCAAAGTGGTCAGGGATAGAGAGTTCTAAGATTGGCCGTGTTGAAATTTTCTTATGTTTGTTTTATATTGAAAGCCTTGCAATTCATTTTGTGTTGGAAAATCTCATGATGACTTGGTTTGCTGTATTAAACGTGCTTTAGATTTCTTTCAACATGGAATAGTTTGGCTATATAGGAGGGTGACACTTGGTGTGGTTGGAGAATTTGTTGTGCTTATCAAGCTTACATAGAAACTGTCATGTTTCAATGTCGTATCCATGTATTCGGTGAGAAAGGTGATGGCTTTATCATGTTCTAATAGTTACATGTTCGTTGTCAAGGGCTTGCGAATTATTTGCTTTTCTTAGAACCACGAGCAAGTTGGAGATTTAAGGATTTATTATAGATTATTGCATTCTCTTGTTAAAATAGTGAAGAGGCACTATATACATGATTACAAGTTTCTCTCCTTTTATGTTGTTCATCCTCTGAAGTTTACATATGGATATTTGAATATATTCTCTTCATGCAAATTTTCATGTTAGTATCATCCTTATGAAAGGTTAGAAAATATCTTGTGGAAAGATCTTGTTGCTCCAGGTAGAGAAAGTTATTTCTCTTTTCTTCATATGATTTGGCATGGGTAATAAGTTATTGGCAAGTAGTGTTGGACCTTTTTTTTTTCTTATTTATGGCTCAGCCCTGATATTATTCATAAAATCTTTATTGGTTTCAAAGATATTTGGCCATTCACCTGTTTTGTTTCTTGTTAGCATGAGCATTTTCTTGCATAATTATGCGATAGATACCAAGAAGTGTTGGGTTCTAGCATTAAATACATATGTTGCCTCATGTTGAAGAGGTTTTATGTTTTGTTTTATATTGAGAAATCGTATGATTGTTTCATATTAAAAGGTTTTATGGTTTGTTTTATACTGAGGATATTTTGTGATTTGCTTCATGATTGAGGAGATTTGCAAATGACTTTATATTGAAAGGGTTTTGTGAGTCTTCTTTGGAAAGAGAGGTGTTATAAGATGTTTTATATCAGAAGTGCTCACGAGCATTTACTTTTATGGTTTAAAAGCTTTTTGATGAATTTTGTGAACTGTTTTATGTTGAAAGGTTGGATGATTTGAGTTTCGCGAATGTTTTACAATGAGGGGTTTTATAAAACCTTCTTGTTGTAAAGCTTCATGGATTTTACCCCACTCTAAATAATAAAAAGCACTTGGTTGGTTTTGTGTCAAAAGAGTTTTTGATGTTTTATTTTCTTTTTCGATAAGGGGTTTTATGTATTGTTTTATTTGGAGGTTTCATGAGTAGATTTTGGTGTTTAGAGCTTTGTGATTGGTTTTGAGTCGGAAAACTCTTTGATGTCTTTTGAAACGAAAATGATCTTTTGTATACGAATTAGCTTCCTTTAATGTCTGCTTCTAAGGTTTTGGATAAATACAAAAAAAAAAGGACTTGTTTTGAGTTTAGTTTAGTTTTGGGAGCTTTCTCCCCTTGGTCGTTTTGGGTTTCATTTAAGAAATGATTTGGTCAGTCGTTCTAAATATATCAAGTGCTTGATTTGGAGTGTGGGGACAGTAAAAATGGCATTAAAACCCATTCTCTCTTATTCATTTTAACATTGAATAGGAATGAGGGGAATTCTAGAGCCATGTTTGGCTTCAAACAAGCATGTCCATTAACAAAAATGCCTATATTCTTTTATTATTTTGTTTTCTCATTTCTCCCTTTCTTTTTGGCATTTCGTAGTTTTCGTTCTTCTCGCATCTCCACTACTTTTCTATTTATTGTCTTATTTCATAGGCTCCTAAACTTATTAATACATGTATGAATGTCTAGAAGGTTAGAAATGAACCTCCTTTGTTCCCCACAACACTAGTGACATCTAAGGACAAAAATTAAGGACCGAGTCTTAGATAACTTAGACTTAGGGTGCATGCTCCCTGTAGGGTAGAAACATCAAAACTAAACTTAGCGACACGTCTTCCTAGGTTTAACCTTTTCTTTCTTTAATTCACTAATAATCAACAAACCAATCTTAACCTAACTCTTAAAATCTATTAAAACATTCAATTCTTAATCAAGTTATTATTAACATTTATAATTATTAAACTTCAAGTCTAAGACATAAACCCAAATCATGAACTTAAAATAAACTCTAACCAATCTCTTAATCAATCTCTAACTAACTTAAAATTAAAAGACGTAGATTAAATTAGGATAGTGAATTTAAATTAAAACTCAGTAAGCTAAAAGTCTTCTAAAACACAAATATACTAATTCACCTAATTCCTAATCAAACCTTAAACAAATTTCTTAAAACCAATCAACAAATCTTTTAATGCAACTATATCAACTTGGTTTTTAGGATGGACTACTCCGGGCTGCGGGGCTAAGTGTCCTAAGGAGGCCTGGTTCCTCGAGCCTGGTGGCACAACGCCACGAACCAGTTGATAGCAAACTTAAATAATTTGATCCCTGAATCGATAATAAATCATCTAATCCACCTTTTCTTTTAATTTACAACCAACTAAATAATTCAACAAAAATTGGTTGCCACTGGGTAACCCAGGCCTACGAGGCTATTAAGTTAGCCCCAAGGAGGGTGAAATAAACCTCACGGCCTCGGTGTGAAACAAAGGTGGTAATCAATCAAATACTAAAAATAAAATCTCTAAAATCAATCCTAAAAATACTAATATTTAAACTCAAATTAAAAATCTTCCTTTTGACCTCTAACAAACCAAATGCAAATAACTTGAACTAATAATCCTACATAGGACATACCCTAAATTACACAGCCTACACATACTTTAGACATGCTTGATTAGAACACGACTTTTAGCTCTAGGTCAGGCTTACATTTTCTCTTGTTATTTAATGTTTGTTACATATACATGTTCTATAAATGCAATTATTAAATTTCCTGTTAGCTGTATTTAATTTCCTATTGGTTATATTTTTGTTAGTTACCTGCACTTCTTTTTTGAATGGCATCTACGCTCATATATATATTTCTCTGTTATCTTTTCTTGCGAGGTACATTGGAGCTTAATGATCGGGAGCTAAACGGGACTGCTTGCTTATAAACTTTTAAGTGGCAGCGCCACATACAGTCAGGTATAATTTCTGCAATTTGTAAAGTAAATTTTTAGTTATATATCGAACTGCTTCACATCACACACTGCTTGTTAGTAGGTATTCTAGCATGTTTAGGTAGCCAGCCTTAGGTTAGTTCACTGACGAAGCTTTGGCCCTATAGGTCAAAGCTTGCCCCCCTTCTGTGAGCCCTAGAGACCATTAGGGTCATTTAGGCCTGTAGAGTAGGCCACCTACTTGTGCCACTTGGGCATCGTTGTTTTCCCACACGAAGTGGGCATCGCTAGGTTTTTGGCCTTCTGGTTTTGGGTACGATACCCCCCCTTTTCTTTCTTTTTTTTCTGTGAGCCTTAGAGACCATTAGGGTCATTTAGGCCTGTAGAGTAGGCCACCTATTTGTGCCAGTGGGCACCGTTTGAATGCTTTTCTGTGCGGGTACCTTGCCTGGAGGGTATCCTTAGGGTGTGTTTATTTACTTTTTCTGTACTCTGAATGTCGTGCATGCATTTGTTTTTACACACCTTACCTCACATTATGCTTCACTTACATACATGCATCACATCAATAGATCTAGGGATATTTCGTATCTGTTTCATGCATCATACATGGCGCTAGGTACATTCTTTTGCATATTGTAGAGTCCCTGATTGAAATCTTTTAAATTACAAATCCTTTATTTCCTAGGATAGAGCCTTTCTATCTTGTATACATATAGGGCGATTGATTGTGTTTAGGATGTTAGCTGGCAGCTCACTCCAGGCAAGCATAAGTCCAGGTTGTACACCCCTCAGTGTGTCTCCTTTCATCTATGTTTTGAGTCTGTCGTTTCTCTTAGGATAGTAATCTGGTCTTTGATCTTCTAAACTCAAAATTTTAATCACATCTTTATCCATTCAAAAATGTCTAATCATCACTAAGGGTAAATAGAAGAGACTCTTTGGAATAGAACTTAAGAACTCTTTTTGTGCATCAAATCAAGAAGTGAATAATACACCATCCTTAATCGAGAGTTTTCTTAGATCGAGGTCTAAGATGTAATTAACTACGGGGGCTTGCGCCCGTAGGAAATCGATCCCCACAATCAAATAAACCCCATTCGAGCTGATGTGTCGAATGGGGGAAATCTCGTGAATTTAGGGTTATATATATTATTATCCATCGAGGTTAGTAGGTGAAAGCCGCTACCCTCCATGGCTAATCGTATCTATAACTCCATCTGCTCTTCCATCGGCCTGCTTGTGTCGATCGTAAAGGTCTACGACCATTTTGTCCTACGGGATAGTGTGATCGTACCCTTTATATTCGAACCACACGAGCGGAATCCTTTCGGAGACCCACAGTTTTATGTTTGCCCTAGGGGCAATTATGTCTTTTATTTTCCCTCATGTATTTGGCTATTTAAGCCCTCCCCTTCCTCTTGGAAAGGGATGATGATTATTATGAAATTCTTCTCTTTGTGTTCTCTTTGTGAGTTTATAGTTTCTTGATCTCTTGGTGAGTTCAATTCTTTTAGATCTCTGTGTGAGTTCTAAGGAAAGCCCAAGGTGAGGGAAAAAGCAATACCCGCCAGTCGTCGGAAGCGTCCTCGACTCGTGGATTATTTCTATCTTATTGTTTTCTTCTCCAAATCTCATTTTCCTCCTCCCCACGCCAAGCCCTACCCGAGATCCCATCATCCACCAAGTTACCCATTAGCTTCCTCCACCACAACCCAAGTTCCATCAAGAAATCCCCAAACCCAATGGCAAGCCCCTCTTCCTCCTTTGGCCGCCGGCCACCACCTTGCTCCAAGCCATGATGAAGATGTCAATCATCATAATGGCTCCTTGATTGTGGCCTAGCATTAAAAAAAGGAGTTAATGAATTTTGAAATTCAAAATTCGAAATTCAAAAACTTTCCTTATTTGCAAAGTCTAAATAAGGAAGTTTTTCGAATTCAAAATTCGAACGAAATTTAATTGGATGACTCATTATTTTCCCTCCCACATTTTGATTTCAAATTTCCTATAAATGCTTTCCTAATTTGGCTCCCCTAATTTAGGAATAGAATTAAGTTCAAATTCAAATTTGAATTTCAAACTATTCTTAAATTATCATCCCATAAATTAAGAGAAACCTCCAAATAGTTTAAATCTGAAATTAATTTCAGATTTAACTGTTCAATCCTCTTAATTACTTGGGCCCACCTCCTTAATACCCAACCCCTCTCCCTTCCTCTCTCCTTGGCCGGCCCCCCTAACCTTCCCCTTTTAATTAATTACATCCCATGAATTAGGGATTTAATTAACACAATTCCTTCCTCAAATTAATCCTCCAATCAATTCCCTAATCCACCTCAGCCCTAGCCGCCCTCTCCCAACCCCTCTTCTCTTTGATTTCTCTTTTCCTAGAGATTCCTACAAGCTGTCCACAAAATTCCAGCAAAATGCCTTGCTGTCCAGCACCTTTGGGAGTCACGATTTGCTGTCTTGAAGCTCCTTACACCCTATAGCAGTTGTCCAAGGCTTCTTTAAGCCTTATAATTTGTTGTCCAGATTTCTGGATGGATTCTATAATCTGTCCAAAACTTTTCCATTGTCAACACTGCTGTCCAGAACTCCAGAGATTGGGAAAATTGTTGTCCAAGTTGCCGGGATCGCTGTCCAGAGAGTTCTGCACTTCTCCATTGCTGTCCAGCCAGCCCAGTTGTTGTCCAGCCCTCCTGGAGTCCGCGCCCCGCTGTCTGATGACTCCCCATCCCTCCTAGGAGCTGCTCAGGCTTGTGAAAGGATCCCGATTGCTATCCCACTGCAGAAACATCCATCGTCGACACCAAAGCTTTGTGTCTTCTGCTTCATGTGGGTATACTCTTCCACCAAACTCTCTTATCTTCCTAGTTCACTTATCACTTGTGGTTATATGTTGATTCACAAAAGATCATGCTAATTCTTCCCCGCTAAAGCTTAGATAACTAGAGAGATGAGTGAGGGATTCTTGCATCGTGCCTAATCTTATTGTTAGCATTGGAATTTCTCGTTGAAACCACTCATGTATGCAAAGTAAGACTTAGTCGACTATTTAATGATCTCAACCTCTCGCATGTGTTTAGACCTAAGCTATTTTATCACCTTATCATTTTTATTTTGTCGTTTATCATCAAGAGAAAGCTTATAATTATTGTGTTCTAAAATTTAAGCGTGCAAACTTCCTTAATTTAATCATCCATTCTTGTAGGTTTCACATCAAAATGTCTTAGTGATTTCAGAATTCAATGATATTGGGCTCATTGGATTTGTCTCGTCAAGTCGCTCGATTCAACAATAACCATGTCACGTCTGGAAACCGTTTGGTAATCCAAATTGTTGTTTGAACTTTCTAACAACGCTTCGAGTCCTTGATTGAACACATTTAGACTCAGATTGAGTCGATTTTGATGTCGTTGGGTTTGTAATTTCGAGACACTCAGTTTGATTATGTGTTTACTGGAATTGGTGTTCGGATGGTCCCAATTTTAATTTTGGAAGTTTCCAACTTGATTTTGCCTCAAGATTTGTGCCCGATCAAGATGACTTTTTATGATGTATCAATTATTATTATTTTACATTCATTTATAAATTCTCATTTAAATTTATATGGGATCAATTGTATGAATATTTTTCCCATTACAAATAAGAATCAAATTTTCATTTAAATATAATTAAAAATAATATCAAATATATCCGTTATGTTTGAATCCTTGTAAATATGGGAATATATATATATATATATATATATATATATATATATATATATATATATATATATATATATATATATATATATATCATAAAATTTTAATATATTTATATATCTATCATATATCTATTTATATTTATTTATATATTTTAATACCTAAATTAGTTAAAATATATACATGAAAAATATATTTTAAATTAAATTAGTTAATATCACTAATATATTAACATAATTTAAAATTTTAAATATTAAAGAATTAAATATCAAAATTGTACATAATAAATATATAATTACATGACAAGTATATAATTCCCCCTTTTAATTATAAAAGCTAAAAGAAATGGAAGAAAACAAGAGCACAAGAAGACGCGGAAATGACAAAAAAAAAAAAAACTATTTTGCCCCTCCGCCACTTTCTCGGGAGGAATTCTCCGGCGACTTCAAGCACTCAGCCCCTGGATCGTTCTTCGATATCTGGAACAACGACGATTCCGTTCTTAAAAAAAAAAAAAAACAGAATAAAATAGTAAATAACAAGAAGAATACATAAATTAGCCAAAAGAAGGAGCTTTGTACCCCTCCACGCACACAATTTCGTACCTTCTGAAAATTCATTTAAAGATCGCTTACAGTGAACGATGGCGCTCTGTATCCCATCCCGCCGCATCTGCAACGAATCATCCCGCCGCCGGGGTGACGACACCGTGGCCTCAGTCGAAGAGAACGACTTGCACCTACCCAAACGCTCGCAGACAAACCTTTGCCTTTCCGGCATCGCCAGCTTCTGGCTTTTCTCCCCTGTTTTCTCCATTGCTTCCTCCGCTTTCCTCTCCGACACTCTGACGTGTAAATGCTTGATCTTTCGTAAGTATTTCTGTACCAACTCCACGGAATTTGACGAGTTCTTCTTCTCCGAAGTCATGGAAAAGCCGACGGAATTGAAGAGTGAGGCGACTGGAACTTCCTTGAGCTTGCACTTGGTGTAGAACTTGTAGGCGCTGAGTCTTGAGGAGGATATGAAGGGGGCGGAGGCGAGCTCAGGCTTGGGCTCGAGAGGGATGTTACAGTTTTCTGGTAAAGTTGCGTTAAACTTGAGTTCTTTATCATGGCTGTCGTTGTCTTCGTCTTCAGAATCATTCTCCTCTCCGGAATTCTCTTTGGGAAGGATGAACTCCTGATCGAAGAATGGCCCCTCGTCATCGCTCACTAAATCTTCGGTCTTTGGCGGGGGCGAAGATTTTGGCGAGGTAACAGAAGCCGGCGTGTTGCCGGCTGCTTTCCAGAAGATGGGCAGGCAGAAGAATTCCATAGATGGGTGAAACAGAAAGGGAAGAACGAGCTCTCTGTTTTCAGGTTTTACGCATCCTCATATTCTTAAAGTACTCATGCATGGCTAATCCCCACTTAAATGTAAATCCTGCAAAATAGTTTTTGGAGCACCTTATAAATCCATTAAATACCATCTGGGCAGATTTAAGGGATTTATAGATACGGGATTTAAGAGTTTGAGAGCGAAAAAATATCATCCTGGAGAAAGATGTTACCTTCACAGCGAGATAGCTCCCGTCCTGACATTAAATCTGTCGTTGTCGAACGGGCGAATCGACGAACCGATGGCTGCGAGAAGCATACGAAGCCTAGCAGCGAAGAAATGGCCGCGATGAGCACTTGAATTAATAAATGGAAAAGTTGAAAAGGAAACACTAGACGGCCTACCACTTAACTTTAAAAATTAATTTAATTGAACTTAAGTAATGTAATAGGAATATTAATTACTAATTGGTTAATCAAGAACATAATTTAAAATTACTTTTTATTAAAAAATTTTAAACTATTAATTAATTAATTAGCCTTGTAATTAACAATCCAATAATTAGTTATGTATAAATAATAATTAAATATTAATATTATAATTGACAATTAATAAAATGTATGTGAGATAATAATTAATTAGAAGCAATGGAAGAATTGAGTAATAAATTAGATATTTAATATTATTCTTAGTAATTAATGAAGTATTTAAATAGTGCTTAAATAACTAATTAAATCATTTGATCATTAGACTAGTTTCTAATTATATTATTTATAATTATAATTTAAAGATTATTATTAAAATTTAAATTAATAAGTAATTATTATTTTAAATACATATTAAATTTGAAATATCAATTAAATTCAAGATTTTTAAGGAACTATACACTCTAAATTCTGAATTTTCCTTTTTTTGTGAAGACTTTATGATCTGAGTTCATGTTTCCAATAAGCACAAGCACTTATAGTTAATTACCCCTCACGATAATGATAGAGAACTTTTGATTACGGCTAGTTGCCAAATAAATACATAATATTTGACAGATAATTGTAATATGATTTAGGTGTTTGAAATTTTAATATTTAAAATCAGAAATTCACCACTTTGGACTTAAAGTGGATGCGGGGGGATGATGATATATTCGATCAAGATCTCATGGTTCTATCATCCCGGGTTATCATGGTCCTTATTATACTTAATTAAGACGAGATAGTCGACCCAATCGGACAAATGGATCCTTGCTGGCAACCATGGGTTGTTTCATCCCAGTGTACCATATAAACATGGGGTGAATACTTATCTCAGTGGACATATTTGAATCCACCTTAGCTAATAGAGGGCTTTGTGCCCCATAGGTAATATCCTATTGATTCATTACTCAAGGATTTTACACCATTTGGGAATATACGAGCTTTGATCATGATCATAATTTAATGGTGTTATTGAGTGGCAAAATTACTTAATCAAAGGGTCCCAATCATAATTGTTTACCTATGGTGCCATTTAGCTGTGAAACAACTCGCTAGAGGACACGTACCACGTCTTTATTAACAAAAGATGAATTTAGAATGAATCCTAGTGATATTCTTAACCAGAAAGTTGCTCTTTGTGAGCTGAAATAATTTTCATATTTGTCCACCTTTGTAAATTATAAAGAGGGTGGATGGGTATTTTTGCTTTAAGTGTTTTGATATTTTTTATTTTAATTTTAAGTATTTATATTATTGAATGTATTCCATGGGAATTTGGAGGCATTTTGAATGTTTATGGTCCCCTTCGATTGATATTTTTTATCAACATAGTCATCATCGGGGTACTTATAACAATTCCATTTTATTGGTTGAACCTTATTGCTGTTAACTTGCTGACAAATTAAGGATCAAGTTCATCATTAGTTTTATATATTTACTAATAAATTTATCTTTTTTTATACCATGAGGGCCTAATATGAACACATAAAATAAATATCCTAGTCGATGTCGCGGTCATATATTTATTTAATAGCTTGAGCAGTGTATACTCATATCTATTCATATAGAAGAATTGGGTTGAAACTTAAGTTTATTTCTAAACTCGTACAACATTCTAGGATGTCATGTATATGCTTACATCACGCTTGTCGGGTCCCATACTGGTATTCATATTTATAGAATGATAAGTGTATTTGATATGATGTGCATGATATATATTATACTTATAACATAAAGCATTTATATGATTAATATGTCGTGTTTGCATGATGGATATGATGCATCAGTAATGGTATATATTCAATGCAATGGGTATACACGACATATTTGTATGTTAAGTGATATCCTCGCACAATATGTCTTGCATGTTGTAATACATGTATGCATAATACTTTTAATTTGCCTGAAAAGAATGTGATACTGTAGCATAATGCATCTTGTAATGCTGAATGATATGCTTGAATGATATTTTCTTCCTATTGGGATGTAGGTGGGCTAGCATTTTAAAGTTTTGGACACTAATCAACTGTGTAAATGATTCCCATTTAATTGCGTGCAATGTTCAATTTAGAACCCTGTAAATGCCTTTTATATGCTTGTATGTGTGTTACAGATCCAATGACATTTTCAGCAGTGCATTGAATTTCATATGTCGTGCATTGGTAATGTGATTATACTTATTTTTTCTTTTGTTTGTTGTCATTATCTTCAGCATTCAGCTTGTTGGAGTGCAGTTCTTCTTGTAAATGAGATGTACACACATGAGGAGCCTTTCATATATTGCTTACAAGTAAGCTGATTTGTTTGATGTGATAGCCTGGCACCATGAATTTGCTGATTCAGTTTATAGTGGCTCACAAATTATATTATAAATTCCATGCTTCTGCTTATAGTTAAATTTTTCATTTACTCTTTGCATGCAAGTGAGTTATTTTTATATTTGTTTGAGCACTAAAGGTTCTTATCTATTTATTTTTATATAAATTTGTGTAAATTTCTATTTTGATTTAGGCATTTAGGTTTTGCTCCTACTTATTTTTTGAAGTTCTGTTCCTTGCTAATTGTTTAATTCCATGTCCTCGGTTTGCTAAAATTTATTGTAGTCTCCCAATGTCTCCCCCATTTAGGGGAAATTTGGAAAGCTAGGTCTTCCTAAGATGCTATGAGAGTGTGTATGATAGGTGTCAGATAATACCGCATTCGTGATTTTTCAATAGCACCACACAATGGGAGCTTGTACAGGTCTTTGAGGTACCTAATTGAAATATATAGTTATTTTACGTAGGCATGAAGACACACACAAATGTACTTAAGATTATCCCTGCCATGCTATGAGATTGTGTATAGGGCCTACCTGCCTCGCCACAAACATCGCATCGAGTTTCTTCCCACTATTCTACGAGAGTGTTTATAGGTGGTCCTCCAGCGCTCCGTGAGTGCCGAAAGCTAGATTTGGAGATTTTGAGTTTTAGGGACATTTATACCTTGCATGAAAGTGGTCGACGAAGTTGATAAGGGTAACGATGACAATCCCGCGGTCACGATGATGACAAAAAAAAAAAACTCCCCCTTTTTTTTTCTTCTTTATTTGAATTTCTCTCTCTTTTTATAATAATAATAATAATACTAAGGATAATTAAGAATATTAATTAATAATAGTAGCTAATAAATTAGTTATAGAAATAATTAATAATAATAACTAATAGTGTAGCTGGGCTAGTTAACTGGGGATTATGCTTTTATTGATTAGACGAGGTGATTATGAGGGAACTTATGTGAGAGCAATAGGTGGAGTGGAGAACAACTGAGTTGAGGAAGGAAGTTCAATTTGCTGCGATGAGTGGTGTGAAGGATGTGGCTGAATAGAAAGAATAGAAACAATAAGAGAGGGCTTGGGTATGAGACTTGCTTCGCTTATGAGGTGGAGTGCTAGTGGAAGAAAGGGGAAGCTGCTTGGTGCAGGTAGAAGAGGATTCGATCGAGGGATGGGATTATGCATGAGGGAGAGGAGTTATTGTTGGCTTTAGAGTGGTGATGTAGTGGATCGTCGGAAGAATCGATCTGCAAGAAGGATTTGAATCCCAATCCAGGGAAAATGACAAACACAAAGCTTCAAAGCTTTAAGAGAGTAATATTTTCATTCAATGCCCTCTTCCCCCTACACTACTTAGTTTATATAAAGGCAAAAGAACATTCTGGAACACAAACACCTAAGCTAACAAGGATAAAGTATTCCTAAGGCTTTATTTAACTAATGATGTCCACATCATACTCCCCTTGCGACAAAAAAAGACTCGACTCCGTTCGAGGCTTGTTACTTAGAAGGGAGGTAAGGTGGAAAACAATTCCTGGATCGAAGACTTTGTTCTCAATATTTTCCTCCTCTTCATCTATATTGCACCTGACAATGTGTGCAAAGCCTTCTGACGTCCTAAAGTGCTTGAGATGGATGATCAAATGTGATGGCTTACTAGGACTTGCTTTGGCTAATTCTTGTGCCAGAAGCTCTTCCCAAGGCACTTCCCAACCAATCTTTGAGAGTTTTCTATCCGATTTTTCAAGTGATAAAGACTGAAGTAGTATGACACACTTGCTTGTTACCAGAACCATCCTTTGGTATGGCACCAAGAAATGATCGTCACAAGAATCAGACCAAGCATATTTTGAAGGCTCTTTGAATAGATTAGTATAACTCAGGTGTCTCCTGTGCAAGTCATTCTCACAATCAACTTCTGATGCTTTCTCTAGTACAGAACCGACTAGGCAAAACTGATCTGGATGCATTGGAGCTTGAGGGGATTCGAATGCAATGGAGCTTCCAAGAATTGGCCTTCCAAACTGTTGTTGTTGTTGAAGCAAAACACCAAGGTATGCTCTCTCAACAAATTTTGTATTAGATCCTTCGGTGACATTTCGTCGAACAGTTCGAGAGCATTGCGTTGGATCAGCTTTGTAAATCAAATTTAAACCAGATATTTCCACACCTGCAGTGACAATGTAATTATCATTTGACTCAATATCCCCATTTCTGCTGAATAAGCTTGATCTGTTGTATTGAATAAGCAGAGGCGAGTGAAGCCGGAGGCGAGTGAAGCCGGAGGCAACTTGTATGAAGTTTGCATTGGAGTCTTCTTCAAAAAATATGTCGCCCGCTTCTTGCATAACATCGGAGTCGGAGACTAATGTATCAAAATAGGTCGCACGACTGGAATTAAGGCATGCGAAAGGCGGTCCGACGGACTCAGGCGGAGCACATGGGGAATGGATCGGCGAATCCTGCATCGGATCGAAATGGGTCGCTTCCTTGGGAGCTCGATCCGTCAAGCGACGGCTGAAGCCACTGACCTTCATTTCATCCCAGACGGTAGGCGGTGCACGGACGGTGGAGGCCGTCTTGGCCACTGGTTTGAACGGAAGAGGCCGGGCTTGAGGTTTGCTCGGAGCTTTCACGTGAAGGACTTCTTGATCGGCAAGAGTGGAAGCGGGCCGGAGGTTCGCCGGATCCGGCGGTAGAGCCGCTGGCCGGAGGCATCGTAAGCGGATGTTGGGATCGGCGTTGAGGTCGGAGAGTCCGACCAGGTTGGTTTTGGACTCGGCGAAGGGAGCACGGAAGAAGCCGGAGAATGCTTTAGGATCTTGATCGCATGAGTGAAGGCCAAGGCCGACATCGAGCTTTCCCGTCTTCACCAACGACTCGATCACAGAGACATACATTGTAACAGAAGGCTTGTACCTGGAGGCAAGCATCTCACGGTAGATCCCCACAGCTGCATCCAACAGCCTAGCCTTGCCCATAGAGTCTACCAAAACAGACTGATGTAGTGGATGCTCTGCATGAGCGGACAACACCGGAGGAGCGGTAACGGCGGGATTGTGAATGTCCTCAGGCGGAGTTGTGAGTTCTGGCATACTGAAGATTTGTTGGATCGAACAAACAGCATCGGTCACAGGCGGAAGCGGCGAAGGTTTTAAAGCTTTGGAAAGCTCGATTGCTCCTCCGTGGTTCTGAGTAGATAGGGCCACGTCCTTTAGGGAGCAGCTAAGCTCCGGCCAAACCTCGATCTCATCTCCACCTTGGCTCTGTTCTTCTTGGTTGTTCAGTTCAGCTTGGGTTTTTGGCTTGGGATCGTCGGAGCAGAGTGCCATAGGGAACGAGAGCGGATTGGTATTGGAACCGGAATCACATTGGCGAGAATCAGGATCGTTGTTCTGGTCGTGAGATGAAGCGACGACAAAATCGGCATCGAGCTGAGGTTCTCCTCGGGTCGTAGATCTGGGAGCAGAATCTGGAGAATGGATGATGGGTTGCTGGTTGGCTGCGGGAGGCGGAGGAGCTCGATTCGAATGTTGGAACCGAAGGGAATCATGGATCTGGCATTGAAGCTGAGGAGGATCGCGCCATTTGAGCGGAAGCTCGAGCGGGGGGTAGTCGTCAATGACGGTGGAAGAATGGCGTTTGCGAGGAGCTGACGAGGATAGCGAAGAAGAAGAATGTCTCGGTATGGTTGCCGATGACATCCTCATCCTCCTTATTGACCGAAGGGTTTCGCGAATCCGATCAAGGTTTCTATCTACCTGATCGAGCGACTTCTTCGATTGAGCTTGATAGAAGGCGATCCGGCTCCGAGCATCGTCGGCAGCCCACCTTCCTTGACGTCGATCGTCGTCGACCGCCAATCTTGTTTTACGGCTTCGATCGTCGTCGACAGCCGACCTTCTTCCGCAGTCCATCGATCTTCGCGAGCTCCAGGCTCTGATACCAACTGATGTAGTGGATCGTCGGAAGAATCGATCTGCAAGAATGATTTGAATCCCAATCCAGGGAAAATGGCAAACACAAAGCTTCAAAGCTTTAAGAGAGTAATATTTTCATTCAATGCCCTCTTCCCCCTACACTACTTAGTTTATATAAAGGCAAAAGAACATTCTGGAACACAAACACCTAAGCTAACAAGGATAAAGTATTCCTAAGGCTTTATTTAACTAATGATGTCCACATCAAGTGGGAGTCCACTTGGATGGGTTGTTGAATAAGCTGTGTGACACGGCTTGAGGTGGAATAGTAGGAGAAAGAATTTGGGAAGAAGAAATGAACGTCATCTCGTTCGATTTTTTAAAATGACAAGGCAGAGCATCGAGTCGGCATGGGATTTGAATATGAATTGAGGGAGGAGATGTGATATTTTGATGTCGATACAGGGAATGGGGAGGCCGAATGTGCAGGTGAGTTAAGATATATGTACATTAATAATAACAAGAAATAATATTTTAAAATTTATGATTATATAATAATATAATTAAAATATATAATTATTTAATAATATAATCATAATTAATATCTTATTATTATTACATAATTAATTTAATTTGATATAAAATGCTCATTGCATTTCCACATTCCTCATGTATCTTAATTCGTGCACTACTGCCTCAAAATTCATGTTGTCTCGCCTTTGGATCAGTGCTAATTCCTCATGCAATTTTCAGTGGATGAAATTATAAAAGATTTTGGGTATTTTTGATGTTCCAAATGCAAACAGTGAAGTCTTTTTTACAATCAAACGTCCTTTGGGCAACGTCACACGTTTTTTGGGTGTTAGTCACCAATTTTGACCTTTTTATCGGATTTTACTATTATGTAGTCCCTTTTGGGTAAATTTAACATTCCGATTGCATTAGTGAGATCCATTTTGCGATCAAAAGTCATTTATCCATTCAAGCGATATGACACGCTTGTCGATGATTGTGCTCATCGATTGTCACTCTGCCGTCTTCACTCGCATTGACTTGGTTTATATATAGAGGTTAACAGTGATGTTGTGTTTTTGGTTTGGATTATTTATGGTTATTTCATTTTTTGTTTTGTTGATTGATGAGTGAGCACTTGCATTAAGTGGTTAGGCTTTTTATAGAGATATCTTCAATAGGTGGTCACATTCTACAGGGGTTAAAAAAATACTATAATTATCACTATAAATGCACTTCTAATAGGTATCATGAGGATTGCTAAGCCCCTAAAAATGTGGTCCTAAGGACTAGATCAAGATATGAATTTAACTGTTTTATTACAAATGTGTTACCTCTACTTTATAGGAATCTTATGTAATTTTTTCTTTTTCATAAATAATTTTGTTAGGAAAGTCGTGTAAGTATGTGAGCATTTTAGAAGGCAGGAAATTAGATATACGAAGATCGATGAAGAACCCATAAACCATTCCATTGATTTATAGTTTTAATTTGAGTTATAGTAGTGCTCAGCTACCTTTTTTTTCTCTTTTTCCTAGGGAGTATTGCAGAACGCAACAACACTTATGATGTTTCATTCATTATTTATTCTTTTTCATTATTTATTCTTTGATGAGTGGTGTGTTTAATCTATTTGTGCAATAGAATTATATGATTTTTTTACGTTTCTTTCACTATTTTTCTTGGGGTTGGCTCGGATAGAGTCCTCATATTAGGCTCTTAGGATGTTAATTTTTTTAAAAAATTAAAATTTGCCTAATCAAGATAAAATAAATATAAGACTTCAAATTAAACAAAATTTTAAAATTAATGCATAACCACTCTTGGGGCAATCTTTTAGAGAGTAATTAACATTTCAAACACAATCCACTTCATGGTGGTGCTTGGTTAGTTCTGATTAGCCTTGCCCTTTATGCATAGACTGAGTCAAAAGCATACATATTTTATTTTATCCCATAGAGGAATAGCTTGCTATTGTATTATCATAGCATCATTCATGGTTGGGTCTAAGGTCCATTCCTCTTATTTACCTTCCCACCACTCTTGTATTTATGTAAGACCAGGCTGGATGATTTAAAATGTTAGGTGCAGCTGTAGTTGGCACCCTTTTTTTAACAGGGTGATAAATCTAAGTAGAGGTTTCTGTGGACCTCCGAAAGAGCACCGCGCGAACGGGTCAATTGGAAGGGACAGATTGGATCGTGCATACGACTAACCATTGAGGATAGAGGCTATCGCCAACACACCTCGATGGGTAGTAATATACACGACCTAATCACGGGTTTCCCCCATCCGATACAACAGTTCGAATGGGGTTTAGTATATGTAGGACCGAGTTTCCCACGGGCGCAAGCCCCCGTGATTAATTACATCCCAGGCCGGAGCCCGAGAAAACTCTCGATTAAGGATCATAAATTATCCCTTCCTAAAGTGGGATTGGCACAGTGCTATAGACTAAGAAGTCCTACTCAAAAAGGGAGAAAGGTCCCAAAGGGCTGAATTAGACATGCATTGCTCATACCAGCATTCGGAGGTTCTAGGGTACTAAAGAGAAAATTGGAGAAAGAAAGACAAGCAATCACTACAGGAAAACCCGTTATTACCGGCGGACGAAATCCACCGGAAAACATAGATATTCCGACGGAACCTTATGGTTCCGTCGCACGTTTCGGCGAAAATTCATACGTCGGTTTTGGCCGCGTCGATAAATTATTTCCGGCGCGAATATTGCGTCGGAAATTTCTCCAGCGCATGTTCCGACGAACTACCGGCGAAAAAACGGATCATTTTCGACGTTAAAAAACTTCTTAATTCCGGCGCCATATCCGCCGGTAATTATCGTCGCATTATGCGCCGGCCATTACCGGCGGATATAATGCCGCAAAGTGCTTGTAGGAAACCCACGAACTCGCTTGCGATGCAAGGTATACGCCGGTAATTACCGGCGGACTGTGCTCCGATAAGTACGCCGGTAGGTTCCGTCAGAACAAAGGCGACGGTACATACGATACGATTCGTTGTATCGTCGTTTCCGGCGAACTTCCGGCGCAAATTTCGAGCAATGTTATATTCAGCCTTGATGCTTAACATCTTCACAGCAATAGATAATTCTGAGTGAGCCGTGCACCCTTTCCAAATTGATTGCTGGGAAGGATGCAATAAATCATAAAAGTTTTGTGTCTCCGTATTTGGTAACTCTTCTGTATTTTGTTCAGTTTGAATTCCAATTGCATCATGAACTAATTCCTCAAGATTTGGACGGATGTTTTCAGCCTCAACAACATTACTACTTGTAGAAGGACCGCATTGATAATCAAATTGTGGCTCATACTCACCATGAGAAGTCCAATACCAATACCGTGACATGAATCCTCTGCGATACAGATCAACAGTTACATCATCTAGTTCTAGGTGCACTAGATTTTTGTGTTTAGAACATGGACATCGAAACTTTCCTTCTGATATAAAGCTGGGCAGCTGTTTCGCTTGCTGAATGAAAAAGTTCACCCAATTGATGAATTCATCTGTTAATGTCTTCCGACCTTGAGATAATCGGTTATACATCCAACTTCTTTGATTTCTAATATCCATAACCTATATATAAGAGTAAATGCTTGTTTGTTTAGTTGATGAACATATAGAAATTGAGCTCGTTCATACCTAGTTAATGCTTGTTTGTTTAAAGCTTGATAACCACTAAACGAACCAAATATGAACCAAACATAAACTTAAACTAAACATGAACACCCAATATTTTAAACGAACCAAACATGAACAAAAATAATAAAGCTTGAATCAAACACGAACCGAAATTGAACAAGCTAATACTAAACAAACTCAAACATGAACACTCACAAACTCGGCTCGGCTCGATTCATTTGCAGCCCTATCCATGACTAAAGAAAAAAGATATTAACTTAAAACAGATCATTGATGTAATCCAACTAAAATAGAAAAATATTTGGTCAAACCACCTTGAATTTGAACACAAGTAAAAACTTCTACATACATAACCTTAAAAACTTAAATATAGATATTATTAACGCTTCTCTTTCCTAAAACTCTCAAGAGAACTTCTCTAGAACTTTATCACATGTTTTCTCATCAAACCTCACAAAATATATGCCGCTTCCATAGGTAGTCCTACCCATCATGAATCCAAATTGATTTTGAGAAACAATAGTATCATGCCGTAATCTATGCTTAATTACTCTCTCCAATAATTTAAATGTATGACACATCAACTTAATTTCTCTATAATTCATGCACTGTTGTACATCACCTTAATTCTTGAAAATAGCATGCACCAAACTACATCCTCTAGCAAATGTCTAGTGATAACAACCATGACTATAGCAAAAAGATATGGACTTAAGGCTAATCTATATGTAATCCAACCGAAATCGCAAAAAAAATGAAAACAAAAACCTTCGGTTATCTCCTAGGCGGCGCGCGACTAGGAAGGAGAGAGGCGACGCGCGACTAGGAAGGAGGCTCGGCGAAGTCCGGTGACCGTCGGCGGCGAAGTCCGGTGACCGTCGGCGACGTCTAACCACGGCGAGCGACGAACGGCGACGGAGGGCGACGGGCGAAGCAGTCGAAGTGAGAGAATGGAAGGAAATGAATGACGGCCGAGGGGTTCGGGTTCGCGAAATAGAGCTTTCACCGGCGGACGTTCCGCCGGTAATGACACTAGTGACGTCGGTATCAATTCCAACGTCTCATCCGTCGGATATATTTCGTTGAGTTTAAATACTCCGGCACAATATCCGCTGGTAAAATACGCCGGAATGGTTCCGCCGTAACGTGCGACGGAAATGGTTGAGGCATCCCAATACCGTCGGAGTTGCCGGCGGAACCTGCATCGGTGAATTTACGGTGTATTTTGCGCCGGAAACGTTGATGCAAACTTTACGTCGAGCAAATCCGCCGGTAACTGCGCCGTTTATTACCGTCCAGAATTTTCCGCCGGAAAATCCGACGGTATTCGCGTGTTTTCCCGTAGTGAATTAACCACATGCGTGAGAGAAGATATGGAGGTAGCGTCATCCTGAGACGCAGATAAGTAGGATTTATGGTCTCTGAAAGGAAGGGACCTACCCACTATTTTAGGCATACTACGAGACCGAGTGTAGTAGCCTCGAACCCTAAATCTAAATTGGTCTTAGTGTTCTACGAACAACAGTAAGACCTGTGTCCTAGCTAATGTAGTGCAAAACCTGGACTTACCCCGGCCTGGATTGGGGAGCCAGCTAACCACCTAATCATTTTAAAACCATGCTATCCAGTCAATTATGAAAGATGGGTGGGTGGTACAGTTATTGGAAATAGGATGGACATCTAGAGAGTTTCCTAATTGGTCCTAAACTTATGTGGGGTATATGCTCCTAGCTAATGCAATTAAATTTTATTTAGATTGATTTCTAATGCAATGCATGCTAGTTGAAATATCAGCTCATGAATGATATAGAATTTTAAAAACAGGCTTATAAAAAATAAAAAAGACTGGGTCTCCATAGGTCCGGCACTTCATCCTCATAGGCCAGATTATCCGGACTCTACCCGCAGGTAGGGAGATGTCTTATAAGAAGGAAGAGAAGAAATGCAATAATATGCATGCGACTCCGGACGATTCCGGCAGTTCCCTAAGTTCGTTAAATTTCTATGTTATTTAAAATTTAAATTTTTAGAGATTAATTACGAGTAGAAGAATTTTATAGTCTTTAATGAGCCTAATACGACCCAAGCAAAAACAAAAATGGCATGTAATAAAGAAACCTAGAAAAAGCAGGTATTTTTACTACGCACATCAGGAAAACACATCAATATAAATCCAGAATAATCAACTAAATGGCCATAGACAAATTGTCCTTATTACAATCCAGATATGCAGAAAATAAAGTGGCCGGGCACCACTGCCAACAATCCGAATTTCAAGCCTATGACAGACGCAAATGACTTTGAGTGGGATATTGGTCTTCAATATTCTAGGTGTCTTCTTCTCCTTGGACTCCTTGGAACTCTCCTCCTTGAACTCCTTGGATCTCTCCTCCTTGGACTCATTGGATCCATCGTGGCTTGAATATCTAAATGAAGAGACAATTCCCCCTTGATAGGGGGCATTACCTTTTCTCTTTAGATATCTAAAGCCATCCCACTTGATCTCCCAAATGGAAGAAGACACTCCCCTATGAGGATGCCTTCTTCTTTTTGGATTCAAGTGGGATAAGAATATTCACACTCAAAGATCATTTTCACAACTCTTAACAAATGTTATAAATTTTACATCAAATATAAAGTAGAAAAATTCTAAAGGACCTGCATGGTTATCCTAATAAAATTTCCAAGCAGTTATATATGGAAATGAAAATAACTCAAACCATTGATCTTGTGCCAAGCCATGCTCTTAATTATGAGGGCTAAGCAGCTCCACCTGTAGCAGTTATAATTATTTAATGATTTTAGCCCTCATTATATCAGGAGGGCTGAGCAAGCACCTGCATAAGACAGTATTAGAAATCATAACGGTGCCCCCCTTTATTAGCTTGAGCATGACCACCTGCACGGGAGAACAATATATATATATATTATATATATATATATATAATATAATATATATATATATATATATATATATTATATATATATATAATATATATATATATATATTATATATATATATATATATGAAGTTCCTAGCCTAAGGCTAAATCTAGCGCTCATCACATCATCCATAGAGTACAGAAAAAAGCAAGCAAACACACCAATCATTTTTAAACAGCATGCAATGAAATCTACGGAAAGCTCCGGCATACAGTAGAAAAATAAAATCCAGCAGCCTAACCTAGATCTAGAAGTGGTGCCCTAGCAAACAATTCCATGTGTGTGTAAGGCTGGTGTGGTTTGGATAGGTCATAAGCAGGGTTGTTAGTTAAAGTTATCTAGAGTTCAGGCTTGTTGGGGGTCTGAAAAGGATATTTTAGTTGAAATTCAAATATTAGTGAATTAGGGTCCATTTTAATTATTTCAGTTTGTTGATTAGTTTTAAGAGCTTAGGAAACTGATATTTAAAGTTCAAGTGATATGAGTCAATTTTGGAAAGTCCCGGGTCCTCTTAGAAACTAGGCTAAGGGTCCAAAAAGTCACAATAAAAAATATGTTAGGTTTGGGTCTCCTATCATCTTAGGAAAATACTAGACCTTAATACAAGTAGTTAGACATGTAGTACACTGAAATCGGAGTTTTTTAGGCAAAGTTATGAATTTTCTAAGTTTCGGGCCCTAATGAACTACGGTTGACCAAAAAGTGACTTCTAATCAAGACCATTTCTGGACACCTAATATTTTTAATAAATACTAGACCCTAATATGAGTCTAATGCAAGTGAGTTTGCCCAATTTGGAATTTTTTATAATTAGTTATGAGTTTTCTAAATCCATGGCATTTAAGGGAATTTCTAAATTTCCTAATAAAGGGCAGATTTTATGATTTTGATCCAAACCAGCTCCAAACGGAATGGAATCACTCCCAAAGGTCAGGAATGACCTGAGAAAGTGTTCCCAAATGTTTGGGAAAAATTTGGGATTTTTAATATTTTTAATGAATTATTAGGGGCAAAAAGGTAATTTCCACCTATGGTCAAATTAGGGGTCAACCTGAAGTCAAACTAGGAAGTCCTATTTATCTAAGGCCAAGGATCATATTCTGGTCAGTTCAAGATATTATGAGTAATTTTCTGACCTAAAATGTATTTATTGTAATTTTCAGAAGGTCTCGGGGCCTTAATTAGCAGGTTAATTATGGTTGGTTAGTTAAGGGGTCTAACAAGCCCTAAAAAATCCTAGATAATTCTAGAAGGTTTATGATGTCCCTAAGTTCTATTTTTGAAGTTTTTATGCCAATCAGTGATCTATCCTAGCCCCTAGAAAATTTCTAAGTTTGCTAGATTGGTCCTTAATTGTTGTCCTTAGGGTGTCACTACGTTATATGGGTTTAAATGGAAGTTCACACTAACCCTTGAGGTAGTATGCATGGGAAATACTAAAAACAGTAAACACACCTGTCCTAGAACAGAGAGCCAAGCTAAGTGCCGTGGTGCGACCTACACTCCAAACTACGAACAGTAGAAAAAAATACAGCTAAAGTAGAAGAGAATGATTTGAGACTCATCATCCACTAACCCACTCCCCCATAGATTTGCTCTTCACACTAGACTCTAGTTTAAAATTTCTTGTGTAGTAGATCTCCCAACTTGAGGATTTAAAGTATAGGTATTTTTAAATATTTTAAAATACCTAAAATACATATATAAAAATTTTGGAATTAATGTAGTTAAAAATAAGTCAAATTAAAATAAAAGGTATATGGAAGACCCACGACCAACCAATCGAGACCTCAAAACGATTGAAATAGTTTGTATCCTGAAAATAATTGTTTTATAATCAAAGATCAAGAACTCAGAAACTCAAAATCACATTCAATATGATCTGCCAAAATAGCCATATCAGGACTGGAAATAAGCTTCAAAACAAATAAATATTTTTCGAAAATCGAGGGGTCGCACGTCAAAATCCGGTTTAAAACGACGAAGATATGATTTTCCGAAGTTTAAATATAATAATAGGATATTTTTAAAATAGTGCTATTTTGTTGTTTTGAACATAACTGCAGGTATGCTTGAAATTTTTAAACCAGAAAGGTCTCAAAATGTATAGAATTCAAATACGAACAAAATAAGGTGCTGTGCATCGAAATCCGACTTAAAACAGAATTGAAAAGCATTTCGAAGTTTAAATACGATAATAGAATATTTTTTAAAATATTTATGTTTGGCTGTTTTCAACATAACTGCAGACAGATCTATTACTTTTGAGCAAAATCCACTTTAGACTGTGCAGAATTCAAATACACTCAAAACGAGGTGCTGTGCGTCGACAGCGGATCGAAAACGAAAAAGTTATGGATTTTTGAATTTTAATGTCCTTAAAAGGTAATTTTGAAATAACTTAAAATAATTTGAATAATAATAATAATAATAATAATAATAACAAAAAAATAATGACAAAAAAAATAATAACAGTAATAATGGAAATAAAAATAAAGATAATAAAAATAATAATAATAATAATAATAATAATAATAATAATAATGATAAATAATAATAATTGAAAATAACATTAGATTTAAAATAAAATAATAATAATAATAATAATAATAATAATAATAAAATAACAACAACAATAAAAAAAATAACAATAATAATATAAATAGTATAAATAAAATGATTAAACTAATTTAAAATAATATGCTTTTACTGTTTTTTAAATAATTAAATAAATATAAATTATCTTTAAACAAAATTAATTTTAAAATAACGGGGACAAAAATATGATCAATTCGAGGTATTATACACGCAAATCGGACGAAAATTGAATTTATGGTGAATTTTTGAATGAAAATTAGCTTAAAACACATTTTTTTAAAAAGAAAATAAATTTAAAATAATATTAAGTCAAGGCGGCGCCACGTGGCGTGGCGGGATTGGCCTCGCCTCCTACAACCAATCATTGGAGGTAGCGCAATGATTGCGCATCCAATCAATGATTGCGACAATCATGCCGCAATCAAGTCAAAGCCACTCATCCACGTCATCAAAGAGGGGAGCCGTTCGATCGGCATTCGATCCAAACGGATAGTCTAGATCTCGGCGGACCGTGATCCGATCCTACAGGCGGCTCGCGTGATCGGACCAGCCCTCGGTGGGACTCGTTCTGGACCGTTGATCAATGTCCCATACGCACCCAGCCTGGGCGGACGGACACCGAAACCCTAAGAGGGTTTTTTTTGCTTCGTTCTTGCTCGATACTCAACGAAACTTCGCAAAATTTTAGACACAAGTCCTATACATGTACAGAAATCATGGGGGATGTTTGGATCAAATTATAAAGTGCTTTTCAAAAAGCTATTTAACCCTAAGCATTGTGACCTATTCTAAGGGATTTTGAGAGATATAACCGTCCGATTTTTGCGTTCTTGGGCTCGTTGGATTCGTGGAAACGGCGGGAGTATTTCTTCTTTTGATGTCAAGATCTGAATCTCCTTGGATTGAGCCATAGACGCCCCAAAAGTTTCGTGGCTTCGATTTCGCCGGAGTTCTCGCCGCTGGCGGGCCTAGAACGCTAGGATCTGGTTGGGGAAGATGAAGGGAGGTAGTGGGAATGCTCTCTCCAAGTTTCAGAGCCTAAGGAGGTCTGAGGTTAGAGCAAGAGCAAAAAGTTCTCAAAATAACCTAAGATTTCGATATTTAAATGGCCTAACCCTTAGATCTACGGCTAGGATCGAATATCACATCATTTAGAAGGGAAAATAGCCTCATGAGGCCGTGGATTTGGATTCAAAATGAAGGGGCATTGATTAGGCATTGAATGAGCATTAATTTGGCTCTAAATAGGTGATTTTAACCTATTTAAGACATGGTTTGACCAAGTCAACGATTGACTTGGTCAAATCAGTCAAGAGGGTCAAGGGAGCCCATGGGTCGAGCCTCGAAGGCATGAATTGATTTAAAATTAAGTTTAGCTATTAGGTCAATTTGGGTCAACCGGGTTGACCGGTCAACCGGTTGACCCACAACTGGGCCCGGGCTCGACCGACTCCAACCAACTCACTGAACCACTGGAGGGGGTCTCGAGGTCTAACTTGGTAATTGACCAAGTCAAACTCTTCAGGCCCCAGTCGGGGCAAAATCGAGGTCAACAGTTTCTTAGATCCTTGATGAGATTTGAGTTCAAAGTTCCTTCACTATCTTACATTAGCTAGGCGTGGGCATTAGTACTGAAAGTATGATACGTCCTATGTAGATTTTGGATTAAAGGCTGGCGTTATAAGTATATTGATGTAAACCTTGTCGTTGGGCAAGCACTCCATTCTTTGGAGGCTATAAAAAATACTTATATATGCCACATTGATGGTGTCTCTTTTATCTTTCTCTCCTATATGATTTATGTGTGATGTCTCCTCTTTTGATTCCTTCCCTTCATAGTGATCGCATGATTGCATGATCTTTGATTTTTTTTTAAATAGCCCATTGAGCCTTTCTACTTTGGATTAAGAGAATATATGAAGGTCACTATGCACCAAATTAAGAAGTGAATAAAATAACATCCCTAATAGAGAGTATTCTTAGGTCAGGGCCTAAAATGTTACTAGCCATAAGGGGTATGCCCATGGAAAACTAACACCCACATTAAATAAACCTCACTCAAACTGATGTATCAAATCAGAAAAATCTATTTATATATATATATATATATATATATATATATATATATATATATATATATATATATATATATATATATATATATGATCATTCTCTTTGCATTCTAACCCCTGCTTGCAATTTTCCTTTTAGTGACCTATACATAGTTGCCAGTAAATGCTATCGATCCAAATCCCCTTAAATCACTATAGTAACTTTTCTTATCACAATCTCTGTCTTTATTCCTGCTTGTCTCATCTTTGCTACTGCTAACATCATATATAAATATTGGTGCTGTCAAATTAATCTCTATCTAAATAATTTATAAATTTAATTAATTATGTATGCAAAAGAATGTACCTTAATCTACCACATTCATAATTAATTCATGCATACAGGTTTGGTTATAATCAGTTCTTTCAGCAACATTGCATTGATATCAATTGTAACGTCCTAAGATCAAATTTAGAAGAACTATTTTTTATCTTTCAAAATTAATATTATAGACGTCTATTTATCTTTTATCAATATAATATTATTAAAAAGAAAACTATCAATCAAAATATCAATATATATATATCCATATTCAATTTCTCAAAAAAGATATACAATACTTAGGAAGCTTATAATTATAATCTATCGCCACCAATCCTAAGTATAAAATAAAAGCTAAAAGGAAAAAAGGAAATAAACTAAAAGTAAACCTAGATAATCTTGATCTGATCAATCTCATACACCTTATTATCTGCTATGACCTGAAATCATTTAAACTATATATAAGGAGCTGAAAAGCCTAGCAGGTTATCCAATTCTATAACTGACTCAAAGCATGATAAAGAAATAGTATGAATATTGTCAATCAGTTCTTAAGAGTAACTTTCAAACGATCATAAATCAATGTAGAAATAATAAAATGTACTTGCAATAGTTGTTGAATTTATAAATTATAAAATATTATGGTACAGAAGCTAGTAAAGTAGCATGGTAGGCAAATATATAAATCAGCATGGGTGTCGAATTGATAAAGTAGTCATCATATTAGTACAACTAATTAGTAAGTAAATAATATAAAGCACTTAAAAGCACTTAAACCAAAATATTGATAAAGACTATTAGAATCATATAATTGTAGTTAAATTATATATTAATATATGCATGTTATCCGATTATTCTATAAAAATATTAAATTAGTATATAAATCACGTGTTCAATATATCACATACTTAATATACATATAGTAAATTAGTATCAGTAATCAGTATAATGAATCAATAGTAGTATCGAATAGTATCAATATCCATATTGATAGTAGTATTACTACAATATTGCCAATGAAATTGGTGACAATAATAGTATAGCAATGTAGTAAAAGTGAGTTCATAAAGTGATAATAAATTAGTAAACAATAATAGTAAAGTAGTGAAATCATACAGTAATAGTTACAATAAATAAATAATATGTGTTTAAGTAGTCAAATTAAACGAGTAAAAAGTCCTAGTTTAAGTGGTATTTTTAGGTAAGTAGTAATCCATATTAATATCTCGTTGGCTAAGTAAACAGAGTTTCCACTCTTTGGCCATCAGTATAGTAATCATCTCCTTATAACTCTTAATTAGTATTACATGAATAAGTAGAGGATAACAACAAAACACAATTTTAAAGAAAACTCCATCGACCCAACACCCTATAGGTCAATTAATCTTCATCCAACATTAGTGAAGCCAATTTTTAATTATACTAAAATATATTATTATCATAATACTATAATAATAGTAGCAATCAATTATTAATCAATTACATACCACATTCATTTCTAATGCATGTATTAAAAGTATGCTTATAGTAAAAATATTAGTTATTCAATTCAATAAAAATTATACAAAATAAAGTAATTTCTATTTTATGCGAAGAAATTTGATAAATGTTATAGTCAAAATAACCTGGATAATTAATATGATAAAATACAAAATATTGTGTGATAATTTTTTAATAAATTCAGGGAAGATGCAATAAATAAGTTTACAGGGATTCAAATAGTTAAAAAAAAATAATAAAAATAAAGATAGAATTATAATCACCTATAGTGATCTAAGCAATTTCTACAAAAACGACAAAGCGATCCATCCGCTAAAAATCATCTTTTTCCCTTTCTCTCCACTATGTTGCAATTCACGCATGAAATCAGATTTTTTTCATTTTCAATTATTTTAGAAGTTTAGATTGTTACGAACAAAGCTGGGGTTTATAGACTATACATCACACATCGGAGCATATCCAAACTGCCAAAAAGCTCTATTAGGTAAGTGTCAATCTACCCGCTTCCAGCTAATCAATATCACCCAAGCTAACCATATATCCTAACCCACCAGACTTATGTCAGCCACCCATGAACGTTTTCTTGTTGAGCATGACCGATATATCATCTTCATCAGTGAATTAATGATTAATAATTTAGTTGGTGCAATCTAGATTTGTTTGAATTGAGGGCATGAAATTGGTATACTTGTTAACCTGGTTATCAAGTATACCATCTAGCTTATCTCTATAGCTGTTGATGGTTCCAACTGCCAATTGGTGAACATGGCCGTCAATCCACCTGAAAATATATTAAATGTTACGGATTACAATTAAGATAAAATATGTAGAGTTCACACATATTATTACTAACAAAAATACATGTACCCCACACTAAGGCCATCGAGATGTGTTGGGTAGGGAACATGAAGTGTAGGCCAACCAATATAGATGTGCTCCAAAGACTGTATATGGAGTAAGTGTATGCACCCTTCCAAGTTGGCCCTTATAGGCCTTATTTCTTCAACAAGCTCTCTATAAAGACGTGTAAGAATGGCACTAACAAATGAGAGTGTGTTAAACAGTCTGAAAGTCCTCGTTCCACTAATGGCAAGTACTAAAGATGGATTTTAGGGCCTGAAGAATCTAGCAACAAATAACAACCTAATAGGGCTTCACACGCCTCCAAAGTCGATCTCATTTAGATATAAATAAGAGTCTCTCCAAAAGGCCCACTTGAGCCATCTCAAGGGTATACATGATTATACGTGTACCTATCCTATCTAGGACTTTGAGCTAACTCAGTAATCAAATGGATCATTATCCACAACTTCAATCAATGGGTGAGCACCTATCAAATCATTACAACAACCAAACCAATTAGCCCATTATCATCCTACCCCAACCACTGAGTAACCGACTAAAGGGGGGCCATCAATCAAGTTACCTAATATCATGGCCACATCCTCGATCACAATGGTCATATCTTTATTGGAAAAATGAAATATATTTTTTTGGGGCGATCACCTCTCAACTAAGGTAGTAAGCAATCCATGTTCCATCCATGGTGTTCTTATAATGATATACTCGTGGCCAACCAATGTGTCTTCTGTAGTTTATAGGGTGGGTTTAAAGAGAAAAGCCCATATATAGGTTCATGGCTAACCCAAAGGTTCCTATGTGGAATGTTATGAAATTCTACTAAATAAGTAGACTTGTAGTTGGACATGGTTTAGTATGCTGACACATAATCTAGGTGTCTCCTATGCAATATAGCGACACAACTAATGCCATGCATGCAAGACATATGATAAATCATACGTAGACCACAACTACACTTGTAGATCATATAACCTTGGATCTCAACCTTGTATTATATGGAGGATATATCAAAAACTTGGAACTTATAAAAGTAAATCCTCATTGGCTCTATGAAACTTCTAGCTTCATGCTCCATCCTTCTAGTTGTAGTTTGAATGCGAGGTTCAAGGATCACATTGGTCTATCACTCATCCATATTTATGACTTCAAAATGACGTATGAATAATCCAACTACAATGTAATAAATAGAAGTGATTAGTTCTTGAATAGGTATTCCCCTGGCTCTATTTAACACTCCACTAAACAACTCTGAAGCATTGGTAGTCATGAGACCATATCGATAATGGTTGTCATGTGTCAAAGCCATTGATTTACATCTCTATTAGCCAACCAATGATGTATCTCAACTTTCACATTTAGGAGGTCCAACATTTTTCTAGTGAACTTTGATGAGTTGTCACTATTTTCATCTACATATATTTTCTAACAGAGAAAGTCAACATTAGCCACACCCATTTGGCGAGCCACTTTCTTAAAATTTTCATGGAGGTGTCTCAAACAATGATGATGGGTTGCATTTGGAAAAATTTCATGACACTCGTAAACTAAACAACATGCCAATCTAATATTATGCATAACTAAGATCTTCCACTAACTCTAGGGAGTAGCTCATGTATTGATCTAAGGAACTAGATTGATTCATTGCATTCTGACTCAACAACAATAAGAACTAGTGGGAAGAGACCATTGTTTGCATCCATACCAAATACAGTCATAAATATCCTCTATAATTACCCAAAAGGAAGGTGCCATCGAGGCTAAGCACGGGGCGATAAAACATCCATCCGACAATTAAAGGACCAAATGCCCAAAACATTCTTTAGAACCTATGTGCATCCATAGATTGAATTCTATAAACTATTTTAGGCATTGATGATACAGTTTCTTCCATAAAAAGATTCATCGTTCGATATAATTCTTCCCAACTGTTGAAAATAGCCTTAATGGCCTTCCACCTAGCATCTTAAGCCTTCATGCAAGATAGAATAAATTTAAATTTTGTTGCAATTCATCCTGCAATCTCCCAGGGATTAAGATCCATTTATTTTCTAATAGTAGGTAATATTAAGTAGTTGATGAACTAGGAGTTATACTGCCTGTGGCCAGCAACAAAATTAAGATTAGTGCAACAATGTTGCTTCCTTATATATTATATTCTCCAAAGTTTTCATAGTCTCTTGCTTACACCTAGATGCAACCGTCATATATAAAACTTGGACAGGCTTTCATACTGTGAACAGGCAACTGTTAACTTTTGTCTGTTTGATGGGATGCTAACTAACTGGACATTATTCATGATAGACCATCCTTATAAAATAATTTGTAAGTCTAACTTCCGGCCAAAGCACATCCTCTGCAATAACTCAGATGGGATTAAAAATTTTTCTTCAGTAAGGTCATAATCACCACTACTTTCAAATGTCATTTCCTAATCCCATTCTACATACATGTTATTAGCCACTATTATATTTTTTTATATGTGCAATCACAATTTTCTAATTTTGTATGAAGTCATGAACATCACCCTCACCATCATCATTCACCTCATTATGGTTCAACACCAGGGCATTGGTAATATCAAAATCATCTTTGCTAGAACCGCCATCCATTTTCTCATATCTTTCATTAATAACTGACATTGTTAGTCTGCAATCACTACCACCCATCATATTCAAGGATGATGTTTTTGCATGGAGCATCCAGTGCACATTCAAATTGGAAAAGTTTGCTTCAACCTCCATTATGATCAGTTTAAATGCCACCAACAAAACAAAGAAGATCTACCACAAAAAAATAGGAACTACAAAACCTACTTGACACATGGTTCCCCCTCCTAAAAGTGCTTGATTCCACCAGCATGAAACACCACCTCATCATCCAACCCAAATGACTCACGAATTTGAGAGTCAAATTTTCATGAGTATTGCTCTCCCAACACCTCTCTCGACTTTAACATCTATGACAAGAAATGTTGCAACAACATGAACAAAAACAACGTAACATACTTCATCATCCTTGACATGCGACTTAATGAAATCATTCCCAACAAGAAAACTACATACTAGGTTTACTGTGAACCCACATGCATCATACTTTAGTGCTTCAAATACTCTAAGCTTCAGCTGCTTCAATTTAGTATTTAACGGCACTTGCAATGGCCTATTCTTACTACCAATATACGTTGGCACAAATTTCTCATCCAAAATTAGTTGGCTATCATACATGAGCATAAAAGATGCTCCTCCTTCACCCATTATGTATCCCTACAACCTGTGAATAAACAAAATCAACTTATAACTTACTACTCATGAATTATAACATAATTATTTTATCATTAACTTTAACGTAAAGGATACAAAAAATAATAATTTGTTAACAAGTTTAGCTAATCACCAATGCAAAACTAACACTAATCAGCTCTTACTCCGATTATAGCAAACGACCTCATAAGTTAAATATAACTTTAATTCACATCACAATGTGATTGTACTCAATCAGATCTGAAATACACACACCTAACGACTATGATTCAATTCAAAACATAGTAATGAGCTCAATATTCACACATCTAAGCAAAATTATTAAATATTCTCAAATAAAATTTCAAAAAATTTCCACACTCCACAAATTTCCATACACAATACTAACTCAAACCAAGCTACATTCCTTCAGAAAATAATTTAAATCCACTAAAAACTCTAGCAACCAACATATGCTACCCTCGCACAAATTTCATATTCACAAAATAAGTCATTGCTCCCAACAGATTTATATTTCACATGTTCATTCACAAGAAAAAAAAAAATCAGAATTAAAATCTAAACAAAAATAAAGTAAAATAAAAAAAATAATAAAAAAACCTTCCCAAAATGACACTTGAACTTGATCAGGTGAAAATGGGCGAAATTATTACATACAGTCATCAGATTTCATTAAGAGGTCAATTAGGACACGCCATGTCACCAATATGCTGTGTATTGTTACTATATATCGGGTGACGTGATGCGTTCTGATTAGCCTTCAGACGGTCCAGTGACCGCACGTAATAATCTCTCCGAAAATGGAGGTTGGAGCAAAAAAAAATCGGGAGAAAGCCGAATGGAGATGGGTCACGTGCTGCCATTTTCACCAGAAAATTAATTTTAGCCAGTCGGCCTATATTTCTTTTTTTTTTTTAATTCCATGCTCCAGTTAAGGAGAGATTATTACGTGTAAAATTCAAACCGGAGAACTGTCTGGTTTCTGTGAGTGTACACAGTAAAAATATAGTAACTGTGCAACACTGCGCTTTTACTATACACACTAAAAAAATCAGACGCAGCTCCGATCCGAACTGTGCAAGTAATAATCTCTCTCGATTAAGGGAAGGCCCACTTGCGGAATTGACTAAACCAGTCGCTCGTCTAAACGCCAATTTTGGCGATTCATATTTTTTTTTTAATTTGGCGATTTCGATTAAAAAATTATTTCGGTGGCTACTATTAAAATTTCTCCTTTATTTGGTGGGGACGGAAATGAACGCTAAAGTTTGATAACAAGCATAATGATTTTGTTCTTTGTGTGCGTTGGTTGACGAGTTTAATACTCATAATTATTCTAGATAATAATATGACATGCTTTGATAATTTTTGAATTGATGATTTTTGTTATAAAAAAATATTTTTGTTTTTATAAAGCAATTAATATTAGTAATATTATTCATTTTAAGCATCTTAGCTTATAAAATATAAATCATTTATGATATTTAAAATAAATTTCATTTATTATATATATATATATATAGAACAAAATTGTTTAAATTTCAATAATAAAACTATTTTTTTGGCGCATACCTATAGCCCAAAGCAATTAAATCAAAATTAACTTTAACTTTCATATTAAAAAAACTACTTCAAGAAATAATATTCAAACTAAACAAATTTAAAATAAAAAGTTTGTTTCAATATGAGGATTCAAACAACACAAAAACACCCAAATTCAAACTAATTTATGGCCAAAGTCCATCAAGGCTGGCTCACCAATCCAAGCCGCTCATCTCCTCATTCTTTGTTACATGTACCAACCCCATATATGTGTAGGTGTTGTAATAGCCAACACCATCGTCTTATAGACGAGCGGGTGTCTCATTGATTGAACCATGTAGCATTCATATGGTGCCTTCATACCATGATGGGACTTGTCCATATTTGTATAGTTCACTCAACATAATATGAATTATTTAGAGATTCTAAGATCTCTATTAGCATTTGATTTAAAAGCCACTTGTGACCGTGTATAACTGTTGAGAAGACAAACATTATGATGCAAAAATGATAACTTATCACCTTTCTTTTTTGTTGGCCCTAATTTTGATCCATAAAGCTTTTCAAAATTGTTTAAGTCAATTAGAATATCAAATTTTCTAATTCATTAAATTCATTGGATTCTTGATAATGAGAGCTTTAAAATGTTATATTTTATTTTCTAGTTGAAGAACTTGCTAATGGTGGCATTGCCATAAAAAAATGTCAACACTGCATATATCTAGATGTTAAGGTCAAACAATCTCAAGGTATTTTCATTATTTGTTGACCATGCTGAACCCAATTCATCAGCTTTGCTTGGATTATTAGCTCATGACTAGAGATATTTCAAATGCTCCTTCTTATTAATTCAATCTTCATTCATATCCCTTAGCTCATCTCATAGGTTTAACATTGCTTAGCTTGGCTATAAGCCCTACCTCATTTCTTAGCCTAAGTTTAATATGACTTTACCATAGGATGATAATAGAATCATATGGAATTTAGAAAACTATAGGAGAATATTTTAATCATTTAATTTCATATAAAATCCTATTTCAATAAGTTTGACCTTAGCTAGCCCTAGGGTAGACCTCTCTTCAATCTTAACCATAATTTGTCTTAGTGGACCCATATAGTGGTATAAAACACTCAAATTCTTCTTTAATAGTTGAACAACATGTTTAGATACTATAATTTATCATAAAAGTCCTTAAGCTTGACTTGTGGGCCCATGTTTTACTTTTAGTCGAATCTATCCAATGATTTTTAATCCAAAATCACTTCAATAGTTTTTAACCAAATAATTTAATCAACCAGCCTAACATCTTCTATAAGATTTAGATCACCAAACTATAGGAGAGCTTATCATAGTTAACCAAATTATAGGTTGAGTTTAGTTTCACAAAGCTCCAAAAATCTTATGGCTAGTTATGGATTCCTTGCCCTTCTATACTAAAGTTAATATGGAATACTCTATTGGATTGAGTAGCTTTAAAGGGATGGGAAGAGTTAGTTGAGAATTTCCCTAGTTGCCTCCTTATCAATCACTTGGTAATGCACCACACAAGAATGCTAGAGCTTAATGTTCTCACCCATAAAGAATGCTACAAGGAAGTGTGTGCTCGAGATCTATTTAAAAACCTCAAAGGTTATTGAGATTCAGATTTGTACACCTATTTTGATAAAATATTGGCTATTTATACGCAGGGTTGAATACACATTGATGGTATTTTGACCATCACCACCTCTAACAACTTGCTAGGTTATTAGAGATTAGTTAATGTGGCTGGGACAACTATCTCGAAACATTTATCAGGTTGAAGGAGAGCGAAGCAAGCAAATAGAGAAATTGAACTGTGCGAGTGTGATGATCTCCATGACAACCACCTATTTAGTTAGATCCAAGTTGATAACTAACTAAGGTGGACTCATGTGTAATAGCCAAACTTTTAAATATCGAGATATTGTCCACTTTGGCATAACAACTTCATGGTTTTATCTTGTTGGTGTAACTTCCTAGGTGGTCACCCATCCCAAGATAAATATTTTCTTAATAAATTTTGACCATTAGAACAAAAGGTGCCTTGATGTTTAAGTGTTCAGTGTTTTTTTTTTACTAAAGGAGTTTCATAATCTCCCTCAATTAAGTAATTGATATCCTCATCACAACCTTTATCCCAAAATCATCCACCAAGCAAATAGGATTCTAAAGGTGGCCACTACAAGTTCAAGTGATGACTCCCACCACGTAGCACTTTGTCCCAAATAAGATTCAAAAAGTGGCTCCCATAACGTAACACTTTATCTTATATAATAGTTAATTCATATCTTCTGGATGATGTATTGCTCTAGTATCATTTGTAACAACCCAAACTCTTAACTATTAAGATATTGTTCTCTTTGGCATAAGGGTCTCACGATTTTTTTCTTGTTGGTGTAACTTCTCAGGAGGTCACCCATCTCAAGATTTTTCCAGAATGAGCACACTTAACTATAAAGTTTTTTTAATAAGATTTTAATAATTACACCAAAAGGTGCCTCAATGTTTAAGAGTTTAGCTTCTTTTTACTTTAGGGTTTTCACATCATGGGAGTTAAGTGAAGCCCAAGTTTAAGATAGCTCAAGTTGTGCTTAATTTGGATATGGATGCTAAATTGGCTTGGGTAAATTAGGCTTAACCTTGGGTTAACCTAAGGAATTGGGTATGCTAGTAGTACAATTTAAGTATTTTGGCTAACCTCATATAAAGTTTGGAGGTACTTAGAGTTAGTTTTTATAAATTTGGTTTACGTGGACCTAAGGTAGGTCACTTGAGCTCCATGCTCAAATTGGTTTCACAATGGCTCAAGTTTCTTTACATTGAGTCAAGAATGAGCCTAAGTGATCCTAAGTAGAGTTAGGATTTCGTAGAACAAATACTAAGGTTACATGACTTGGTTTGATTCAAATGAGGATTCAAATAGGCTATTAGCATAAAAGGGTATTTTGGTTAAAATCATTTAAACATGTGTCAAATGGTTTGACCATACATCATTGAACCATGGGGATGATCCAAGGAAGGTTAAAGGTAACCTTCGATAGGTCTTAGGGCATTAGGAAGCCTAAAGTTTTGCAAGAGTTGGTGAAATAATATTTGGATAAGGTAAACCAATTCAAGAGTTTTTAGGTTTTTTATGGGTTGACGAAATGGGCTATATTATTCATTTAAGCTAGGTAGGGATGTTTTACTAGTTATGGGTTTTTTATTTTATGAAAGGATTGAGTTAGTTTTCCAAGTGTTGGGCCAATTGAACCCAATGTCTTCCTTAAACCATATCAAGTTTATATGGTTTTTAATTTTGTTTAATCCCTTAAAAATGGTTAAAATGACTTTAAATGTGTTTGAGGGGTCCTACGGTAGACTCTTAAGGGTCTTGAACACACTCTAGGTCAATTTAGGATCATATTGGACCAAATGTTCCAATGGGTCCTAGTTAAGGTGTAGCACCCAATATTTACAGGAGGAATTTGAACCTACCATTCTATGCTTCTAAATTTATTATCTTCAATAAATTCATCTGAAACAGAGCCAACTAAACATCAAGACTTTATGAAATAAATATTTAGGGTATGCAAGCCATATATTCACTTCGCAAAATAATCATTTACAAAAGTCTATAATCGAATACTTCCAATAAAACATATAAATATAATATGGGCTACAAAATCATAAATATATGTAAACCCGACCTTCTACTTCTTATGAAACTGGGCCTACTCAACATAACCTTTACCTTTGCCTGAAATCATACAAATATAACTCAGTAGGTCAACCCCATTTCCCATAACATAATTTAAAGAATAATACTGAAAGAGAATAAAATAAAATCATAAGAATACATTTTAACTTAAAATTTTATATATATTAATGCACTTATGAATACAGAACACAGATGTACGGCTACCCCTTAAAACTCCCAATTCTTCCACCTCTTCCCTCTTCAATACAGGTGCAGAGCAGAGCAAATCAAAACGTAATAGAATTCATAATAGAGTCAATTCAGAGCCAAAGCAAAGTATTCCAATACAAAGTATTTCCACCTTGGGCCCAAGTAGAGATTTTACATAGAATTTCTTTTTCCATTTTAAAAACTCCATATCATAAACTGAATGACAATGCAAATGTAGCATTCAGTTAACCTTTCTAAGAAAATAACATCATATGTCAGCTTATTTAGAAAACCCCTGCATTTTAGTTGACAATACAAAATGCTAAGAACTTTACCAAATTCATAGAGGTTGTGTATAATGCTAAACTAATATACTTTATTAACTATATTGCAATTCATAAATGCTAACATTTTCAAGAATTAAAAAAAAATTATATAGAACAAACTGACATATGACATCTTACATTCTTATAGTCAAATTGTCTCAAATGGAGAATAAAACAAAATGCCAAAAATTACATGGTATAAACTTTTTAAATTTTAATAAAAACACCATTAAAATCACATCTTTCATTCTACACATTAGAATAGAAAATAGAAATGGGATATGGGTTGCTTACATCGAGCCAAAAATTTTTCCTAACTGATCAAGCAGACCTAAATTGAATTTCAGACCTCGAATATTCTCCTTTTCCTTTTCTTTCTTCTTCAGTAAGCTAGTTTGGCATTTGGGGTTGCGGTGGTGGAATGATATATTTATTATTTTAAAAAGTACTAATTTGGCCTAATCTCGTAGCCCCAACAACAAAACTCTTAAACTATACCAAACCTCTTATACTCCCCTCCCAACACTAATGCACCATCACCATGCCAACACCCTTTCATAAAAACCCATTTTATTCTCATATTTTTAGACTGTAACATCATAGCGTCAAATCTAGCATAACATCGCTCATATATGAAAAATCAAATTTGCGAATTTCACTTTTTCAATCCAGATTTTTAAGCATTCTAAGCTCCAAACAACCCAATAACAATTATAACTACTAAATTTAAAAAAGAAATTTAAACTTTTATGCAGATAACTACATGTATTTCAGACAATAAATATTACATTACCTTCTTGTTAGAATAATGTCATCCTCAACATTTTAATCAAAATAGTTTTAGATATAAATGCCTGATCTCGGCTTCTTTCTCCCATGTTGCTTCCTTCTCAGTCTGATACTTCCAATAAACTTTAAACATCGGGATTTACTTATGCCTTAGCTACTTTGCATCAAATGCCAAGATATGCTCAGGTTCTTCTTTATAAGTCAATTTTGGTTGCCCTTCCAATTTTGCATCTAGAACTTTTTGCTCTACATTAGATATTCATTTTCTCAACACCAATACATGAAATACACTATGAATGTCAAACATGTGATATGGTAGCAATAGTCACTTGTCAATTCGTTCAATTACTTTAAATGATCCAATATATCGAGGGTTAATTAGCTTATTATCTTTCCCAAATCTATTTATTTCTTTCATAGGATTGGCCTTCAGATAAACAAAATCCTTAATTTGAAATTCAATCGACTTATGCTGAGGGTCAAAATACTTCCTATACTTGTCTTGAACTGCTTCCAATCTTTTTTAATTAATATTATCTTTTCAATGGTACTATCTGTCACGACCCGACCCGACCGGGACGGATCCCGCTCGCACCGGGTCGCGACCCGCCAACGAAACGAACTGACTGACCAGGATCTGGCTTTGGAATTTGCTTCAGAACTGAATCTTCCAAATATTTCAACTCAACAGACACACAGACACAGAGCTACTATGAATCATCAAATGCAGCGGAACAAAACATCTATATTTTCTTTTCCTCAAAACAATCATCTACAAATACAGTACATGGCTTTCAGACGGAAAGAAAGACAGAACAGAAAAGCCATGACTGTACAAAAATCAAAAGTACAAACAATACCTATACTGATCAGACTCTGAAATCTAGTCCTGGACTTCCTTCCCTTTCCCAGAATCTGAAAACCACCATAAAACAAGAGTGAGCTCAACATCTCAGCAAAGCAACAAACCTCCAATCAAAACTCTCAGAATCCAAAACCAACACATCAGACAAAAATCCGTACAGAAATCAAAACAGAATCAGACAGATATCAAATCAGACAGATCAGAACAAAACGGATCAAATCAGAACAGATACGGACAGATCAAATCAAACAGAACTGAACTGAACAGATATCAAATCAAACAGAACTGTACGAAAACAGAAATCAGATCAAATCAAAAACAGAACAGATCAGACATATCACATTAACGGAATCAGAATCGTACAGAAATCAGAAATTCAGATCATATCGGAACAGAACAGAATCATGTCATACAGATCAGATCAAATCATATATATGAATTTAGCACATAACAGATAACAGAACGGATTCCCTGACACTGATAGAATCTCAACGGATTCTGGCCCCTTATGCCTCCCTTCCCAGACACTGACAGAATCTCTCGGATTCTGGCCCCTTATGCCTCCCTTTGTGCTCACGGCACCAGAACAGATGTGCTTATAGCACCAAAACAGAATTCATCAGATCCGGAACAGAACAGATATCAGATTTCAGATTGAGCTCATTTCAGATTTCCCAGACACTGACTGAATCGCTTAGGATTCAGGCCCCTTATAACTCCCTTTTTATAGCATATACAGATAGCATATCAATTCAGAAGAAATCCGGACAAATCAGAAATCAGACAAAAATCGGGCAGCACAACGGCAGTATACAGAATTTACACAATTTTTCCTGAAAATCACAAATTACCAAATTTGTACAGAATATAGATAACAACATTTCAGAACATTTATTCTACTACACAGACAATTTTCGACTACACAAAAAAATACAGTCGAAATAAAACCCCGCCGAATTCAAAATACCCGAACAAAAATCTCCAGAAAATAACCAAAATGTGCACACTCGGCACGTCAACAATATACAGAAACTTATGCGGTAAAAACTGAACCAGACGGAAAATACGGACGAAAATGCCTCGCCAAAATCAAATCCGAACAGAAAACAGCGCCAAACACGACGGTTCTGAAAATTTAGAAAGGCGGAATGTGCCTTACCTTGCGTACAGCACTTTCCTGAATAGTCTCGTCGGACGAAAACGGCTCCGCATCGCCCGAAAATCAACTTTTCCAAAAAGTTTTTTGACTTTCTCTCTCCTCGGTTGATATTTTCATTTTTTTATAAATTTTCTCTCTCTTCAAAACGACTAATTTTAGCTTTATCATACACAGATCGGCCCGGCCGATTGCAAGATCGTCCTGGGACGATCAGATCAAATTTGATCGTCCTGGATGGTTCCCAGAACTATTCTCAGGACGATATTTTGAACAGTGCATATCGGTCTGGACGATGTACCTATCGGCCCGGCCGATACCTACAGGAAAATCACTTGGAGCAAACTGGACACATTTTGGAGCAAATCTTCCACTAATCGTCCCAGGACGATCCCAGATCGTCCTGGACGATCCTGGAGCAAAACAGCACTTTACAATCTCCCCAACTTCGAAAAAATATCATCCTCGACATTGTCCAATCCAAACTCAGTCAGAACAAGTACGGGTACGACTGTCTCATGTCAGACTCCTTCTCCCAAGTCGCTTCCCGTGCAGTCCGGTGCTTCCACTGGACTTTAACCATCGAAATCTGTTTACTTCTTAACTTTCGGACGTCGTACTCCAAAATCAACTCTGGCTCTTCCTTGTACGCCAGATTCTCCTGAATCTCAACCTCATCAACTGACAGCTTCTTCCCAGAGTTTGATACCCACTTCCTCAGAGTGGATACGTGAAACACGTTATGCACGTCAGGCATCGAATCAGAAAGCAACAGTCGGTAAGCAGATTTTCCAATCCTTTCCAAAATTTCAAAAGGTCCAACATACCTTGGACTAAGCTTACTCACCTAACCAAATCTGCTCACACCCTTCATCGGGCTGACTTTGACATACACAAAGTCACCAACTTGAAACTCAACAAACCTGTGCTTCTGATTGTAATATTTCTGTTGTCGATCCTGAGCAGCTTTCAATCTTTCTTTTATCAAGCTGATCTTCTTAACCGTTTCCTCAAAGAAAGTGGCACCCAGCTCCTATCTATCTCCGACTTCAGTCAGAGTCAAAGGAGTACGGCACTTCCTGCCATACAGAGCCTCGTACGGTGCCATGCCAATACTGGACTGAAAACTGTTGTTATAAGCAAACTCAATCAGCGGAATATGATCCTCCCAGCTTCCGCCAAAGTCCAAAACACAAAGCCTCAACAGATCTTCCAGCACTTGAATGGTCCTCTCAGACTGTCCATCCGTCTGAGGATGAAAGGCTGTACTGAAATGCAGTTTCATACCCAAGCCTTGCTGAATGCCCTTCCAAAGTCTGGAAGTAAACCGTCCGTCTCGATCAGAAACTATCACCTTAGGCACACCGTGCAATCTGACTATCTCCTTCACATATATCTGTGCCAAACGATCCACCAGATCGGTCTGCCTGATCGAAAGAAAATGGGCGGATTTCGTCAGTCTATCCACAACCACCCAAATAGCGTCGTGCCCTTGTCTAGATCAAGGAAAACCCATCGCAAAGTCCATCGTTACCTCCTCCCACTTCCACTCAGGGATAGGCAACGACTGCAACAGTCCACCTGGTCGCTGATGCTCTGCCTTCACCAACTGACAGGCCTCGCATCTCGACACAAAGTCAACTACATCCTTCTTCATTCCAGGCCACCAGAACGAAAGCTTCATATCAGCATACATCTTACTACTGCCTGGATGTACAGTGTAGCCTGAATGATGAGATTCGTACAGAATCTCCTGCCTCAAATCTCCAAACACAGGTACCCACAACCTGTTCTTATAAAAAATGACACCAGAATCAGAAATTCGAAGTTCAGGAGTCTTACCAGATCCAATCTGAGCAATCAACTTCGAATAATCAGAATCTGACTTCTGGGCTTCCTGAATCCTTGGAAGTAAGGAAGACTGGATACTCATCTGAGCCAAATCCAAATCACTGGAGGAAATCACCTCCAACTGCAAGCGTTCCATGTCTCGAATCAAGAAATCATCAAAAGTAAGCTGCAAACCTGATAGTCCAGAAGACTTCCTGCTCAGAGCGTCCACTACCACATTAGCCTTCCTAGGCTGATACTGAATAGTCAAATCATAGTCCTTGATCAACTCGAGCCATCTCCTCTGTCTCAAATTCAGATCCTTCTGAGTGAAAATGTACTTCAGGCTCTTATGACAGTGAAAATCTCACATCTGACGCCATACAGGTAATGACGCCAAATCTTCAAAGCAAAAACAACAGCAGCTAACTCCAAATCATGTGTCGGGTAATTCTTCTCATGTGGTTTCAACTGTCTAGAAGCATAAGCAATTACCCTTCCATTCTAATGCAGCACACAACCCAAACCTTTCAGTGAAGCATCACTGAACACTTGAAAACCTTCCGTACCTGACGGAAGTGCTAACACTGGAGCTGAAGTCAGACAGTCCTTCAATCTCTGAAAATTAGCTTCACACTCCGGTGTCCAAACAAAAGGTACTGACTTCTGAGTCAATCTCGTCATAGGCGTCGAAATTTGTGAAAATCCCTTCACAAATTTCCTGTAATACCCGGCCATGCCCAAGAAACTACGTACCTCAAATACCGTAGTCGGCCTTGGCCAATCAGCAACCGCCTGAATCTTCTGGGGATCAACAGAAATGCCTTCTCCGCTCACCACATGCCCCAGAAAAGAAATGCTCTTCAGCCAGAATTCACACTTGGAGAACTTGGCATACAGCTGATGCCACCTCAAAGTCTCCAACACAATCCTCAAGTGTCTGGCATGATCATCCTCAGAAGCAGAATATACCAGAATATCGTCGATGAAGACGATCACAAACTGATCCAAATACTCCCTGAATACTCGGTTCATTAGATCCATGAAAATAGCAGGCGCGTTGGTTACCCCAAAAGGCATAACCAAGAACTCGTAGTGCCCGTACCGAGTACTGAAAGCCGTCTTCACCACATCAGCTTCTTTCACCTTCACCTGATAGTATCCGGATCGCAAGTCAATCTTCGAAAACATAGAAGAACCAGAAAGCTGATCAAACAAGTCGTCAATCCGAGGCAAAGGATACTTGTTCTTGATCGTAACTTTGTTCAAATCTCTGTAATCCACACACATACGAAGTGTCCCGTCCTTCTTCTTCACAAACAGAATAGGTGCTCCCCAGGGCGAAACACTAGGACGGACAAAACCTCTGTCAACCAACTCCTGAAGTTGAACTTTCAACTCAGAAAGTTCTTTCGGTGCCATTCTGTACGGAGCTTTTGATATCGGAGCGGTACCCGGAAAAACATCGATAGAGAACTCCACATCTCTATCCGGAGGTAAACCAACCAACTCCTCAGGAAAAACATCAACAAACTCTCGTACCACTGGGATCTCAGAAACAGAACCCACCTCCAGGTTCAGATCCCGCACCGAAGCCAAAAACACTAGACATCCCTTCTTCCACATTCTGCTCACCTCCAACACAGAAATCAGACTGGAGAGAACACATCGTAATCCTTGAAATACACATCGCTCTCCAGCCATAAGCAAACTCACTTGCTTCTTCAGACAGTCAATCTGAGCCTCATACAGACTCAGCCAATCCATGCCCAGAATCACATCATATAAAGAAATCGGCAACAGAATCAGACTTGATTTCCACTTCTTGCCAGCAATGTCAATCTCACACAAACAAAACTTGCGGGCAATCAAATTACTTCCAGCCGGCAAAATCACAGAAAGAGAAACCGGCAACAAAACCAAATCCAAATGCAAAAGCTCAAAACAGCGCTCGGACAGAAAAGAGTGACTAGCTCCAGAGTCAAACAAAACACGACAAGGCTGATTAGAAATGTAAATCGTACCTGTCACTAGATCTGGAGCATCACGAGCCTCCTGCTGACTCAGGCTGTAAACTCGTGGCTGAACCAGAGCAGGAGCTGAAGCAACAGAACTACTCTGCTCCCTCTGAACAGTAGGTGGTCTCCGTGGTGCAGAACTAGAACCACCACCTCTACCAGAAAATCCCTCAGGATGAGGAGGAACAGTCCTCGGTCTTCCTGCTGAACTGATAGGTCTAACAGAGCCCTCTGATCGGAACTCAGAACGCCGATCAAATCCAGTATGTGGACACTCCGCAATCCGATGTCCTGGCTGACCACATCGGAAGCACAGACCAGCCATCCTGTAGCACTGGCCAAAGTGTCGCCGTCCACAACTCTGGCACACAGGTATCCCACTCACAGATCCAGAACTCGTCGTACTGGTAGCACTACCAGACGATCCTCCACTCCTCCTGGATTCACCAGATCCAGAACCAGCTACAAATCTCCTCTTCCCAGAGGAACCTCTGCCTGAAGCCTCACCTCCAAATCTCTTCCTACTCGTAGTCCACCGCTGTTGAGTAGCCATCAGGTCGTTCTCTATCAAACGAGCTCGCTCCACAAGCTCAGAGAAATCAGAAATGTGAAAAGGTACCAGGGGCTGTCTCAGACTATCTCGTAATCCCCTCAGAAATCTGTAGCACCTCTCAGCAGAAGTACTAACCAGCTGCGGAGCATACCTGGCTAATGCAGTAAACTCAGCCTCGTACTGCATCACCGTCTTGCTCCCCTGACAAGTCTCAGAAAACTCTCCTGCATCTGCTATCGTGCAGAAGGGGGAACAAACCAGTCTCGGAACACCTCAGCAAACTCTTCCCAAGTAATCAAAGAGTTCAATCTACCTTGAAATCTAGCTGCTTGGCTGCCTTCCCACCAGTGCTCAGCCTCTCCATCCAACAGAAAAACAGCTAATGGAACTTTCCTATCTGACGGACACTGCATTCCGTCGAAGGTCTTCTCAAATCTCCTCAGCCACTACTCGGCTGCTCTAGGCTCAACAGCGCCCTCAAATCTCGGAGGTTTCAACCTCAAAAACAACTGCAGATGTCTATCAATATCATCAGATCTGACAGTAGAAGCTCTGCTCTGAGTCTCGCTCATCATCTGAGCAACAAGCGTAGCAAACTGAGAAAGTGTATCAGCACCGGCCACTAGCTCAGTACTCTCCACTGGTGCTGCCTGACTGGCACTCTGCCCGTCTGTCATGTCTGGGTCTGACTGATCCATACAGAAAATCCAGAAAAATCCGGAAAACTATCACAAAAATAACACAATAAAAAGCCAAACAAACCAAAACTTCCCCAGACCGATTCGCTACAGATCACTTCCTATAGCTCTGTTTTACAATTTAACCAAATTCCAAAACCAATGCTCTGATACTACTAAAAGCTTGTCACGACCCGACCCGACCGGGACGGATCCCGCTCGCACCGGGTCGCGACCCGCCAACGAAACGAACTGACTGACCAGGATCTGGCTTTGGAATTTGCTTCGGAACTGAATCTTCCAAATATTTCAACTCAACAGACACAGAGCTACTATGAATCATCAAATGCAGCGGAACAAAACATCTATATTTTCTTTTCCTCAAAATAATCATCTACAAATACAGTACATGGCTTTCAGACGGAAAGAAAGACAGAACAGAAAAGTCATGACTGTACAAAAATCAAAAGTACAAACAATACATATACTGATCAGACTCTGAAATCTAGTCCTGGACTTCCTTCCCTTTCCCAGAACCTGAAAACTACCAAAAAACAAGAGTGAGCTCAACAACTCAGCAAAGCAACAAACCTCCAATCAAAACTCTCAGAATCCAAAACCAACACATCAGACAGAAATCCATACAGAAATCAAAACAGAATCACACAGATATCAAATCAGACATATCAGAACGAAATGGATCAAATTAGAACAGATACGGACAGATCAAATCAAACAGAACTGAACTGAACAGATATCAAATCAAACAGAACTGTACGGAAACAGAAATCGTATCAAATCAGAAACAGAACAGATCAGACATATCACATTAACGGAATCAGAATCGTACAGAAATCAGAAATTCAGATCATATCGGAACAGAACAGAATCGTGTCATACAGGTCAGATCAAATCATATATATGAATTTAGCATATAACAGATAACAGAACAGATTCCCTGACACTGATAGAATCTCAACGGATTCTGGCCCCTTATGCCTCCCTTCCTAGACACTGACAGAATCTCTCGGATTCTGGCCCCTTATGCCTCCCTTTGTGCTCACGGCACCAGAATAGACGTGCTTATAGCACTAGAACAGAATTCATCGGATCCGGAACAGAACATATATCAGATTTCAGATTGAGCTCATTTCAGATTTCCCATACACTGACTGAATCACTTAGGATTCAGGCCCATTATAACTCCCTTTTTATAACATATACAGATAGCATATCAATTCAGAAGAAATCCGGACAAATCAAAAATCAGACAAAAATCGGGCAGCACAACGGCAGTATACGGAATTTACACAATTTTTCCTGAAAATCACAAATTACCAAATTTGCACAGAATATAGATAACAACATTTCAGAATATTTATTCTACTGCACAGACAATTTTCGACTACACAGAAAATACAGTCGAAATAAAACCCCGCCGAATTCAAAATACCCGAACAAAAATCTCTAGAAAATAACCAAAATGTGCACACTCGGCACGTCAAGCTTATCAAATCAAGAGTGAGCTCAACAACTACCAAAAAACAAGATGTCCCAGAACCTGAAAACTACCAAAAAATAAGAGTGAGCTCAACAACTCAGCAAAGCAACAAACCTCCAATCAAAACTCTCAGAATCCAAAACCAACACATCAGACAGAAATCCATACAGAAATCAAAACAGAATCACACAGATATCAAATCAGACAGATCAGAACGAAACGGATCAAATCAGAACAGATACGGACAGATCAAATCAAACAGAACTGAACTGAACAGATATCAAATCAAACAGAACTGTACGGAAACAGAAATCGTATCAAATCAGCAACAGAACAGATCAGACATATCACATTAACGGAATCAGAATCGTACAGAAATCAGAAATTCAGATCATATCGGAATAGAACAGAATCGTGTCATACAGGTCAGATCAAATCATATATATGAATTTAGCACATAACAGATAACAGAATAGATTCCCTGACACTGATAGAATCTCAACGGATTCTGGCCCCTTATGCCTCCCTTCCTAGACACTGACAGAATCTCTCGGATTCTGGCCCCTTATGCCTCCCTTTGTGCTCACGGCACCAGAATAGATGTGCTTATAGCACTAGAACAGAATTCATCGGATCCGGAACAGAACATATATCAGATTTCAGATTGAGCTCATTTCAGATTTCCCATACACTGACTGAATCACTTAGGATTCAGGCCCATTATAACTCCCTTTTTATAACATATACAGATAGCATATCAATTCAGAAGAAATCCGGACAAATCAAAAATCAGACAAAAATCGGGCAGCACAACGGCAGTATACGGAATTTACACAATTTTTCCTGAAAATCACAATTACCAAATTTGCACAGAATATAGATAACAACATTTCAGAATATTTATTCTACTGCAAAATTTGCGACGCCACCCTCAAAGATCTATTTGATCGAATAATAAAAAAAAAAAAAATTTGTTTTAGTTTCTTTATGGAGACGTTGTTTCCGGACGCAATGACACTGTCCGTTTATCGATAGGACGTTGTCGAGCGTCTTCGAGGCTCGTTTATGTAGTTACGAAGCCTTTATATCATATTTACATCGCCTAAAAATTCACCACCAATCTCAGATAATTCAAATTATTAGTAATAAAATATATTTTCTGATGTCCACGATGTTCTGGACGCAATGGTGATGTACGTTTGGTCACGATCGGACGTCATTAGAGCGTATCGAGGTCTTGTTTTAATCGTAACGCAGGCCTTATATATGATTTGAATTGCATAGAAATTCGCCACATATCAGGCGATCCAAATTCATTAAATAAAATATATATTTGAATGTAGTACAAACAGTTTTTGGACGCAATGACACTGTCCGTTGTCGATCCGACAACGTTTGATCGTCTCGCGCTTTTATTTCGGGTGTCGGTCGTTCTCTTTTGACCAATCTCATCGATTCAATTACGGAGGGGCCTTGGACACCAGCAGACATGTAATTCCTGATCGTAACGATTACCATCCATTTGACTATCAGTAGGTCATTTAATCCCTTAAGTGACGCGTTTTTGTCAATGCACGCATTGCCTAAATTGATCGTTTTTGCCTCTTTTCACCGGCTTATATGTAGGGCGTCAACAACATACATTACCGAAAGAAAACGAGAATGGTCAACAACAACTACTTACCGAAGGAAAACGGACTTTTATGCCTCTAAGGTGGGGCTCGGACACAACCATTAAGGAATAATTATACTCGAAGGTGTACATTTCAACAGCTTATCATGCTTTTTAGGACGGTCGGAATCTGTACCACCTAAAAGGAACTTTTATTAAAGGCTGGTTAGTATAGGTTTTCTTTTTTCAGATTTATATAAAATGTATTTGAAGTCTGAAACCTCAGGCTTCTATATATTGAACTCTCTGCCATATTTTGTTAGTTTTGGGGTGTTTAATAGCTAAGGTTGATGTTTTTCTTCAAGTTCTTTTGTATTAATTTCCTGAATGAGGAATTGAACATGTAATTGTTTATGGTTAGAGCATAATAATGTATTGATATTATATAATATTAAATATAATATATATAATATAATATAATATAATATAATATAATATAATATAATAGAACATAATATAGTATAGTATGTAAATATAATATAGTAAACTTATAGCATGTTATTGTATTGTTATTGTATAGTATATGTAAGTACTTGTAGATTGTTATATATTTATAATATTGTTTGTAGTAAAGTATAATATTTTATAGTTATAGTATATTAATAGTGTATTTTTAGTATAGTTTAATGTAATATAATTATAATTTTATAGTTACATATAATTTAATATAGTATACTTTATTTATATGTATAATATGTTGTATTTATATTATAATTATTGTAGTATAATATAATATATATAATATTGTATTTGTATATATATATAATTATAGTATATTATGTAATAATATAGTATATTATATATAAACAAGATAGTAAAATGTTGTACATTTATGTTAGTATATAATAGTATAACTTATAATAGTACAATATAAGATTGTATAATTATAGTATAGTATAGCATTAGGATAGCATATTATAGGATTATCATAGTATAGGATAGAATAAGATAGCTGTGAGTATATCAATAGCATAGAATAATATAGGATAACATAGTATATCATAACATAGTGCAGTATAGTTTAATATCGTATACATAAGAAAGGATAATAGTATAGTATAGTATAACTTTGTATATATAGTAATAGTGGTATAGTATAATATAGTTTAACCAAATATTGAATTGACTGGAGTACCCAATATATATGTTATGAATTCACTGCAGTGCAACCAAAGGTGAAAATAAGGAAACTTATAGAAGAAATTGTAAACTGCTAATTTTATTTATTTCAAAACTTCCATACTTCTTAAGTCTATCTCCAAATGAGGCAGAACCCACTTTATATAGAAAACTCATGCCTTGGACTCCAAATGAATTTTGCATATGTGAATAAAGATAAGACCCTATTAAAAGTAAAATTTGATGTAGTACATATTCCACCTAGAAAGAATGGTAGATGTTAAAATTAATACCTCTAGATACAATAAAGCAATTATGGTGGGCCTATCCCTTATGTTAATCATAAATGCTTATTCGTGACACATGGCTGTGCCATTATTTCTAGGTGTAATATTTGAGGCAAAATCCATTGATCTGGGAAATGTTACTTCATTCCTAGATAATTTTTGTTAGAAAAACTTCAAATGACATACGTCAACGATTTGCCATTGTGAAATTTTTCATTGGACCAATAGAAGAGTGGATGATAATTGGATAAGTCGGGAAGCCATTGCTAAATTTTATCATTGACCAGTTACAAGAGCTGTGGAGGTCGTTAGGAGTTAGTTAAAGAATTTATTTGAAAAGATGTAATATTGACAGTCATATTTATTTTTTATAATCTATTTTCTAGCAATTCACTAATTGTTTATATTAAGAATATTATGTCATTTAAATATCTATTTATTGTATATATTTATATATTTTATCTCGATTGTTTGACTTTTTATCATCAGTCTTTAATTAACCCCAAAACAATTAATCTAAATTCACTCATTGACTAGTCTCGCCTGTTAGACTTCTTATCCTAACATTAAATCATATTTATATAATGAACTATAGACCAACAAAGTGACAAAGACTATCATATTTTAATTGTAAGGTTTAAAAGAATTAATATGTATCACGAGTTCTAGTTAATATCCAATCAATAGGCTATCCAATAATGAGATAATAAGCAATCTATGAAATTATTATCAAGCAATGATAAAAACTAATATGATAAATAAATCAAAGTACTTCAAACAAGTAAAAGGGTATATTAATTTTATTGAAAATTGATAAAAAAACTATCAATAATAAACTTGTTTATAAAAATAAGCTAGCCTCAATTATCTATCAATTACTAATATTCAGTGTCAATGATTCTATCTTAGCTTTCTATCAACATTTATGGATATGCATAGCTCTATTAATGTTATATTATCATGTTATGTATAAATGTGATATGTATAGGTGGAGCGCTTTATGAGAAGTGCAAATTCCTTCTGTAGGATAGTTATTGGATCTATATTTATAAAGAAATGGAGTTTCCTTGTATAATTTGTTGAGATATATTTTTTATAGTAGGAAGTTGTAGTGTTAGTTACCTTTCAATACACAATAAAACTTCCTGAGCAGATTATGATTCATTCTCCAAAAAGCCTATGGGGAACAATGACTCTGTTATTCCCTGTCGAAGACTTGCCTCTCAAAAAATCTTAGATGACACCATTCCTGACGCCATGGGACCACTCCTCGCTCAATAGTAGTGATACAGACCAAGCCATCGTCCTGGGTAAGCTCACTCCTGAAGAACCGAGGACTTTTAATAAGGAAGCTTTAGAGGCAGAATAGTACTGCCTTTTGACATGTTATATTCCTCCATTATCTTAGTAGAACATAGTTTCATACCAGCTGTAATCAACCCTGCATAGTGGAGAATATTATATATGGTATCCTTTTTACTTTATGTTTATAAGTGTACTGTCTTTACTTTAATAATTGTAAGTTGGCTTCCCTATAAGTTTCTAGTTTCTATAAGTAAGGTTGTATGGGGATGTATTGAGGAGCTACATTTGTACTGAGTATTTGGTTTGAATGAATGTAACTAACACTATATTCTTAACTTTGTATAATAGTATGGAACTTTCGCAGTAATCTCTTGGTTCGGGTAGTTTGTCTGGGATAATTGATGTTTTTATGCAATCTGATGTTTTTGGTGTCTGTTTCTTTCTCACTGGACATCTCTAATGCCTCCTCTTTTAGAACATTGAAACATAAGCTTACCAAATCGTGTATAATATAGATGGCATCTTCATCTTCTTCATCTATCCTCAATAAGGGTAAAATACCATCTTTTCGCGGATATTAAAAATGCTGGAATTATGCGAATATCCTCTCAATGAAGAAGAGTTGAATAATTGGTCTCTACCTAAGATAGTAAAAATCCTCATATATCAAATCGGAAACCTTTGATTTCAAAGAAAAAATTTTTTTACCATTTTAACCGGTAGAATCTATCTATTACAATCGAGTCAAACAGAAGAAAAATTATTCTCTGTTATCTTTTGACGATCTCAGATCCTACATGCAAGATACAATTACTTGCATATTGTTTAATCCAAATTCGCGTTTAAACTTTAAATGTAAGAGGGACTTAATCATCTATCTTTAGCTTGTTTAAGTGATGGCGATGTCTTAATTGGGCCCAATCTCTTATGGGTGTGATGGAAACCTGTCTGTGTAATGATTTAGTGTTCAGAGCCTTGTGTGTGTAGTGATACCAAAATTTGCGGTAGTTACTGCATATTACAAATTCAAAGTAATAAGAACCACTAAAAAGTAGAAAGGCAGGTTACTAAGCAAAATAAGCTAAAATTACAAATTTTTTTTTCTTCAAACAAAATACTTCTGTACAATACGATGCTCCTCAAACTTTCCCAACAACCATTACTTATAGAACTAGATACTTATAGGGAAGCAAACTTACAATTATTTAAATAAAATGTCAATATTCTTATTAAAGCATAAAGTAAATAAGATTACTTTATAATAATATTCTCACTATGCTGTTGACTACAGCGGTAGGGGAAACTATTGATGAAAATTAATGAAAATCAAATACCAAATAAATCCAGACCTTCTCAAATGAATCGACAATATCTCAATCTTTGTCAAAAAGAAATATCCGATTTATTAGGAAAAACAAATTATTAAAAAATCTAGTCTCCTTTGGAGCTGTAATGCATTATATTGTTTGAATGAGCTGAAAAAGAAGAGGTAAAACCAAGATTAGTATTAATTACAAACCCACTTACAAAGTATTAAAATGGATAAGATATTCCTATTCCTAACAAAAGATATATTCTTATTGGACTGCTCAAGCTTGTTTTATTTTCTAAATTGTCGATCTAAATCTGGAATTGCAATTTCAGATCAAAGAAGAAGATCGTTATTAAGACTTCCTTCACAGTCCCATTTGGTAATACGAAATGGAATGTTATGCCATTCGGATTAAAGAATCGCTCATTCATGAATTTCAAAAAATTATGAATGAAATTTTTAATTCATATAAGAAATACTTATTAGTCTACATTAGTGATGTATTATATTCTCTAAAAATATGATGACATTTCAAAAAACATCTTAAAACTTTTATTGGTGGTTAGCAAGGGACTAATGGCCTTGTATAATTTCAGAAACCAAAAATAAAATTATTTCAAAACAACAATAAGATTCTTTGGACATAATATTTACAAATGATACTATTACTCCTATCTCAAATCTAGTATTAAATTTGCCTAATTATTTTCGCAAAATACTAGATAAAAAAATAACTCCAACGATTTTTTTGGTGCTTAAAATTATGTTTATGAAACTTTTAGCAACAATCTTTCACAAGATGGTGCACCATTATTTAAAAGGCTTCGTAAATAAAATTCCTCCCCCTTGGGATGATGAATGTACAAAAGCTGTACAATTATTAAAACTATCATGTTAAAAAATTTACCTTGTATTAGTTTAGTCAAATCCCGACTACTTAATAATATTGACCCAGATGCTTCTTGTTTAGGAATGGCGGAATCTTAAACAAAAGAATTTCATCATAAAAATAGAGAGAATTAGTCAATTTTACTTCGGATTTTGGAATTCTTCTCTAAACAGAAATTACTCTACCATTAAAAACGAAAATGTTAGCTATCGTAAAAATCTATTAATAATTTCAAGATGATTTACTCAATACTACCTTTGTACTACGCATAGATTGCTCCTTTGCTAATTCATCTTACAAAAGGGGTTGTTAAGAATCTTGCTTCTAAGCAAATCTTTGCCTCTTGGCAATCTCAACTTGTTATTTTTTTTTTTACTTATAGATTTATTAAATCTCTCGAGTAATGATAATTATTTGCCTGATTTTCTAACTCGTGAATGATCTTACAGGAACTCCCGCCTCAAGATGGACAATGAGGGTGGCGCACACTAAAGGGCCGCCCCTTTACCCCCCCCCCCCAGCCATCCCAAATCGAGGAAGAGGATGGCCTACTCATTCGCGGTATCCGTGAAAGAGGACGTGGTCCCAAACG